>CATIWC010001420.1:0-182016 GCA_948472305.1 Vicia faba | reverse complement strand
CTTGCAACATTTACTATAATCCATATTTGAAATGAAACTTAAGAATCCAAGTGGAACTATGTGAAAAATGGCCAAGAAGATGGGTCAAAATCCTGCCTAAATTAGGGCAAAATTTCTCTAAGTTAAAAGTTTTAGGTACCCTTGTTCCAAAAATCATAACTTCAGATCCAAGATTCTTTTGAGAAAAATTTGTGAATCAAAGTTGTAGACTTTGTGATGGAATACAACTTTCATGTTGTAAGTTTTGATTGAATCCATTTGCATCTTGGTGAAAAAATGGGACAAAGTTAGGAAAAAATAAGAAAATTTTATAACTTAGAAAATTTCTAAGTTATGAAATTTTTCCATTTTAAACCCTAATTTGCAAATTTGGGTTTCTTGACGAACAAGTTTCATAATTTGACATGTTTTGATGGAAAATGACTCTTGGCACTTGATTTTGACCAAAAAGTCAAAGTTTGACTTTTCAGTGTACAGTTAAATTTTGATCAGTTGACTGAAAAATTCATCTGTCAATCCTATGCATTTGAGATCTTTTGAACTTGTTGAATGGGTCAAGACAATATCATTGATTCCTTGAGTCTATGGTTGAGCTTAATTTGCCATTGGTTAGGTCAAACAGTCAAAAATTGCCCTTGTGCAGTCAAAACCCTAAAAATGACCATTTTGCCCTTTTGGTGATCTGATCAAATTTCTTGTGGAATTGTGATCCAAACTTGATCAAATGGTTCATATGAGTTCATAATGTTTATGTGCGTCAAAATTCATGAGGTTTGACTGTCAATTGGCCACAGTTGACTTTTTCCCCAATACAGCTGATTTTTAGGTCAATTGTCCAATTGACTGGGCAAAAATTTGAATCAAGGCTTTGAAACTTGATATGGACAAACTCATGAGTCCAACATTAAGTATGAAAGTCACTTTTGGCATTGTGGGTCAAAACATCCTTGTGCAAACTCAAACCCTAATTTAGGTCAACAGTGCAAGGAGGTGTCTTGAGTAGAGCAAACCCTAGCTTGATCTTGAGTTCCAAGAGCCTTGTGATGAGAAATGTTGATAAAAATGGGAGATAAAATTTTGGGGTACAACAATAGGTTCCACGCAAGAATCAAAAAGCACCATTGTTAGAGCATGAAGCTTTCGAAGATTCGGGCCTAGGAATTTCTGATGATCGCACCCCTGTTTACTTTTGCTACTAGGCCCATCTTTATTTTCATGTTTTATTCATTTTATTTATTTCTTTTAATCCCTTTTTTTTATCAATAAACAAATATAAAAATCACATAAAAATATATTTAGGATATTTTTCTTAATTAAATTTTAATTTTAGGTAAAACTTTAATTTCTTTTTGTAAATAATTAAAATCAATTAGAATAAATAGGATTTATACTAACTTAATTACACTTTATTTTTTTCTTTCTAAAATAACCAAAAGCCAAAAATAGGTCTTTTAATTATTTTTTTAATTAATTTAATTAACTAATTAATTTAGCATTTATTTTTTAAACCTAATTTATTTTCTTTAAAAAATATTAAAAACAACAAAAAAACATTTTTCTTTTAAATTAGGATTAAAGGGTCAAAACCCTAGTTTCGCATTCGATCTAATTTTCTCGCGCACTTTATTATTATTTTTATTCATATTGATGTAACTGCCTACAGTTTATAATAGTTTAATTAGGACGTTTATTTCATTTATCGCCTTTATTTTCAAAGGGTTTGTTTTTGGCTATGTAAATACCCGAAGCCTTGTAATAGCGTAGTTTAATTTCCACATTTTAAATTTCGCAAATTATTAACTGTTAGATGTATGAATAATTAGGGTTTGCATGACAAGAATGTATGACTAAATTTAAAACAGTTAGATCACCCTAAATATGCAAAGATAAATAAACTGAAATTGAATCATTCGCACATGCGCACTCCTAGGGTACACTCCCACTTGGTTGCCTTCGGTAAACGGTCATTGAGTATAGGATATTTTAGTGGTCGTCCTTTTGTCCAAAGATCATAGTTTCCTCGGAATGGTTGCCTCGGATATTGTTTCCTCGGATAAATAATCTAAGACATTAGGGTTATTACTAAGACGTCCTAACATTGCTTTAGTGATCGTACGTCCCTTTCAAATTGACCCTCAAACTCCAACGACGGTGCTACCTACTCACTAATAGTGGGATAGCATTGTCTAAAGGAAACGAATACAGAACGATTCTTTTTTCGAGTAGGTAGATTAGTTCCTAAGTACTTGCTCATTCCAAACAAATTTTTCACACTTACACTCCTTTATAAACAAAGATTTCAAAAACACTTCATTACACTCTTGAAGACAGAAGCAAGAGTTAAATCGAAGTCAAAACAAAAACTTTTCAAAGCGCACAAGCACAAAGAAAACAATTTTAAAAATGATGAGCAAGTACCTAAGAGCCCGTAGATAACTACGGATAGAAAGGGTGCTAATACCTTCCCTTTCTATAAATCTACCCCCCGTACTCATAAATATCTCGAAAAAGGAATTTTTCTGTGCTTTTTTCCTTTCCTTGTTGGATAAAATAAAAGACGGTGGTGACTCTTGCTTACCGCGACATTTTGCAAACACAAACCAACAAAATTTCCTTAACGAAATAGGGAAACCACATCCCGGTTCTGGCCACCGTATCACACCCGGCAAGCTGAAAACCTGAAAAGGCGGCTTGGGAAAAAAAGGGTATCCCGGTGGACTGAAAACCCGAAAGGGCGGTCCAGGAAAAAGTTAGGGATTTGAAGCGTATCACTATGTCCCATTGGATCACCTTGCGACCAGACTTCAGTATCAACTATCAAGCTCAAACGGCACCAACCAATCCAGTCAGCTTCAGACAAGTAGCAAAGTGATGAGATGCTCGAAGACATAGCGACAATAGCAGAATTGAAACTCAACGGGATTATTACACATAGCTGTTTTCTTCTCTTTGTACACTATTTTGTATAGTATTCACTCTCACGATGGAGTTCTCCTACTAGAACATCGGCCTCTTTGTACACAACGCCTGTTATAGGCAGACTTCAGAAATTAATACAAGTCATTTGTACAAAACCATTTGTTTTTCTTTTTCTATTTTATTTTTCAAAAATGTCCAATGACTTATTCTTGACATATGCATTTGAATATTATTTCTATTCACAAATATTTGCATAAGAAATAGAAGGACAGTTGCTCATGACTTAAGGAACGGGGCAAAGTCAAAAACAATTTGTAATTCCGACAATTACTATGTTCAGCAAGTATAGGGGCAGAGACAGTTCTGAGACGAAGTCACCATTACACATGACCCCGTGATGTCTATGTTCCCCACAGAGTAGAGGCAACCAAGAGTTCTGATCTCTGCTTCCCCAAACAGGAGTTACTTTCCTCAGCAAAGTTCCTTCAAAAAGTCGATATCTATATTCCCCAGCCGATTTTTATATTTGCAAGCGGTTTATAAAGCTTTCTCCCAAGCAGAGTTTATTTCTCTTACTGCGGAACTTCCTCTCAAGCATAGTTTCCTTCTCTGACTACGGAAGCTCAATCCCTAACAGAGTTTATTCCTCAGTTATGGAAGTCCATCCCCCAGCAGAGTTTATCTCTTTGAATCGACAAAATATTCTAGCAAATCATCTCCTCTCGCAAACAGAGTTATTCTCCCGCAAAGTTATTCTCAGGAAGAGTCTCTCCCCGACAGGATATTCCCAAACAGAAAGGAGTAAATCCCTAGCATAGTCATTCACCATCCTCGGCGGAAATGAAGAATTCAGCTTCCCAATACTCTTCGATAGCAGTCTGGGATTTATTTTCCCCGACTAAGAAGTACCGCAACAACATACCATATTCATACATCATGGCATGCGCATACATATGGCATACAACATAATCTCATTTATTTTGAAAACATTATCACAATGCATTTCATACATCATGACATCGCAAACGACTAACTCTTTACCTTTCAGGGAAAAGACCAAATCAACAAGCTATGTATAACAAAGGGCTATTCCAGGATTTTCCTCAGAAAGATGTCCTCACAAGGTTTTCCCTGGGTCAGACAGGTCGACACTAAGATCTCTCTGATTACCATTCCAGTGGAAGATATTCCAAGGCTTTCGTCTGGGTCAGTGGTATCGCTACTAA
Source organism: Vicia faba (assembly GCA_948472305.1). Lineage (NCBI taxonomy): Eukaryota > Viridiplantae > Streptophyta > Magnoliopsida > Fabales > Fabaceae > Vicia > Vicia faba. Next base: position 177,871 of record CATIWC010001420.1, on the reverse strand, counting down.
GATTCTCCTGATTACTATGCCAGTCAAAGTTAACCTAAGATTTTCTATGGGTCAGACAGGTCAACACTAAGAACTCTCTGATTACCATTCCAGTTGAAGATATTCCAAGACTTTTATCTGGATCGGTTGAATCAATATTAAGATTCTCCTGATTACTATGCCAGTCAAAGTTAACCTTAGATTTTCTCTAGATCATCCAGATCGACACTAAGATCTCTCTGATTACTATGCCAGTGGAAGATATTCCAAGACTTTCGTCTGGGTCAGTTAAACCGCTACTAAGATTTTCCTGATTACTATGCCAGTCAAAGTTAACACAAGATTTTTGCCTGGGTCAGTTGAATCGCTACTAAGATTCTTCTGATTACTATGTAAGTCAAAGTTAACCCAAGATTTTCGCCTGGATTAGTTGAATCAACACTAAGAGTCTCCTGATTACTATGCCAGTCAAAGTTAATTCAAGGCCTTCCCCTGGTTCAATCAAATTGATACTAAGATTTCTATTCTAGTTGAAGACAATTCAAGACATTGTGAAGCCTAGATCCTGACCAGATGACAGTTTAATCTCATTTCCCTAGTAAGCCACTGTAAAGCCTAGATTCTGACCAGATAGCAGTTCACTTCTGTCTCTTCAATCAAGTGATGACTCCCCAGTAGAGTAACGGACAACTCAAGCTCCTAAAACTCTATGTTCCAAGACAGATACCAACATTCCTCAGTGGAGTCCTCTCTAACTACAATAGCAGGAATTCCCACAAAGGGATATCTCACGAAATCATCATTGTTCTGGATGGCATCTTTAAGCCCATCTCCGATGACTCTCTGTCACATTCTGATGGCATCTTTAAGCCCATCTCTGAAGATCTTCAGTCATCTTTTCCAAATGGCATCTATTAGCCCATTCCCAATACTATCTACACAACCAAGTATCATCTCAGACGAGTGCAAATTTATGTGCACTCTAGTGTTCAATCATCTTCCACCTTCAGATCACGAAAGGAAGACTAGCCAATCTACATCCTCGGGTTTAAGAAGATTGAACAGGGGCAGCTGTTGTACTCCAAAATTTGCCCTCTCATGTTTCCCAAGATTTCCCTCTACATGGTTGGTCACAAAACCTTGCTTAAAGAAAAGGAAAAATGGTGAGTGATATTTCTAAGTTTCCTTCGGTTGACATGTCCAAAGCGCCTTTTGATTGGCACCTTCAAAATGCCTTTCGATTGGCATCTGCATAGCGCTCTTCGATTGGCATGGACAAAGGTCCTTCAATTGTCCTGTTAACAAGGCCTTTTGATTGGCATTTTAACAATTACTTTCGATTGGCATCCGAAAAAGGCCTTTCGATTGGCATTTTAACAATGTCTTTCGATTGGCATCCGAACAAAGGCGTCTTCGATTGGCATTTTAACAAGCACCTTTCGATTGGCATTATAACAGTGTCCTTCGATTGGCATTGTAACAGTGTCCTTTGATTGGCATATTAATAAGTACCCTTCGATTGGCATTCCAAAAGATCCTTCGACTAGCACTTCAAAGGGTCCTTCGAATGGAACTTCAGACTTTACCTCAATCAGAACATTAGAATGAAATGACCTTCGAATGGAATTTCAGTGCAGATTTCGTCTTAATCTAAGATGCTCTGATGAAGGAAGTTCTGAATACTTCGAATCATAACTTAGACTCATCACAAGGCCAAAAGCTGGTCGAAGTTACCTAATAGGGAATTTTTCTTCAAAAGGACGGGAAATCGAAGCAAAGGGTGGTTCAATCGAAGGAGCCCTGGTATTGAAGCTGGCACAATTCAACTCAGAACCATTAAGGAGAACAAGGTTCTACTAAGGAGAGTCTTGATTGGCTCGAATGGGACTTTGAAGTTGGAAAAAAGGGAAGATTCAAAGAAATGAAGTAGCCTGGCGTGGCTAAGCAAAAACACATATCCTAACCTGTCCGGGTTCACCCCAAGTTCAAAATGGCATGTTGTCTTTGCAAACATGCAATCGGAGCAGAAGGAGTCTTAATCGAAGGGGCTGTGACATCGAAGCTGGATTAATTCGAAGTAGAGCTTAGAGCTATCGAAGAGAGAAAATTTGAAGGGAAGTGGATCTGCAAAGGGTAAGTCAGCTTTCGATTTTCATCATGTTAGAGGCCCAAACAGCTCATAACAGGCTGGCAGTAACGCATAAAAGCATATTGGCACGTGATTGAATCAAATATAGCAAGTCTTTATGAAGAAATAAAATAAAATCTCTTCATCATAATGGGCCAAGATTTGATACACAAATATTGACCTAAATTCCTTGTCTATATAAACCTCATGCTCATAAAGAAAAAGGGACGAAAAAATGCACGCAGGCTGCCTTAGAAGAAAATGTTGCCCGCCCCACAAGATTCAATAAAGTTTCCAAAGATTGCCAAACTCAAAGCCAGTTTTGCACGTAACCTCCATCCAGACTAACACTTGAATCGTGTTCTTGGGATTCACGCAGAAGCGTCCCTCATACATTCCCCATGTTGGTAATTTTGCCTTTGATCCCAAACTTATTAAATGTGATTTAAATTCATGTTGAACATATATACATATTGCTGCTAATATTCATGTTTGTTTGAGTATGTTACATGTGAGCAAAAAGGCAGGATTGAGATCGTTCCATTGTTGGGGCACGATCTGAGCTTACCTTCGATTTGTACAGTTGTAGTTAGTTTTCGATGGGTTAACACCATAGGGGGGCACTGAGCGTGCAGATTCGATATTTAATTTAAATCTTGTGTTTCTGCTTCTAACGTAACTTTGCATATTCGTTGGTACCAATAAATGTCTTTCGACCAGGTTGGTGAGGAAGGTGTGCTGCAGCGAAAAGGACTTGGGTTCGATACCCAGGTCATATATTTTATGTTTTTCTAACAAAATTCCTTGCAAAATTCCAGATCGAAGGATGTCATATCTAGATCGAATACCCCGGACATGCAGTCTCGCAGGCACCTTCGATCAGCCCCCTGGATCGAAGGGCAACTCAAGCTTCTTCGAATCCCATGCCTTGCATATTCAATTTCTAACGTATTTCCTTGCAGATCTAGCACCCCCCCCCCCAAGACTCTCGAACGAGGCCTTCGATCAGCCCTCTGGATCGAAGGGTAACCCAAGCCTCTTCGATCCGGGCCCATTTTTCTTCCCTTTATTTTATTTAATTTTAGTTTTTGTTAATTAGTTTATATTTTCTATTCATTCATTTTTTCAATAAAATCATATAAAAATCAGGAAAAAAATCATAAAAATTAGGATTTAGAATTTTTCTTAATAAAACTAATTTTGCAAATTAATTTGATTCAACTTTAACCTTTTTTTAATTTAAAATTAGTTAGAAATTAGATTCAACTTCTAATTGTTTTCATAAAACATAAAGAAAAAACATTTTCAATGAGCAATTAGATTTTTAGGGTTTAGAAATTGTTCCGTCTTAATTTTTTGTGCGTCATTACCTTTTTATACGATTATTTTTATTATTATGTAACTGCGCCCGATTTGTAATAGCTTAATTGGGGTTTTAATTTCCGCATTTTTAATTTCAGTTAATCCCTTATGTACCTGCACCAAAGCCTTGTAATAGCGTAGGACCTCTATTTACTCGCTTTTTATATTTTGTATATACTTGTATATAATTGTTAGTAACCTAGGTGTGCATGCTTAATCAATCAATCTTATATCACTAAATTGCAAGATAAAATATCTGAAATAGCACACTATTACACAATTGCACCCCTAGGGTATTTCCCACTTTGGTTGCCTTCGAAAATGTTCATGACCCTCGAACATATGGATACTCTTAGCAAAGACCCTCAATGCTAAAGTTATCATAAGGATCATTAGTCCCTAAATACCCCTCGAGTTTCCTACGAGAAGTGATCTTATGATGATAGTCCCTTCTAAATGCTAAGATATCCTTACATGTTGCCTTCAATGACCATCACGTCCCTTTCGATAGTACCTCAACATCCAACGACTAGGGTTACCTACTCACTAATAGTAGGATAATACGGTCTAAAGGATAGGAGGAAAAGAACAGTCTTTTTTTGAGCAGGTAGATAATTGTTAGGTACTTGCTCAAACAATCCTTTTTACACACTTTCGAACACTTTTCAAAACAAAGTTTTCAAAAACACTTTACCACACTTTTGAGGACTGATACAAGAGTTACCATAAAGTGAATTTCCGCACTAAGGAATTTTCAAAGCTTTTCAAAACACACAAGCACAAGCAATTTCAAAAAATGAGCAAGTACCTAAGAGCCCATGGAAAACCATGGATGGAAAGGGTGCTAACACATTCCGTTTCCATAATCTACCCCCCTTAATCAAAAATCTCAAAAAAATGTATTTTCTGTTCTTTTCACCCTTTCCTTGTTGGATATAAGAAAAGTCAGTGGCGACTCTTGCTTACCGCGACATTTGCGAACAAAAAACGCAAACCAGTATTAAACTGTCGGTTCTTCCATCGTATCACACTAGGGGATCAAACTCAATCTCTTTCACCTCGATAAGGTCTTGTATCTTATTCTTCAAGGCCCAACAATCGTTTGTGTCATGCCCCGGGCTTTCAGAATAGGCACATTAGGCATTCGGCTTGTGACGAGGAGAAGTTGTATTGGGGTTCTTGGGAGCTTCCTTTAGGGTCGCCATATTGGACTTTAAAATATGTGACAGAACTTGGGACAACGTCATATTGATTCGGGTGAATCATCTCATGGGCTCCTCTGGCATGCGTTGATAATTTCGTTGCTGAGTTGGTACAGGATTGGAAATCATAACAGCCTCTACCATCGGGAAACATTCAGTTTTGTTTTGATTTCTATGGTCATATGCAACACTGACCTCCTTCTTTTCGGTAAAGGGTTTCTTCATCGTGCTCGAGGATGTATCTCTTTGAATTTTTCCCCTTTTCATACCTGCTTCTACTCGTTCACCGGTCATGACTAGCTCAGTGAATCCATTCGAGGAGCTTCCGATCAGGTGGTTGAAGAATGGACCAGATAGCGTGCCTAAGAACATATCCACCAATTCTCTGTCAGATAGAGGGGGTTGGACCTTTCCCGTGAGATCCCACCATTTTTGAGCATAGGTTTTGAAACCTTCACCTGCACTCATAGGCATGCCTTGCAATTCTGTTTGAGTTAGAGCTAAGTCAGCATTATACTGGTATTGTTTGTAAAAAGCAGAAGCCAAATCTTCCCAATTGCGAATATTGGTCCCTTCCAACTGATAGAACTAATTCAACTGTGTCCCCGACAAGCTTTCTTGGAAGAAATGCACCCATAGGTTCCTATCTGCAGTATGGGGTTAAATTTTCCTGACGTATGATCTTAAATGCAGCTTTGGACAAGAGACACCGTCATATTTAGCGAAAGTAGGGACCTTGAATATTTGTGGGATGACAACCCCTGAGACAAGTTCTAGCTCTTCAAAATCCAATTCAAATGGTCATTCAGAATAATCAACTGGAGGATAATGCTCTTCAGAATAATCAACCTCTTCTTCTTCAGACTCTGGATGGTCATTCACTTCCTTGCTTTTACCTTCTTGATTGTCCCCTTCACTCGATGATGTTGCTAAATCTAGAGTTCATCTAGTTGGCCCTTTGAACCTCCTTCCCATATTCAAAACACCGACTAGTTTCGTCGTTTTCTTCTTTGTTTCTTTGATCAGCAAAGTTTTCAAATCCCCTTGTCCTTTTACCAGAGTCAAGAACATTTGTTGAAACTGAGCGTTCTACGCCTGAAGATCTTTTACTGTCTGTTCAACATCTATCTCACTGAAATAAACATTAGAAAGATAAGGAGACCTGTTGTAAGAAACTTGTTTGTGTTATGATGAATGAAGATGCAAATGCAAATGATTTCAAGGAGATTGGAGATTTAAATTTGCTTTAGACAAAAAGGAAACACACGTTATATTAATAAATCCAAGTTTGCGTACATCATGCCTCTTTGGGCTTGCAAATGAAAGAAATAAAATGAAAAAAATCCTAAGACAAAAATGTTGAACGCATCCTCTTTGGTGCGATGTAGGCGTTCAGACTCCGCTCTTCATGAAGTTGCTTGGTGAGTTCCAGAACTTTCTTCTCACTATCGTAGAATCGGGCTTCGAAAGTATCTCGTTCTTCCTTTAGCTGAATCCAATCCCTTTGCAAGTCTTCGAGAGAGGTAGGCATGTTGGGATGAAGGACAATATACGGGACATCTACTTCGACCACAAGCTCTATGATAACGGGGAGGATGGAGGGGTAAGGCATTACGATGCTCTGAGCGCGAGCTCGCACCCACCTAAGATAAGGCTCAAGAGGTATAGAGTTTTTGTGTCTAAATGTCCTACTATCCACCTTGTTTACCATCCTCCAAGATTTTATAAACCTCTTACGGTAACCTTGATCGTCGCTTTCGTAGTCGAACACCAAACCTTTGATGAGCATCTCATGAGGACCATCTCTTCGGGCATACCCAAACTGTCATAAAGTTAAGCAAGGGTTGTAAGTGATACTTCCCCTAATACCAAGCAGAGGGACATTAGGGAATTCCCCACAATGGTCAATGATAGAAGTATCTTCCAAGGATCTCGAACACCAATGAATATCAGAGTGGGTGAAGGACATCATACTTTGAGACCATATCAATCTTTGCTCGTTCTTCAATGTTGATCGAGGTAGGTGTGAAGCGAACCACTTGGAGAGTAGTGGAATACAACACAAGAGAGTACCTCTTTTCTTCATGGTGCGGGTATGGAAGCATTGTAAGATGTCTCCCAGCAAGGTAGGTATAGGATTGCGAGAGAGAAAGACTTTGATGGCACTTACATATATGAATTGGTACGAGTTGGGGAATAGAACCAAACCATAGATGAGAAGGGCCAGGACTTCTTCAAGAGCTTGAAAATCCATATCTTCTCAGAACGAACGAGCCTTTTCCAATAGAAACTTGGCTAGGAACCCTTTGACTTCGCTTCTTGTCTCCCAATTTGCTATAATGTCGGCTCTCTTCAGATGCAAAGCTTCGACGATGACCTCAGGTTTCAGAATCCCTTCTAGGCCAGTGAACAGTATCTGATCAAGCACGGGCATTCCTAAAAGTAGAGAAAACTCTTCTAGTGTAGGTACCAACTGATAGTAAGGAAAGGTGAAACAATGATGTATGGGATCAAATAATTGGAAGAGCACACACATCATCTCCTCTTGGAAATTGGAGGTAGCCAAACTGAGGATTCGACCATATTTCATGGTAAAAGGAGAATCTCCGGGCACCCTTGATGCTAACTCTTGGAGTTGAGGGTGTGCTTTCACAAAGCTGATTCGGATGGTGTTCCTTCGGATGGAATTCATGGCCTACAAAGCAAAGCAAAGATAAGTTACTAAATCCTTGAAATGGTTAGTGAGAATGCTTATGATGTTATGATGTTTATGATGTTATGTACAAGTAAGCAAGTTTCTATGTGCACACAAAGCAGACAAGTCCTTAGGTTTAGGATTGCATGGAGTTTGTAGGTAAGTACCCTCTTGAAGTTTAGTTGGCTCAACATGTCCTAGTAATAGTAATTGGGTTCTAAGGAATCTCAATATCACTGATCATTCTTCTAGGCATTGTCTCAGCTCAATCAATCTTTTCTTGCGGTCGAGATATCCTAAAAGTTCGATCTCAATGAGTGTAGTATCGAGTATCAACCAATTTTCAGCTTTCCACCGAAATCGACTATCTCACTACTTCCTAATAGCCAAGTTGTTCAATTAATGTTCTAAGGTCAGTTAGTGCTTTATGACACTGCTCAGCGGCCCCATATTCTCCTCGATTCAACACAAGGGATACCGGTACCAACAAATGTGTCACACTAATGTAGCCATTGCTTCAACTGTGTCGGTCTATACCATACAGTTTCCATAATCTATTGCTACTTACCAAAAAGGTGCCCCCAGATCCGGGTAGAGGATCAAAATAAGCCTAAACAAGAAACCGTAATGTAAATCAAACAATCAAATAATGAAAAGCAATTAAAGGTGGTTTATCCCTAAGGTAATCCCGCTTTTAAGTAAATTTCCCAGCAGAGTCGCCAGTTCTGTAACACAGTGGGAGAACTGACTTGGTTGTTTTGCGTTTGATCACAATTAGGCGGATAGCAAGAGTCACCACCGACTTTTCTTTTATCCAAAAGGAAAGTTTGAAAAAACAGGAAAGACCTTTCGAGATATTTTCTTGAGTTCGGGGGGTAGCTTATGAAAAGGGAATGTGTTAGCACATTTTTCATCCGTAGTTATCTACGGGCTCTTAGTTTCTTGCTAGATCACTTGCTTTTGTTTGAAAATGTGCTTGTGGTGTGGGTTTTGAAAGTATTTCGAAAATGTCTTTGTAATGGTTCTTGTTTTTATAAGAATGCGTACAAAGTGTTGTTTGGAAAATAGTTCAAAGAAGTGTTTGTGGAATATGTTTTTGAAAGCGATTTTGAAAAGGTGTCTTTGTAATGGTTCTAGTTTCTATAAGAACGCGTACAATGTGTTTGTCTTTTGAAAATGTTTCAAAATGAAAGTGTTGTTGTATAAAATGTTTTTTTTGTGAGCAAGCAAGCAACCAGGAGCAACCTTCCTACTCAAAAGGTCTTAAATGTTCTTTTCCTCCTCCTTTAGATGTTGGTATCTCACCATTGTTTTGGTTAGAAACCCCATTGTTGGATGTGAAGGGACGAGCGTGGGACGTTTGTATAGTCATAGAAGGCAACCTATGGGACGTTTTAGCAATGTCGTTTTAGGGACTAGATCTTTTATCGAAGGGAACATTAAGGATCATCGAGGGACTACGATCTTTTATCGAGGGTCTTTGCTAAAACGCCCATGTTCTGGGGACATGACTATTTTTCGAAAGGCAACAAAGCGGGATTACCCTAAGGGTGAAAGTGTGAATAGTGTGTTTGATTTACATGCATTTAGTATTGATTAGGATTTTCTATTTGTTGATTTTATATCTTGCCATACAAATCCTTTTTACTAGCATTTATATTTGAAAGCGATAAATTGCGGAAATGTAAAGTCCGACGCTACTACATTATTTAGGGATGGGGGTACAAATTTACAAATGGGGAGTTGCAAGAATTTTAATTCCTAATTATCTATTACAACCATATTGAATTGTACAATATAAGAAAAGGAAAAGACTTGTTTTGAAAATGGTTTTTGGTCTTAATGAATTAGAAGAAAAAAGGAAATAATTAGTTAATAAAAAGAAAATATTTTTATGTCTTTTTTATATTAATAAAAATAGTACTAATCATAAAATAAAAGAGAAAAAAGGAAAAATAAAGAGAAATAGGATCAGCATGTTGCTGAAAGCAAAATAAAGAGGACCATAAGTTCTGATACCAGGCGCGATGTGGTTCAGCAAGAAACATCAGAGGTGATCAGAAGTTTTGAGTTGATGCACACTAAGGTCCTGAAAGAAAAGTTAGGGGGGAAAATAGAAGTTATGGGTCCTACGTGCTGAAATTCTGAGTGTTAGAACAGTAAGAAAATCTTAGAAGTTTTGTATGTGTTAAAACAGTAAGAAAGCCTATAAGTTCTGTGTGTTAAAACAGTGAGAAAATATTAGAAGTTCTGCGTCTTAAAATAGTGAGGAAGAATTCAGAAGTTCTGTGTTATGTTAAACAGTGAGTAAAAATCAGAAGTTATGTGCGTGTTAAAGCAGTAAGGAAGCCTAGAAGTTTTGTGTGTTAAAACAATGAGGAGAACTCAGAAGTTCTGTGTTATGCTATAACAGTGGGAAAGAAAAACCCAGAAATATTGTGTTACACTTCACCTCATTCCTTACATTAATCAGCTCATCAGCAACTTAATCAGTTCTTAACAACAGTGTTGTACCCCAAAATTTGCCCTCCCATATTCTTCAATGTTTATCAAAGATCATCCTCAAATGGTTCAAGATGGCTCAAGGGATTGCACAGTCAAGCATCCTCCTAAGCCAGTCAAAATTAGGGTTTTGGTTCCTTCAAGGAAGTTGAGGTTTTCAATAGCTCAATCAAGTCCCATAAGCCTATACACATTGTCAAGCATCCATATGCCAAGTTTCAAGGCTCACAAGGTCAAGTTGCACAGTCAAAAGCCTCATTTGCTTCACAATCAACTGTAGGGGTAAAATGGTCATTTGGCAGTCAAAAGTCAAAAATTTGGTCAACATCTTATTTTGAAGCCACAATCATCATTTGATCAAGTCTTGATCATGATTCCACAAGCATGACTCAAAAATCATCAAGATGCAAAAGTTTCCATTTTGGGACAGTTGAAAAGTCAACTGTAACTTGACTAAGGCATAACTTTTTCATGGTTCATCAGAAAAATCCCATCCAATGCTCATTTTGAAGGGGATGACATTTCCTACAACTCATCTTCACATTCCAAGTCCAATAAATGCTCTCACAAAAAGTTACCAATTTCAACATTATAGGTCATTTTTAAAAGTCAACAAAAAGGCATTTTAAGTCAAAGACCATAACTTGATATTGGTAAATCAAAATGACATGGGACCAAAGGCATTGGTTAGAGGACTTCAAGACCTTTCCAAAATGTCCAAGAAAATGTTCATATGATCAAAATTGAGCAAGATATGCATTGGAGAAGTTGGGAAATTTTTGTGAAATGGCAAAAGTCAACTATCCTTGAAACTTCAATTTTTGACAAAAGGGCCCACTTTCTTCCACTTGATTCAGCCTTGTCATGCCACCCACGTGTCCCATGATTAATTTCAAGACCAAACATTTATTTTTTTTCATTTTTATTTAATTTTTATGGATTTAATTCATTTTAATCCATAATAATTCAAATAAAATCAAAAAATTAATTAAATGGCATCTTTGTGGTTTGAATGGCTTTCATACAGCATATGCCAACTGCCAAATTCGTGTAAGGCTATTTTGTGCACAAAATCATGGTTTTGAACCAAGCTTGGAAAGTCCTTTAATGGTGTTAAAGCAAAATCCAAAAACTTAATTGCAATGGATCCCAAGCTCATAATGTGACCTAATTTCCTTCATACATACATATGCAAGCATTCCAGACCTCATTCACGACCTGAACATTGCACAAACGGCCAAAACACATTAAAAAAAATCAAGCAAAAGTCAAATCTGAAATCAACCTTCCAGCACAATTAGAAGCCTTTTCTTGATTCAAACACCTTGCTGGACCTCCCAGGAACCTATTGCAATCACAAACAAGCCATAAACCTCAAGGAAACGCCCAGAACAAGTCACACGGTTTGGTTTCTTTTCCATAATCGAAACTCAAAATATATGCATCCTTCATATGATTTTTTGTTATTTTTGTGTTGCTTGAATCCACAGGAATCTTTTGGCATAAGTCAATTGCATTGAAACACATAGAATCCGAAACCACCATTGATGAAACCTAGGTTTTCAAAGCTTTCAATTTAGGGCTTTATAGTATAAACAAAATCAGAACCTCTCATGGCTATGGTTAAATTCGTCAGGATGAGACGAACACATTGATACCCTCGCGCCTTTTTTATATGTGCTACACGTCTAATCGCTATTATTGGCATTTGCAGTTTATGGGGGTTAAAAACCCCCGCTATTTGATTGTTTTTCTGCAGATAAATGAAGAAGATGAAGGACGTGGACGCATATGGTTGGAACATTCAAACACGCGCGCCTTTTTTTATTTCAGCATGTGATTTGTTTTTTCTTATATTATATTTATTGCATATTATATTAACAAGATGCAGCGTTTGGTGTAGTGGAGGAGGACGTGTCTGGCAATCCTTAGGACCTGGGTTCGAATCCCAGGTCCCCCATAATTTCCATGTTATTTTGCTTAATGTGTTCACGTGCAGGCCCTCAAAGACGTCCCACCATGCACCTCATGTCCCAGCCTGCCAGGTGGCTACATGCTCATATCCAAAGGCCATAAGGCGCTGTCCACTATACTCCAAGTCAAAGCATGCTGTAGGCAATGGCAAAGGGTCAAACGTGGCTGAGTGTTTGTTTGGGCCAAGGAATTACCAATACACCTTCATATCTGGCCCACCCCCCCCCCCCCCCTTGGGTTTTGCATTTTACATTTTATTTTCTTTCTTTTTATTGTTTTATTTATTTCTATTGTTTTTTTAATTAATTATTCCCCAGCCAATTAATCAACATTTTCACGATAAAAATTCAGAAAATAAAAAAATGTAAATATTTTCATTATTCACTATTAATTATTTTTGTAAATAAAACACTAACAAATTACTTAGTTTTAATTAGAATAATTTTAATCTTTTTTTTCCATAATAAATAAAATCAAGCTTAGATTTAGGTTTTTCTTTTGACTTTTAAATTTCTTTTATTTTATTAAAAACATAAAAAACACAAGCAAATTTTTTTTTCTTTAATTAAATAATTAATTAGTTAATTAGGTTTAATGTTTAATTTAATTCTAAAAAAGGGTCAAAACCCTTAGGACGTCCCGATTCATTCTTTCGCGCGCAGTTTATTTTATTTCATTATATTTATGTATCTGTACAGAGTACGTAATAGTTAATTAGGATTCTATCGCCTTATTTAAATTCTCGCACTTTATTTTCCAAAACGGGTTTTTGTTTTTTGGCGATGTATAGACCCGCGCCTTGTAATAGCTAGATTTATCTTCCCGCAATTTATTTTCCGCACTCCTAATTGTTAAAAATACATGAAAGAATGTATGAATAATAAATCAATCCGTAGCTCACAAATAACATGTACAAAAGAAACGTTAACATGAAACAACACACATGCACATGCCACTCTTAGGGTACGCCTCACTGGTTGCCTCGAACGTGGTCATCAAGTATAGGGTGTCTTAGAGGTCGCCCTTTTGTCTAAAGATCCAGTTGCCTCGAAACGGTTGCCTCGGATACAAAGGATCTAGGACATTAGGGTTACTTCTAAGGTGTCCTACCATTGCTTCGGTGACCACACATGTCCCTTAATCGAATTGACCCGAACACCTCCAACGACGGTGCTACCTACCTCTCAATGGTGGGATAGCACTATCTAAAGGACTCTTACACAGCTTAATTCCTTAGAGTAGGTAGATTCTCCTGGGTACTTGCTCTTTCAAACAAACAAAACAACTTTTTGCATCCCACACTTTCAAAAGGTTTTCAAACAAATATTTCATACACTCTTGAGGACAGATACAAGAGTTACTTAGAAATTTTTCAAACGAAACTTTTTTAAAGCCCACACACACTTGAAAAGCAAAACAAATTTTGAAAACATAAGAGCAAGTACCTAAGAGCCCATGGATAACCATGGATAGAAAGGGTGCTAACACCTTCCCTTTCTATAAATCTACCTCACGAACCGAGAAACATTCTCGAATAAGGAATTTTGCTATGCTTTTGTCCTTTCCATGTTGGAGAACATAAAAGACGGTGGCGGCTCTTGCTTACCGCGACATTTCGCGAAACCAGCTAAAAAACAGTCAGTTCTATTTCCACCGATCACAGAACTGGCGACTCTGCTGGGGAATATAATAAGTGGGGTGTACCTTAGGAATAGTTCATCATCATGTTTTCAATTGCTTGCCTTGCGTGATTTAATATTGTGGGCCTGTTTTGGGAGTTTCATAGATCCTAACCCGGATTTGGGGGATACCTTTTAGAAAGTAGCAACAAACTGTGAGGGAACTGTGCGGGGTATACCGACACGGTTGAAGCAGTTTGCTACGTTGATGTGGCACTTTGGTGAGTACCGGTAACCCTTGAGTCAAGTCAAGGAGAGTATGGGGCTGCCGCATGGTGTCGTGAAGCATCAACTGACCTTAGGAACCTTACTTGACCATCCTGGCCTCTTTAAGGGTAGTGAGATGACTGACTTTGGTGCAGTCCGAAGTTGGTTGATACTCGATACTACACTCATTGAGGGTTGTTTTCTTGGAATATTTTGATCGCCAGTTCAGTGGCTAAATCAAAACAATGAACACAGAAAACAACCCAATGATAATGAGCCCCTTAGAACCCGGTTACTTTTGATAGGACAGGTTTTTGAGCCCACCAACTTCAAGAGGGTAGGACCCCAAACTTCATGCTGGCCTAAACTCTAAGGGCTGTCTGGTGTGACTTGTGTGCCTTATCATGTTTGCTTTTTGTGAATACTTGTGGTGTGTCCTTATCATAACATCATAGCATCATACAGCATCATATGAATCCACTAACCACTTCAAGGGTTCGAATCTTCATCTTTGTTCTTGTTTTGTAGGACATGGAAACTATCCGCAGAAAGACAATTCAGATCAACCTTGTAAGGATCCCTCCTCAGCTTAAGGAGCTTACATCCAGGATTCCTGAGAACTCTTCCTTCAGTGAAAGGCATGGTAGACTCATCAGCTTGGTCAATACCAACATTGAAGAGGATATGATAAAGGTTCTCTTCCAGTTCTTTGACCCTTTGCACCACTGTTTTACTTTCCCGGATTATCAATTGGTGCCTACGTTGGAAGAGTTTTCTCAGCTTCTGAAGGTTCCCATTCTTAGTCAACTACCCTACAACGGTACGGAAAGGGGACCAAAACTTGAAGAGGTTGCTAAAGCATTACACCTACAACCATCTGACATCAAGGGGCATTGGGAAACCAGAAGTGGTATCAAAGGATTCTTAGCAAGGTTTCTGTTTGAGAAGGCCCAAGAATGTTGGAATTCCCTTGACCTACAAGCCTTTGAAGAAGTTATGGCACTCCTTGTCTATGGGTTGGTATTGTTCCCGAATCCAGATCAGCTTATAGATATCAATGTTGTCAAGGTCTTCATGTCCAGGAATCCTATACCTATGTTGCTTGGGGACATCCTTCACTCATGTTACACTCGAACCATGAGAAAAAGAGGTGTTCTCATGTGCTGCACTCCTCTCCTGGCAAGGTGGTTTATTTCGCACCTTCCACAATCAGTTTTGAAGAACGAGTGGGGTTTGAGATGGTCACAACGATTGATGACCCTTACACATGCTGATATACATTGGTGTTCTCGGTCCAGAGAGAATGTCACTATCATTGATCGTTGCGGAGAGTTCCCTAATGTTCCTTTACTTGGAATCAGAGGAGGCATTACTTACAACCCATGTCTGGCTTTGAGACAGTTTGGATATGCTCGGAGGGATGGTCCTCATGACATGTTGATTCCTGACATAGTTTTTTACTTCGACAATGATGCACAAGGACTCCGCCAGAGATTCATCAGAGCTTGGAGGATGCCCAACAGGGTAGATAGCAAGACACTGGGACACAAGAACTCCATCCCCCTGGAGCCCTATCTCAAGTGGGTAAGAGCCCACTCCCAGAAGCTGGTGATGCCATATCCTCATGTTCTCCCCGTGATCAAAGAGCCTGTTTTGGAGGGAGAGGTGTCCTACATCATCCAACATCCTGACATGCCAACATCTTGGGAAGAAATGCAAAAGATCTGGGTCCAACTCAAGGAATAACGGAATTCTCTTGAAACCAGTCTACATGCCAGTGTGAATAAGGTCTTGGAGCTCACCCGCCTACTGCACGAGGAAAAGACTCTCAACACCTACATCGCTCCAAAGAGGATGCGCAGTGTCTTTTGGGATTAATTATTTTGTAATGTTTTGCCCATGAGGCCCTGATATACTGAACAGATTATTTCTTAATACAATGTGTGTTCCTTTTTGTCTACAACGAATTTGAACTTTCGAACCCTTGAATGCATTGCATAAATAGCATATCATGCATCATGTGCATAACAGGTACCCTTTTTCTACAGGTTGCTTAATCTTCTTCGCTGTTTATTTCAGCACTCAGTCATCATGAATCTTGAACCTACTACCGAGCAAGCTATCAAGGCCCTCCAGGCCCAGAACGCCCAGTTTCAAGAGCTGGTCATGAGCTTAGCCCAAGGACAACAGGAGTTGAAGGCTTTGCTCCTGAAGAAGAAGAAGAAGAAGAAGAAGAGGATTGTGATGTTCAACACTGGACGCAGACTCGGGAATACACTGCAGAATGAAGCTGAGTTGACTACTCCATCTGTTGGGGAAGGCAGTCACCAGGAGGGAGGGGTCCCTAGTCCCGTGGTCTCTGACACCGAGACAGATTTCAATGATGAACAGTACCCTCCTGCCGAGGACCGGTACAAACAGCTGGAGGACCGGTTAAATGCTATGGAGATTCAACGTGTGCCTGGGTTGGATTTTGGAGACTTAGGGTTATCTTCTGGGGTGGTGATTCCACACAAGTTCAAGGCCCCTGCCTTTGTGAAGTACGACGGAGCCTCCTGTCCTAAGCTGCACCTCCGTTCTTATGTAAGTAAGATCCAGCCTTACACTGCAGACAAGAACTTATGGATCCATTTCTTCCAGGAGAGTCTTTCAGGGACTCAACTCGAATGGTTCTATCAGCTGGATGGAACCAATATTTGTAACTGGGAGGACTTGGCTACTGCTTTTTATAAGCAGTATCAGTACAATTCCGACCTCGCTCCTACGCGTACCCAACTCCAGGGTATGTCACTTGGGACGGGTGAAGGTTTTAAGGAGTACGCACAGAAGTGGAGAGACCTGGCTGGCAGGGTGCAGCCACCATTGACTGACCGTGAACTCGTGGACATGTTCTTGGGGACCCTGTCTGGTCCGTTCTTTAACCACCTGATTGGTAATTCCTCTGCTGGGTTTACAGACCTGATCCTGACTGGTGAGAGGATCGAAGCTGGTATCAAATCGGGGAAGATACAGAAAGGTGCCTCCTCGAGTACTGAAAAGAAGCCCTTCAAGAAGGAAGCTAGTGCTGTTTATGGTCCCAGAAGATAAAACAAACTGGAACGCCGCCAAGCTATCAACGCGGTGGTAATTTCAAAGCCTGCTGCTGCTCCTCAGCAATACAACCAGCCAAGAGGTGAGAGGCCCAAAAGACAGTATACTCGGCTCAGCATGACCCTGTCTCAGATTCTGCCGCAACTGCTGTCAACCAATCTGGTAACTGTCAAGGAAGCTCTGAAGGTCGTAAACACAACCTCTCCAAAGTACAACCCCAACGCCCGTTGCGCTTATCACTCTGATAGCCCGGGGCATTCTACAGATGATTGTTGGGCTCTGAGGAATAAGGTTCAGGACCTTATTGATGCTAAAGAGGTTCAATTCGAGGTGCCCGAGAGGCCTAATGTGGTGACAGCTCCCATGCCCAACCATGGAGTAAATGCTATTAGGGATGATGACGACGTGGAGGAATCTAAATTCGACAGCTGGATCTACCCAATGACCAACGGTGGATCAAGCAACTGGACGGCGAAAGATTTCATACCTATTACTTTTGTCACTCAGTAATGAACTCCTTTGTTTTAAAGTTGTAACGAACAATATTACTAAACTTTATGGCCTGGTGTCTTACCCGGGGCACCGTGGCTTCATTTGTGAGGGCTTGTTATTTGTCACTTTCATATATCATGAATAAAAGCATTGGACGTTTTTCACATTTCAAATCTTGCGCTCCCTTTCTTTCTTTATATATTGCAAAACAGATATATTTACACACACTCACCTATACAGGTTCCAATCCACTCTAGATCTCACTGGTAACGACTCTGCTACTGCCAATTATGACTTCGAAAATATGATCAACTTAGCCGAAGACGAAGGTGAAGATGATTGTGAAGTGCCTGGAGAGCTTGCAAGACTGCTACTCCAGGAAGAGAGGGCCATTCAGCCACATGAAGAGCCAGTGGAAACGGTAAATCTGGGTACTGAGACAGACAGAAAGGAAGTCAAGATTGGTGCCAATCTAGAACTCAGTGTGAAACAGCGGTTGATTCAGATGTTATTGCAAAACAGATATATTTACACACACTCACCTATACAGGTTCCAATCCACTCTGGATCTCACTGGTAACGACTCTGCTACTGCCAGTTATGACTTCGAAAATCCGATCAACTTAGCCGAAGACGAAGGTGAAGATGATTGCGAAGTGCCTGGCGAGCTTACAAGACTGCTACTCCAGGAAGAGAGGGCCATTCAGCCACATGAAGAGCCAGTGGAAACGGTAAATCTGGGTACTGAGACAGACAGAAAGGAAGTCAAGATTGGTGCCAATCTAGAACTCAGTGTGAAACAGCGGTTGATTCAGATGTTGCATGATTATGTGGAAATCTTCGCCTGGTCTTACGAAGACATGCCTGGGTTGGATACTGACATTGTGGTTCATCACCTGCCTACCAAGGAAGAATGCCCTCCGGTTAAACAGAAGGTCTGTCGTATGCGTCCAGAGATGTCCGAGAAAATTAAAGCTGAGGTTATGAAACAATTTGACGCCGATTTTCTAGCAGTGACTTCTTACCCTCAGTGGGTTGCCAACGTGGTTCCAGTGCTGAAGAAAGATGGTAAGGTCCGAATGTGTGTTGATTACAGGGATTTGAACAGGGCAAGCCCCAAGGATGATTTCCCTCTACCTCATATCGACGTTCTGGTTGACAATACTGCTCAGCATAAGGTATTCTCCTTCATGGATGGGTTCTCCGGTTATAATCAGATCAAGATGGCTCCTGAAGATATGGAGAAGACCACTTTTGTTACTCAGTGGGGAACCTTTTGCTACAAGGTCATGCCTTTTGGGTTGAAAAATGCTGGGGCAACTTACCAACGTGCCATGGTTGCTTTGTTTCATGATATGATCCATCATGAGATCGAAGTGTATGTCGACGATATGATTGCAAGGTCCCAGACTGAGGAGGAACACCTTGACCATCTACAGAAGCTGTTTGACCGTCTGAAGTTGTACAAGCTGAGGTTGAACCCAAACAAGTGCACCTTCGGGGTGAGATTTGAAAAATTGCTAGGCTTCGTCGTAAGTGACAAAGGTATTCAAGTGGACCCTTCCAAGGTGAAAGCCATACAAGAGATGCCAGTTCCCAAGACAGAGAAAGAAGTCAGAGGCTTTCTAGGACGTCTGAACTACATTGCCCGATTCATCTCACATCTGATTGCTACCTGTGAACCAATCTTCAAGCTACTGAAGAAAGATCAAGTGGTACGTTGGAACGATGAATGCCAGGCCGCTTTCGAAAGAATCAAAGAGTATCTCTGAGAACCACACATTCTTATGCCACCGGTTGAAGGGAGACCTCTAATCTTATACTTGACAGTAATTGACAGCTCAATGGGGTGTGTGCTGGGGCAACATGACGAGTCTAGCCGAAAAGAGCACGCCATTTATTACCTTAGCAAAAAGTTTACCGACTGTAAGACCCGATACTCACTGCTCGAGAAAACTTGTTGCGCTTTGGTATGGGCTGCTCGCCGGCTGAGACAGTATATGTTGACTCACACTACTCTGTTGATTTCAAAAATGGATCCAATCAAGTACATATTCGAAAAGCCTGCCTTGTCCGGAAGAATAGCAAGATGGCAGATGATCTTCACAGAATACGACATCCAGTACACGACTCAGAAAGCAATCAAGGGAAGTGTATTGGCAGACCATTTGGCACACCAGGCAGTGGACGATTACCAGTCGATGAACTTTGAATTTCCAGACGAGGATATCATGGTAGTGACTGATTGTGAAGTACCTGGACCAGATGAAGGACCTGAGGAAGGATCCCGATGGTTTATGCACTTTGACGGAGCCTCAAACGCTTTGGGTAATGGTATTGGCACCGTGATCATATCCCCTAAAGGCACTTATACTCCACTTACTGCCTGGTTATGTTTCAACTGCACCAACAACATGGCAGAGTATGAGGCATGCATCATGGGTCTTCAAGCCGCAATTGACTTAAGGATCAAGTTTCTGAGTGTCTTCGGAGATTCCGCTCTCGTGATCAATCAGATCAAAGGCGAATGGGATACAAAACACCCAAATCTTATTCCTTACAAAGAGTATGTGTTGACATTGATCCCCCATTTCGAAGAGATAACTTTTGAACACTTCCCAAGAGAGGAGAATCAGTTGGCGGACGCGTTAGCTACGATGTCTTCTATGTTCAAAGTCAAATGGGACAACGAGGCTCCCCGGATCATTATCTGGAAATTGGATGAACCTGCACATTGCTGTGATCTTGAGGCTGAAGAGGTAACTGAAAAACCTTGGTATTATGAAGTGAAGAGGTACTTGGAAGCTCAAGAATACCCCGAGGGTGCATCCATCAATGACAAAACGTTTCTGAGAAGGTTCGCGGCAAAGTTCTTCCTCAGCAATGGCATTCTCTACAAGCGAAACCATGATTCAACCTTACTGCATTGTGTGGATAAGACTGAAGCAGAAAAGATCATGGCAGAACTACATGAAGGTACCTTCGGAATGCATTCCAGTGGACATACCATGGCAAAGAAAATCCATCGGGCAGGATATTTCTGGTCCATAATGGAAGCTGACTGTTACCAACATTCTCGGACGTATCACAAATGCCAGATCTATGCAGATAAGGTGCATGTTCCTCCAGTTCCTCTGAACGTCTTGACAGCACCTTGGCCTTTTGCAATGTGGGGGATTGATATGATCGGCGAGATCAGACCTACGGCATCCAACGGTCACCACTTCATCCTGGTAGCGATTGATTACTTCATGAAGTGGGTTGAAGCAGCCTCCTATGCTACCGTAACCAAGAACGTCGTGGCACGGTTCATTCGGCACAACCTGATCTGTCAATACAACGTATCGGAAAGGATTATTACGGACAATGGTACCAATCTTAACAACAAAATGATCACTCAGCTCTGCGAGCAATTCAAGATACAGCACCACAACTCTTCTCCTTATCGGCCGAAGATGAATGGGGTTGTAGAAGCAGCGAATAAGAATATCAAGAAGATTGTGCAGAAGATGACAGTGACCTACAAAGATTGGCACGAGATGTCATCGTTTGCTCTTCATGGGTACCGTACCTCAGCACGGACATCAACCGGGGCAACACCCTTTTCCTTGGTCTATGGCATGGAGGCAGTCTTGCCTATTGAAGTCCAGATACCCTCTCTCCGGATAATAAAGGATGCAGGCTTGAGCGAAGATGACTGGATCCAGACTCGGCTTGATCAATTAAACCTGATTGACAAAAAGAGACTCACTGCTATTTGTCATGGTCAAACGTACCAAAAACGAATGATCAGGGCATTTAACAAGAAAGTCAGACGACAAGAGTATCAAGTCAGAGACCTGGTAATCAAGCGCATCATTCTTCCTCAAAGTGATCCCAGGGGCAAATGGACCCCCACGTATGAAGGGCCATTTGTGGTTAAGAATATCTTCTCAGGAGGAGCTATGATTCTAACCACCATGGATGGTGACGACCTTCCTCACCCCGCCAATGCGGACATAGTAAAAAGATACTACGCATGAATAAAAGTCCTGCTAGGTTGACACACCTAGGCAAAAATAAGGGCTTCCCGGCGAACCAAAAGGGTTCGGGCAAAAATAAGGGATGAAATGAAAAAAATCTGTACACCCGGCAAGTCGAAAACCTGAAAAGGCGGCTTGGGCAAAAATGGGTATCTCGGTGGACTGAAAACCCGAAAGGGTGGTCCAGGCAAAAGTTAGGGATTAAAGCGTAATACTATGTCTCATTGGATCACCTTGCATCCAGAATTCGGTATCAACTATCAGGTTCAGACGGCATCGATCAATCAGCTTCATCTCCACCTAAGCAGCAAAGTGATGAGACGCTTGAAGACATAAAGGCGATAGCAGAGTTGGAACCTAGTGAGATTATTTTTTTCACATAGCTGTTTTGTTTTCCTTTTCAAAAATGTATAAACTCTGTTGTTCGGCGGCGTTCTCTTACTAGGACGTCAGCCTCTTGTACATAAACGCCTATTTACAGGCAAATTCAAAAATCAATACAAATTCACTTTTTCAGACAAATTGCCAATTATTTTTCCTTTTTCTGTTTTGTTTTGCGAAGAACGTCCAACGTTCATTTTTGATATATGCATTTGACACTAATTGCTAAATTATAAATACTTGCATACGAAACAAAGGACTAATTACAGGTGACATTAGAAACAGGGGCAATAATGAGTTGTCTAAGCGATCTAGTTGCTCTGTCCACCAAGGTACTAGGGTAAGTTTGGTTAAAGAACGTGACCAAGATATCTCCACTCCCCACAGAGTAAGACAGGTTTCAGCAAATACTCTCTCGGAGCAGAGTTGGTCTCCCATCAGCCCCGAAAAGGCACAATATCTCCAGCAAGTCAGTAACACTCTCCCCAAACAGAGTTAATCTATTGTCAGCCTTAAGGAAGTGGGGCATCCCCAGAAAATCTCGATATTCTCCAGCGGAGTATACAAATGTTCCTAGGAAAGCATCCCCGGCAGTCTTAATATAAGATTGTTCCACGGCGGAATCCAGACATCCCAGTGGAGACATTTCCCCAGTGCAGTCCAAAAGTTTCCCCAGGAGAGTTGTATCAATCTCCCTAGTAGATTCTGGAAGCTTATCCCCAGTAGATTCTGGAAGCTTATCCCTAGTAGATTCTGGAAGCTTATCCCCTACAGAGTACAAACGCATCTCCCCGGCTCTATTCAAAGGTTATTCTCTACCAGAGCTTATAACTGGGTTATCCTCAGCTGATTACCATGGAAAGATCGTCCCCGGCGAAGTTCTTCCTATTCCCCAGCGGAGTTCATCAAATTCCCTCAACAAAACACATCAACGGAATCCCCAGCGGAGTTATCATCAAACCTCAGCGAAGTATCTCTTCCCACAGAGTATTCCCCGCAGAGTAACCTCTCCAACAAGTTTATTCCCCAACGGAGTCAACTTCTCCTACCGGTATTCTTGCAACCATCATCCCCAGCGGAAACGAAGAACTCTACTCTTCAAACATCAGCCCAGGATTCAACTTCCCGGCATTCGTCAAGGATTTATTTTCCTAGACGAAAATACATTCATAAACATCACATTACCATACACCATGACGCGTGCATATACGCATCATATCACACAATCTCATTTATTTTTTAGAACATCATGACATCATGCATCTCATACATCATGACATTGCATATAACCGATGTTTTGCCTTTTCAGGAAAAAGGTCAATCTAAAGATGATTACTATCAACCGTCACAATTCCATATTCGATTCCTGTATCCAGCCAGGGCATATCTGTGAGTAGATTCGATTCATGTATCCAGCCAGGGCATATCTGCATGAAGAGTTTAGAGATTCGACACCTATATCCAGCCAGGGCATATCTGTAGACGACAAATTCCAGATTCGATTCTTGTATCCAGCCAGGGCATATCTGTGAGTAGATTCGATTCCTGTATCTAGCCAGGGCATATCTGCATGAAGAGTTTAGAGATTCGACACCTGTATCCAGCCAGGGCATATCTGTAGACAACAAATTCCAGATTCGATTCCTGTATCCAGCCAGGGCATATCTGTAAGTAGATCCGATTCCTGTATCCAGCCAGGGCATATCTACATGAAGAGTTTAGAGATTCGACACCTGTATCCAGCCAGGGCATATCTGTAGGCGACAAATTCCGGATTCGATTCCTGTATCCAGCCAGGGCATATCTGTAAGTAGATTCGATTCCTGTATCCAGCCAGGGCATATCTGCATGAAGAGTTTAGAGATTTGACACCTGTATCCAGCCAGGGCATATCTGTAGACGACAAATTCCAGATTCGATTCCTGTATCCAGCCAGGGCATATCTGTGAGTAGATTCGATTCCTGTATCCAGCCATGGCATATCTGCATGAAGAGTTTAGAGATTCGACACCTGTATCTAGCCAGGGCATATCTGTAGACGACAAATTCCAGATTCGATTCCTGTATCCAGCCAGGGCATATCTGTGAGTAGATTTGATTCCTGTATCCAGCCAGGGCATATCTGTGAGTAGATTCGATTCCTGTATCCAGCCAGGGTATATCTGCATGAAAAGTTTAGAGATTCGACACATGTATCCATCCAGGGCATATCTGTAAATGACCAGTTCCAGATTCGATTCCTGTATCTAGCCAGGGCATATTTGTGAGTAATTGATTGTAGATTCGACACCTCTATCCAGCCAGGGCATATCTGCAAGAAGAGTTTGAAGATCAACACCTGTAACAGGCCAGGAAATTATCTTTCTTTCTCAAGTACGCAAATTCTCGCTAAGGAATCTCTTACGCGGTCGACAACCTCCCGATGGCATCTATAAGCCCATCTCCACAACTATCCATCACCTTTCCAAATGGCATCTATAAGCCCATTCCCGACAAGGTTCTGTCACGTCTCCAGATGGCATCTATAAGCCCATCCTCCTACCCATCATATCTCCAAATGGCATCTGTAAGCCCATTCCCGACATCACCTTGCTGACATTCTACTATGCGAGTGCAAATTTCTGGGCACTCTAGTGTTCAATCATCTTCCACCCTCGGATCACGAAAGGCACACAAGCCAATCTACATCCTCAAGTCTAAGAAGATTGAACAGGGGAAATTGTTGTATCCCAAAATTTTCCCTCCCATATTCTTCAAGGTTTATCAAAGATCATCCTCAAATGGTTCAAGATGGCTCAAGGGATTGCACAGTCAAGCATCCTCCTAAGCCAGTCAAAATTAGGGTTTTGGTTCCTTCAAGGAAGATGAGGTTTTCAATGGCTCAATCAAGTCCCATAAGCCTATACACATTGTCAAGCATCCATATGCCAAGTTTCAAGGCTCACAAGGTCAAGTTGCACAATCAAAAGCCTCATTTGCTTCACAATCAACTGTAGGGGTAAAATGGTCATTTGGCAGTCAAAAGTCAAAATTTTTGGTCAACATCTTATTTTGAAGCCACAATCATCATTTGATCAAGTCTTGATCATGATTCCACAAGCATGGCTCAAAAATCATCAAGATGCAAAAGTTTCCATTTTGGGACAGTTGAAAAGTCAACTGTAACTTGACTAAGGCATAACTTTTTCATGGTTCATCAGAAAAATCCCATCCAATGCTCATTTTGAAGGGGATGACATTTCCTACAACTCATCTTCACATTCCAAGTCCAAGAAATGCTCTCACAAAAAGTTACCAATTTCAACATTATAGATCATTTTCAAAAGTCAACAAAAAGGCATTTTAAGTCTAAGACCATAACTTGATATTGGTAAATCAAAATGACATGGGACCAAAGGCATTGGTTAGAGGACTTCAATACCTTTCCAAAATGTCCAAGAACATGTTCATATGATCAAAATTGAGCAAGATATGCATTAGAGAAGTTGGGAAATTTTTGTGAAATGGCAAAAGTCAACTATCCTTGAAACTTCAATTTTTGACAAAAGGGCCCACTTTCTTCCACTTGATTCAGCCTTGTCATGCCACCCACGTGTCCCATGATTAATTTCAAGACCAAACATTTATTTTTTTCATTTTTATTTAATTTTTATGGATTTAATTCATTTTAATCCATAATAATTCAAATAAAATCAAAAAATTAATTAAATTGCATCTTTGTGGTTTGAATGGCTTTCATACAGCATATGCCAACTGCCAAATTCGTGTAAGGCTATTTTGTGCACAGAATCATGGTTTTGAACCAAGCTTGGAAAGTCCTTTAATGGTGTTAAAGCAAAATCCAAAAACTTAATTGCAATGGATCCCAAGCTCATAATGTGACCTAATTTCCTTCATACATACATATGCAAGCATTCCAGACCTCATTCACGACCTGAACATTGCACAAACGACCAAACCACATTCAAAAATAATCAAGCAAAAGTTAAATCTGAAATCAACCTTCCAGCACAATTAGAAGCCTTTTCTTGATTCAAACACCTTGCTGGACCTCCCAGGAACCTATTGCAATCATAAACAAGCCATAAACCTCAAGGAAACGCCCAGAATAAGTCACACGGTTTGGTTTCTTTTCCATAATCGAAACTCAAAATATATGCATCCTTCATATGATTTTTTGTTATTTTTGTGTTGCTTGAATCCACAGGAATCTTTTGGCATAAGTCAATTGCATTGAAACACATAGAATCCGAAACCACCATTGATGAAACCTAGGTTTTCAAAGCTTTCAATTTAGGGCTTTATAGCATAAGCAAAATCAGAACCTCTCATGGCTATGGTTAAATTCGTCAGGATGAGACGAACACATTGATACCCTCGCGCCTTTTTTATATGTGCTACACGTCTAATCGCTATTATTGGCATTTGCAGTTTGTGGGGGTTAAAAACCCCCGCTATTTGATTGTTTTTCTGCAGATAAATGAAGAAGATGAAGGACGTGGACGCATATGGTTGGAACATTCAAACACGCGCGCCTTTTTTTATTTCAGCATGTGATTTGTTTTTTCTTATATTATATTTATTGCATATTATATTAACAAGATGCAGCGTTTGGTGTAGTGGAGGAGGACGTGTCTGGCAATCCTTGGGACCTGGGTTTGAATCCCAGGTCCCCCATAATTTCCATGTTATTTTGCTTAATGTGTTCACGTGCAGGCCCTCAAAGACGTCCCACCATGCACCTCATGTCCCAGCCTGCCAGGTGGCTACATGCTCATATCCAAAGGCCATAAGGCGCTGTCCACTATACTCCAAGTCAAAGCATGCTGTAGGCAATGGCAAAGGGTCAAACGTGGCTGAGTGTTTGTTTGGGCCAAGGAATTACCAATACACCTTCAGATCTGGCCCACACCCCCCCCCCCCCCCTTGGGTTTTGCATTTTACATTTTATTTTCTTTCTTTTTATTGTTTTATTTATTTCTATTATTTTTTTAATTAATTATTCCCCAGCCAATTAATCAACATTTTCACGATAAAAATTCAGAAAATAAAAAAATGTAAATATTTTCATTATTCACTATTAATTATTTTTGTAAATAAAACACTAACAAATTACTTAGTTTTAATTAGAATAATTTTAATCTTTTTTTCCATAATAAATAAAATCAAGCTTAGATTTAGGTTTTTCTTTTGACTTTTAAATTTCTTTTATTTTATTAAAAACATAAAAAACACAAGCAAAAACATTTTTTCTTTAATTAAATAATTAATTAGTTAATTAGGTTTAATGTTTAATTTAATTCTAAAAAAGGGTCAAAACCCTTAGGACGTCCCGATTCATTCTTTCGCGCGCAGTTTATTTTATTTCATTATATTTATGTATCTGTACAGAGTACGTAATAGTTAATTAGGATTTTATCGCCTTATTTAAATTCTCGCACTTTATTTTCCAAAACGGGTTTTTGTTTTTTGGCGATGTAGAGACCCGCGCCTTGTAATAGCTAGATTTATCTTCCCTTAATTTATTTTCCGCACTCCTAATTGTTAAAAATGCATGAAAGAATGTATGAATAATAAAATCAATCTGTAGCTCACAAATAACATGTACAAAAAAAACGTTAACATGAAACAACACACATGCACATGCCAATCTTAGGGTACGCCTCACTGGTTGCCTCGAACGTGGTCATCAAGTATAGGGTGTCTTAGAGGTCGCCCTTTTGTCTAAAGATCCAGTTGCCTCGAAACGGTTGCCTCGGATACAAAGGATCTAGGACATTAGGGTTACTTCTAAGGTGTCCTACCATTGCTTCGGTGACCACACATGTCCCTTAATCGAATTGACCCGAACACCTCCAACGACGGTGCTACCTACCTCTCAATGGTGGGATAGCACTATCTAAAGGACTCTTACACAGCTTAATTCCTTAGAGTAGGTAGATTCTCCTGGGTACTTGCTCTTTCAAACAAACAAAACAACTTTTCTCATCCCACACTTTCAAAAGGTTTTCAAACAAATATTTCATACACTCTTGAGGACAGATACAAGAGTTACTTAGAAATTTTTCAAACAAAACTTTTTTAAAGCCCACACACACTTGAAAAGCAAAACAAATTTTGAAAACATAAGAGCAAGTACCTAAGATCCCATGGATAACCATGGATAGAAAGGGTGCTAACACCTTCCCTTTCTATAAATCTACCTCCCGAACCGAGAAACATTCTCGAATAAGGAATTTTGTTGTACTTTTGTCCTTTCCATGTTGGAGAACATAAAAGACGGTGGCGACTCTTGCTTACCGCGACATTTCGCGAAACCAGCTAAAAAACAGTCAGTTCTATTTCCACCGATCACAAACAGCAAATCAGAAAGATAAACGCACAACAGTTCATTGAAGTTCTAATCCTAATTCTGAGCCTAACTTTATTCAAGAAGTTCTGATCCATAGATTTTTCTACTTATGCAATAATATGGACAACATCAATACTATGATATTTACATATTTAGTGATGTTCTGAATGAAAAGATTCAAAGTCAAAAAGACTTACCTTGAATATGGAGCGTGTGTTTGGGACTTGAGATGCTGCCTTCAGATGTTCTGGAGTCAGCAAGAGCAACGGAACAGAAAATGTTATGTTCTTTGATTCAAAGGGAAGAACACATATTTTGGTTTTGTTTAAGAATTCAGGGTTCATGAATGTTTTACTATTTTCTTTTCAATCTTTGATAATTCTCTTTTTTCAAAAGCCAGCCCCTTGAACGTGAGATGGAGCAACTTATTTATAGGTGAGTTTGCTGTGGTTTTTTTTTTTGGGGGGGGGGGGGATGGTATTTAAACCTTTTTGGCATACTGTTCCATTACTTTTTAATCACAACATTTGTATGC
This sequence comes from Vicia faba, assembly GCA_948472305.1. Lineage (NCBI taxonomy): Eukaryota > Viridiplantae > Streptophyta > Magnoliopsida > Fabales > Fabaceae > Vicia > Vicia faba. Next base: position 149,271 of record CATIWC010001420.1, on the reverse strand, counting down.
TAATTTGGTGAAAATATGGGGTTTGAGAAAGTGAAGGCATAGACTGGATCAACAGCTGATTACAGGACTGTGTTGTAGCAGTGCAGTAGGCTGCTTAAACGAGGTTTTGGAATTTGGTGATATTCTGATCGCAGAAGGCCAGAATGAGACTTGAAGGGTGATGTTATGATCGAAGCATTGAACATATCCTTCATATGCTGAAGAATCATATTTTAGTTGAAGAACACAGTTTCCATATGTTCTGATTGACGAGTCATGTTCTGAACCATGTTTGCAAATTCTGACTGCACTTGTATGGAGGCGGGCCCAGAAGTTCTGAAGTACCATATTCTCTTCACACTTAGAAAATTTTCTAAATGTTTAGAAATTTGATTCCTCAAAGTAATTTTTGACTTTTGATTTCTTGAGGAACGAATTTCATGTCTTGATGAAATATGTTATTGAAACTTGATTTTTGATCCAAAAGTCAACGTTTGACTTTTCAGTATGCATTTGACCATTTTGCCCTTGTGAATGACTTTCTTGGAAAATTGTAGTCCAAGACTTAAAACTTGATAAAAGCGAACCTGAGGGTCTAAGAGGATCCTTTAAGAAATGAGAGGGTAAATTTTGGGGTACAACAGCTGCCCCTGTTCAATCTTCTTAAACCTTAGGAGTTAGATTGGCGAATCTGCCATTCGTGACTTGAAAGTGGAAGATGATTGAACACTAGAGTGCCCAAAAATTTGCACTTGATGATATTGTGGTTGAGGTGTAAGGAATGGGCTTAACGATGCCATTTGGAGAAATGATGGAGAGTTGGCGGAGATGGGCTTATAAATGCCATCCAAAAATTATTGTTGATAGAAATTAGACTGAGTCTAAGTTTGACTTCAGCTGGGACAAGAATCAGAGTAAACCTTTGGATCAATTTATCTTAACCGGAGAAGATGTCTACTGAGGAAAGGATCAGGATAAACCGTTGAGAGATTTAAACTGAACCAGCAGGGGTCTGGAAAAGAATCAGAATAAATCTTGAAGTGATTTATTTGAACCAGAAAAGATATATGCAGGAAAGAATTAGGATAAATCATTGAGAGATTTAAACTGAACCAACAGGGATCTGGAAATAAATCTTGGAGCGATTTATCTGAACCAGAGAGGATGTCTGCGAGAAAGAATCAGGATAAACCGTTGAGAGATTTAAACTGAACCAGCATGGGTCTGGAAAAGAATCAGAATAAATCTTGGAGCAATTTATCTGAACCAGAGAAGATGTCTGCGGGAAAGAATTAGGATAAACCATTGAGAGATTTAAACTGAACAAACAGGGGTTTGGCAAAGAATCAGAATAAATCTTGGAGTGATTTATCTAAACCAGAGAAGATGTCTGCGGGATAGAATCAAGATAAACCATTGAGAGATTTAAATTGAACCAACAGGGGTCTGGAAAAGAATCAGAATAAATCTTGAAGTGATTTTTCTGAACCAGAGAAGATGTCTGCGGGAAAGAATAAGGATAAACCGTTGAGAGATTTAAACTGAACCGACAGGGGTCTGGAAAAGAATCAGAATAAATCTTGGAGCGATTTATCTGAACCAGAGAAGATGTATGAAGGAAGTAATTGTCATGTAGATAGTCACCCCGTCCTATTTCGGGAATTGATCTGCGATTGATTTGTTCATAGATATTTGCCTTGTCTTGTTGAAAATTCGATAATAATTTTATGTTGATTGATCTTTCCTGAAAAGGTAAAGAGTTAGTTGTATGTAATGACATGATGTATGAAATGCATGGTATAATGATGTTTTCTCAAAATAAATGAGATTGCGATGTATGCGTTCATGTTGTCGATGTTTTATGATGTATAGATGTGATGTATGCGCATGTAAGCTGTTCTGCTGCAGTGTTATCGGATCGAGGAAAATAAATCCCTGACTACCGCTGGGAATGAGGAGTGTAAGTCTTCATATTTGTTGAAGTTGAAGTGTTGAAGGATGGGTTTCCATAATTAGAGAAATAAACTCTGTTGGGGAAGAGAAACATTGTGTATTGCCTGTGGACTTCATGAAATTCTACTGGGGAATCCTGAGAAGCTGGACAACTTTTGCTGGGGAATCTTTGAGGTAGCAACTGGAAGTTTTGCTCCGTCAGGGATATGAAGGCAAAAGGCACCATTATACTACATGTTAGGGATATGGCAATGATCCTGTAACAGGATGTTCTTGCTTCTGGTCCGTTGGAGAGAGTATCTACGGGGGTTTATGGAATAGCCTATAGATGTTGTCCTGTTTCTTAAAGCCATTAGTAATTATCTTTCTGTTTAGTTTCCCTTTTTTATGCGTTCATTTATAAACAGTAATTACATTCAAATGCATACGTTCTAGAATAAATACTGGATGTTTTTTTTTTGCAAATAAAAAAGGGAATAGTAAAAGAAAGACAAATAGTTTTGCACTTTCAAAGGAAATTTTTTGTATTAACTTCAATAAGTGTTTTTTTGTACAAAGAGACGAACATCCTAGTAAGAGAATGTCATCATAAAAAATGAAAATTAATACAAATAAAGGACAACTATGTGAAATAATCCCATGGGATTCCCATTCTGCTATAGCCTTCATGTCGCTGATTGTCTCATCCACTTGCTGCTTTGTCCGAAGCTGATTGGATTGATTAGAACCAATCGAGTTTGACGATTTATAATGAAGAGTGTCTGTAAGGTGATCCAACAAGACATAGTCATACGCTTTAAATCCCTAACTTTTGCCTGGATCTCCCTTTCGAGTTTTCGGTCCACCTGGATACCCTTTTTTCCCAAGCCGCCTTTTCAGGTTTTCAGCTTGCCGGGTGTACAGATTTTTTGTATTTTATCCTTAATTTTTGCCTAGGCCAGTCGACCTAACGGGTCTTTGTTTATGCGTAGTATCTTTTAACTTTGTCCGCGTTTACAGGGTGCGGAAGTTCGTTGACGTCCAAGTGGTTAAGATCATTGCCCCACCAGAAAATATGTTTTTAATCACAAACGGTCCTTCGTATGTAGGAGTCCATTTGGCCCTGGGATCACCTTGTGGCAGTATGATACGCTTGATCACCAAATCACCAACCTGATATACCTGCCGTCTGACTTTCTTGTTAAAAGCTTTGATCATGCGTTTTTGGTACATCTGGCCATGGCAGACATCCGTAAGCCTCTTCTCATCAATCAAGTTCAACTAGTCAAATCGAGTTTGGATCCATTCATCTTTATTCAAACTTGCATCCTTTATGATTCTCAGAGAAGGTATTTGGACTTCAATTGGTAGGATGAAACGAAACCTTCTTTGCAATAGTAGTTCAACTCTGCATATTTTGTCTTCTTTTCTGCTTTGTGCTGCATCTTGTACCTTTTGATACTTTGATATCTTTTGGACAGCCTTTGTTTAGTTTGACATTGGAACTGAGTTTTGAAATTTGAACTTGGTTTAGGCCATTCAGTTTGTAACTTGGACTTTGTATTTGCACATGCTGTCTTGCTTTGAACTATGCAGCTTTTTGACAAACTTTGAACTTGTGCATTTTTCAATTTTGTGCATTTCAAGTTTAGCAAGCAAATATTCATCCCTCTTTGTGAACCGGGAGAAATCCCATGATTTGCAGAGAGGGCTAACTGATTCCAGTCAGTTGCCCTTAATGATGAACCCAAATTTTAATTGTCTGCTTTTTTTTAAATTATTTATCCGCTTCAATTGACTTTTTCTTCTTTTCTTTGTAGATAAAAAATCAAATGGAGAGGAAAAGCGAAAGATGGAGGATGAAGAATTGAAGACTTAGAAAAATATTAGGATAGTTTTATTTAAGTTTGAATAAATGTAATATCATTATTATAAATACTTTGTAAATGAATACTCGTATTTAAATAACAATTGTGACAAATATTTAAAGATGAAATAAAAATTCCTTTTATCCAATTAATTCTTTTTATCCTCTTTTTCAATTGTTTACTTTATTATTTATAACTCTTTAAGTTATAATAATTGAAAATAAATTTCAATCATTTAAACTCAGAATAATAAACAATTAAATAAACAATGTGATTTTATGACAAACCTGGCGCTCCAATTATCCAAAGCAACGCATAATTTCAAACCAAACGACAGTTAATTAAACAAAACGTCCATCTTCCCCTTTTCACTGATTAAATCCAGCAAACGCAAATTCAATCCCAGTGTCTCTTTTCATTGATTTAGTCAAACCCTGCGAGTTTAATCCAAATGTTTCAATCCACATTTCAGAATAGCTTGACAAACACCGTAGAATTAAATCTTTCTGAAGAACCGCGCATAAAAACCCTAATTCAATCTTTCTGAAGAACCGCGCATAAAAACCCTAATTCCTGGTTAAATGCCAAAGAAACGTTCGCCTGATCAAAATTGAGCCAAAATCAACCAAAACCCTAAGCAACTGTAAGAACTGTTCTAGAGCCATGAAAATCAATGAACACCCTAATTTTTGTCTGACTGACGAGAAAAGTCTGTTTGACCGATTCTTGAGCCAGTTTGAAAAGTCAGGAAACGCCTGAAGCTGTGATTTCTTGAGGAAAAATGCGAGGGTAAATTTTGGGGTACAACAGTTGCCCCTGTTCAATCTTCTTGGACCTGAAGAGTTAGAATGGCAAGTTTGCCTTTCGCGACTCGAGGGTAAAAGGAGATTGGACACTAGAGTGCCCGGAAATTTGCACTCGCATGCTGGAGTATTAGCAATGTGATGGCGGGAATGGACTTATAGATGCCATTTGGAGATAGGATGGATAGGAGGATGGGCTTATAGATGCCATCTGGAAGCGTGGCAGAACCTTGTCGGGAATGGGCTTATAGATGCCATTTGGAAGCGTGACAGAACCTTGTCGGGAATGGGCTTATAGATGCCATTTAAAAGTGTTGATCGCGTAGGAGATTCCTTAGCGAGAACTTGCGTACTTTGAGAGAGGAAGATGTTTCCTGGCTTGTTACAGGTGTTGATCTTTAGTCCCTTCATACAGATATGCCCTGGCTGGATACAGGAATCGAATCTGGAAAATGTTGTCATCAGATGTGCCCTGGCTGGATACAGGTATCAAATCTGGAATTGTCGTCTTCAGGTGTGCCCTGGCTGGATACAGGAATCGAATCTAGAAAATGTTGTCGTCAGATGTGCCCTGGCTGGATACAGGTATCGAATCTGGAATTGTTGTCTTCAGATGTTCCCTGGCTGGATACAGGAATCGAATCTGGAATTGTTGTCTTCAGATGTGCCCTGGCTGGATACAGGAATCGAATCTGGAAAATGTCTTCAGATGTGCCCTGGCTGGATACAGGTATCGAATCTGGAAAATGTCTTCAGATGTGCCCTGGCTGGATACAGGTATCGAATCTGGAATTGTAAAAGGTTGATGGAGATGGCTTTCCTGGCTGGATACAGGGGTAAACCTTCATACCCTTTATGTAGATATGCCCTGGCTAGATACAGGTATCGAATCTACAATCAATCACTCACAGATGTGCCCTGGCTAGATACAGGAATCGAATCTGGATTCGTGATATTTGATAGTAATCATCTTTTGGATTGATCTTTTTCCTAAAAAGGCAAAATATCAATGGTATGCAATGTCATGATGTATGAGATGCATGATGTCATGATGCTCAAAATGAGTTAGTGTTGTATGTACTTTGTCATGTATGTAAATAGGATGTATGAAATATGAAACGTCAATGAATGTATTTTCATCTAGGAAAACAAATCCTTGATGACCGGCCGGGGAATCAAATCTTGGGCTGACATTAAAGAGAAGAGTTCTTCATTTCCGCTGGGGATGATGGTTGCAAGATAAACCGATAGGAGAAGATGACTCCGTTGGGGCATACACTTGTTGGGGAGATCACTCTGAGGGGAAGGGATAGTTCGCTGAGACTTTGATGAGAGCTCCGCTGGGGATTCTGCTGATAAATTAAGTCGGAGAATTTGATGAACTCCGCTGGGGATTGTTGAGGTAGCTTGGTCATGTTCTTCAGCTGAACCTACCTTGGTACCTTGGCGGACAAAGCAACTAGACCGCTTGGTCACTTCAAAATTGCCCCATGTTTCTGATGTCACCTGTCATTAACCCTTTGTCTCGTATGTAAACATTTATGATCTTATCAATTTGACGTCAAATGCATATATCAAAAATGAGCATTGGACGTTCTTTGCAAAACAAAACAAAAGGAAAAACAATGGATAATTTGCCTGAAAAATCGAATTTGTATTGATTTTGAAATTTGCCTGTAAATAGGCGTTTATGTACAGGAGGCTGACATCCTAGTAAGAGAACGCCGTCGAACAACATAGAGTTTATACAATTTTGAAAAGGAAACAAAACAGCTATGTGAAAAACTAATCCCATTGGGTAACGACTCTGCTATCGCCTTTATGTCTTCAAGCGTCTCATCATTTTGCCGCTTAGTTGAAGGTGAAGCTGATTGATCGATGCCGAAGTCTGAGCCCTGATAGTTGATGCCGAATTCTGGATGCAAGGTGATCTAATGAGACATAGTATTACGCTTCATCCCTAACTTTTGCCTGGACTGCCCTTTCGGGTTTTCAGTCCACCGGGATACCCATTTTTGCCCAAGCCGCCTTTTCAGGTTTTCGACTTGCCGGGTGTACAGATTTTTTTTCATTTCATCCCTTATTTTTGCCCGAACCCTTTTGGTTCGCCGGGAAGCCCTTATTTTTTCCTAGGTGTGTCAACCTAGCGGGTCCTTAGTTCATGCGTAGTATCTTTTTACTATGTCTGCATTAGCGGGGTGAGGAAGGTCGTCACCATCCATGGTGGTTAGAATCATGGCTCCTCCTGAGAACACATGTTTAACCATAAATGGCCCTTCGTATGTAGGGGTCCATTTGCCCCTGGGATCGCTTTGAGGAAGAATGATGCGCTTGATTACCAGGTCCCCAACTTGATACTCTTGTGGTCTGACTTTCTTATTAAATGCCCTGATCATCCGTTTCTGATACGTTTGACCATGACAGATGGCAGTAAGTCTCTTTTTGTCAATCAGGTTTAATTGATCAAGTCGAGTCTGGATCCAGTCATCTTCGCTCAAACTTGCATCCTTCATTATCCGGAGAGAGGGTATCTGGACTTCAATCGGCAAGACTGCCTCCATGCCATAGACCAAGGAGAAGGGAGTTGCCCCGGTTGACGTTCTTGCTGAGGTACGGTACCCAAGAAGAGCAAACGGTAACATCTCGTGCCAATCCTTATAGGTCACTGTCATCTTCTGCACAATCTTCTTAATATTCTTATTTGCTGCTTCTACATCCCCATTCATCTTCGGCCGGTAAGGTGAAGAGTTGTGGTGCTGTATTTTGAATTGCTCGCAGAGCTCAGTGATCATTTTGTTGTTAAGATTGGTACCATTGTCCGTAATGATCCTTTTAGGTACACCATATCGACAGATCAGGTTGTGTCGAATGAATCGTACCACGACGCTCTTGGTTACAGTGGAGTAGGAAGCTGCTTCAACCCACTTTGTGAAGTAATCAATCGCTACCAAGATGAAACGGTGCCCGTTGGATGCCGTAGGTCAGATCTCGCCGATCATATCGATGCCCCACATTGCAAAAGGCCAAGGTGCTGTCAAGACGTTCAGAGGTACCGGAGGAATGTGCACCTTATCCGCATAGATCTGGCATTTATGACAAGTTCGCGAATGTTGATAACAGTCGGCTTCCATTGTGGACCAGAAATACCCCGCCCGAAGGATTTTCTTTGCCATGGTATGTCCACTGGAATGTGTTCCGAATGTACCTTCATGTAGTTCTGCCATGATCTTTTCTGCTTCAGTCTTGTCCACACAACGCAGTAAAGTTGAATCATGGTTTCGCTTGTAGAGAATGCCATTACTGAGAAAGAACTTTGCTGCAAACCTTCTCAAGAATTTCTTGTCATTAACAGATGCACCTTCGGGGTATTCTTGAGCTTCCAAGTACCTCTTTACTTCATGATACCAGGGTTTCTCGGTTACCTCTTCGGCCTCAAGATCACAGCAATATGCAGGTTCATCCAATTTCCAGATAATGATCCGGGGCGCTTCGTTGTCCCACTTGACTTTAAACATAGAAGACATTGTAGCCAGCGCGTCCGCCAACTGATTCTCCTCTCTTGGGAAATGTTCAAAAGTTATCTCTTCGAAGTGGGGAAGCAATGTCAGCACATACTCCTTGTAAGGAATAAGATTTGGGTGTTTCGTATCCCACTCGCCTTTGACCTGATTGATCACGAGAGCAGAATCTCCGAAGACACTCAAAAACTTGATCCTTAAGTCAATCGCAGCTTGAAGACCCATGATGCATGCCTCATACTCCGCCATGTTGTTGGTGTAGTTGAAATATAGCCGGGCAGTGAGTGGAGTATGAATGCCTTTAGGGGATATGATCACAGTGCCAATACCATTACCCAAAGCGTTTGAGGCTCCGTCAAAGTGCATAGACCATCGGGATCCTTCCTCAGGTCCTTCATCCGGTCCAGGTACTTCACAATCAGTTACTACCATGATATCTTCGTCCGGAAATTCAAAGTTCAACGACTGGTAATCGTCCACAGGTTGGTGTGCCAAATGGTCTGCCAATACACTTCCTTTGATTGCTTTTTGAATTGTGTACTGGATGTCATATTCCGTCAAGATCATTTGCCATCTTGCTATTCTTCCGGACAGAGCAGGCTTTTCGAATATGTACTTGATTGGATCCATTTTTGAAATCAACAGAGTAGTGTGAGTCAACATATACTGTCTCAGCCGGCGAGCAGCCCATACCAGAGCGCAACAAGTTTTCTCGAGCAGTGAGTACCGAGTCTCACAGTCGGTAAACTTTTTGCTCAGGTAATAAATAGCGTGCTCTTTTCGGCCAGACTCGTCATGCTTCCCCAGCACACACCCCATTGAGTTGTCAAGCACTGTTAAGTATAGTATTAGAGGTCTCCCTTCCACTGGTGGCATGAGGATGGGTGGTTCTTGGAGATACTCTTTTATCTTTTCAAAAGCGGCCTGACATTCATCGTTCCAACGTACTACCTGATCTTTCTTCAGCAGCTTGAAGATTGGTTCACAAGTAGCAGTTAGGTGCGAGATGAATCGGGCAATGTAGTTCAGTCGTCCTAGAAAGCCTCTAACTTCTTTCTCTGTCTTTGGAACTGGCATCTCTTGTATGGCTTTCACCTTGGCAGGGTCTACTTGAATACCTTTGTTGCTTACAATGAAGCCTAGCAATTTCCCAGACCTCACCCCAAAGGTGCACTTGTTTGGGTTCAACCTCAGCTTATACAACTTCAGGCGGTCAAACAGCTTCCGTAGATGGTCAAGGTGTTCCTCCTCAGTTTGGGACCTTGCAATCATATCGTCGACGTACACCTCTATCTTGTGATGGATCATATCATGAAATAAGGCAACCATGGCACGTTGGTAGGTTGCCCCAGCATTTTTCAACCCGAAAGGCATGACCTTGTAACAGAAGGTGCCCCACTGAGTAACAAAGGTAGTCTTTTCCATATCTTCAGGGGGCCATCTTGATCTGATTATAACCTGAAAAACCATCCATGAAGGAGAACACCTTGTGCTGAGCAGTATTGTCAACAAGAACGTCAATGTGAGGTAGGGGGAATTCATCCTTGGGGCTGGCTCTGTTCAGATCCCTATAATCAACACACATTCGGACTTTACCATCCTTCTTCGGTACCGGCACCACATTGGCAACCCACTGAGGGTAAGAAGTCACTGCAAGAAAACCGGCGTCAAATTGTTTCATAACCTCAGCTTTGATCTTCTCGGACATCTCTGGACGCATGCGGCGGACCTTTTGTTTAACCGGAGGGCAGTCTTCCTTGGTAGGCAGGTGGTAAACCACGATGTCGGCATCCAAACCAGGCATGTCTTCGTAAGACCAAGCAAAGATTTCCATGTAGTCATGCAACATCTGAATCAATCGTTGTTTCACACTGAGCTCCAGATTGGCGCCAATCTTGACTTCCTTTCTATCTGTCTCAGTACCCAGATTTACCGTTTCCTTTGGCTCTTCATGCGGCTGAATGGCCCTCTCTTCCTGGAGTAGCAGTCTTGCCAGTTCACCAGGCACTTCGCAATCATCCTCACCTTCGTCTTCGGCTAAGTTGATCGGATTTTCGAAGTCATAACTGGCAGTAACAGAGTCGTTACCAGTGAGATCCAGAGTGGATTGGAACCTGTATAAGTGAGTGTGTAAATATAGCTGTTTTGCAATATATGATAAAGAAAGAAATGGAGCACAAGATTTGAAATGCAACAAACGTCCAATGTTTTGATTAATGATATATGAAATGTCATACAAAAAGCCCTCACAAATGGAGCCACGGTGCCCCGGGTAGGACACCGCGCTATAAAAGTTTCAACATATTGTTTGTTACAAATTGAAAACAAAAGAGTTCATTACTGAGTGACAAAAGTAATAGGTGTAAAATATTTTGCCGTCCAATTGCTTGGTCCATTGTCGGTTGTCGGGTAGATCCAACTGTCAAATTTCGCTTCCTCTACGTCGTCCTCAATAGCATTCACTCCTGGGTTGGTGATGAATACCGGAGGTTTTTCGATCCTTGCTTTGCAAACAGTCCTCTGAGCCTCTGTAGTGAAGCCCAGCCCAAACTTGTCAGTCTTTGGAGTGAAATCAGGAAGCCGACCCCAGTTGGCGCACTCGCCTTTCTTAATCACAGCCCGAGCATCCTTCAAGGAAGCCATCTTCAAAGGAAAGTCTTCTTCAATCACTGCCTCAGCTGACGCCAATGTTGGAGGTACCTCTTCAAAATGTTGAAAGGGAGTTTCAATAAACTCCCCGTCCATCTCAATATACCGGAAGGAATTCAGATGACTAACCATGTATTCTTCTTCCCCTGCACAGTAACAATCTTCCCTCTGACAGGGTATTTGAGCTTCTGGTGTAGAGTGGAGGTCACAGCCCCCGCTTTGTGAATCCAAGGTCGTCCCAGCAAACAGGAATAAGATGGACGAATATCCATCACATAGAACGTTGAGTCAAAGACTTGGGAACCCACACGAATAGGAATGTCTACCTCACCATGCACCATCCTCTTAGAACCGTCGAAGGCTCTAACAATGATGTTACTAGGCTTTAATTCCAGGCCCTCACAATCCAACCGGTCTAAGGCCTTCTTGGGCAATACATTCAGGGAAGAACCGGTGTCCACCAACACGTGTGCCAGAGTAGTGCCCCTGCATTCTATGGAGACATGCAGGGCATCTTTGTGGTTCTTTCCCTTGGCGGTAAGATCAGCATCCGAGAAACCCAAACCATTGTCAGCTGTCAAATTGGCCACACAGTCAGTGAATTGATCTGCAGATGTATCTTGTGGCACATGGGCCGTCTTCAGAAATGAAATCAGGGCCTTGGCATGGGCCTCTGAGCACAGCAGCAATGATAGCATGGAGATCTTGGAGGGGGTATGCCCCAGCTGTTCTACGACGTTGAAATCGCTTTTCTTGATTATCTTAAGAATTTCCTCCATCTCTTGCTGGGAGGCTTCAACAGCGGTCGTCTTCGGTGCCTCCGTCCGGGCAGGCAAATCAGTAGCAACTCCTTTGCCCCGAGCATCAGAGGACTCGGCGGCAGGGGTAGACACAGGAACTTGATTTGGAAGGGAAACATGCACACTTGCGGGTGTGATGATAAGAGGTTTTCGGATAACTGGTGGTGCAATGTCAGGCGAGAAGAGCCTGCCACTGCGAGTAACTTTGGCGGGACCAGTGATGTTACTGATACTGGTACCGGTGTTGAACTCCTGCTTCACTCCAAGCACATACACATCTGCCCCATAGTGCCATGGGACAGCCTTGTCAGATTCATAGGGGAGGGGCCCCGGAACAGTAATAATAATGGGTGCAACAGACTTGATTTTGACTGGCTTCCTCGTGGGAGCCTTGGTAGGATTGTTGAAAATTGTGACGACAAATACTTCTTCAGCGGGAACAAAAGGGACAGCGGTCTTCTTGAACAGAATCTCTTTGCTATCCATCAGGCCTTGGATGCCTGACTTCAGCAGCGGACAACCGGTAGGGGTAACAGCACACAGGAGGCAACCCTTGCTACAACCAGGAAATAAACCGGCTAGCAACAGGTTCCTCTTAACAGTCAATAGAGGGGTAGAAACATCATCCACCGAAACATCATACAAGTCTTCCTCAACGGCATTTACTCCATGCTGGGGCATAGGAGCAGTCACAACATTTGGCCTCTCGGGCGCCTCGAATTGTATTTCCTTGGCATCGATAAGGTCTTGAACCTTATTTCTTAGGGCCCAGCAATCATCTGTAGTATGCCCGGGGCTATCAGAGTGATAAGCGCAACGGGCGTTGGGGTTGTATTTTGGAGAAGCTGTATTCACCACCTTCGGAGCTTCTTTGATAGTTACCAGGTTGGTCGACAATAATTGCGGCAAAATATGAGACAGGGTCATGTTAAGCCGAGTGTATTGCCTTTTGGGCCTCTCACCCCTTTGTTGATTATACTACGGAGGAGCAGCAACAGGCTTTGAAATGACCAATGCATTGACAGCTTGGCGGTGTTCCGGCTTAACTTGTCTTCTAGGACCATAAATCGCACTAGCTTCCTTCTTGAAAGGCTTCTTCTCAGTACTCGCGGAGGCACCTTTATGTATCTTCCCTGACTTGATACCAGCTTCTATCCTTTCACCAGTCAAGATCAAATCTGTAAACCCAGCGGAGGAATTACCAATCAGATGATTGAAGAATGGACCAGACAGGGTCCCTAGAAACATGTCAACAAGTTCACGGTCAGTCAAAGGAGGTTGCACCCTGCCAGCCAAATCTCTCCACTTTTACGCATATTCCTTGAATCCTTCGTCCGTTCCCAGCGACATACCCTGAAGTTGGGTACGTGTGGGAGCGAGGTCAGAATTGTATTGATACTGTCTATAAAACGCAGCAGCCAAGTCCTCCCAGTTTCGGATACTGGCTCCGTCTAACTGATAGAACCATTCGAGTTGAGACCCCGAAAGGCTATCCTGAAAGAAATGGATCCAAAGGTTCTTGTCTACAGTGTAAGGTTGGATCTTTCTTACATATGATCTGAGATGCAGCTTGGGACAGGAAGCCCCGTCGTACTTTGCAAAGGCAGGCGCCTTGAACTTGTGCGGGATCACCACCCCAGAAGATAAACCTAAATCTCCAAAATCTAACCCCGACACCTTTTGAATCTCCATGGCACTTAAACGGTCCTCTAGTTCTTTGTATCTGTCAGCAGCAGGAGGGTACTGTTCGTCATTGTAATCTGTCTCGTTGTCGGAGACTGCAGGACTAGGAGCCCTTCCCCCTTGGGGACTGTCCTTCTCGGCAGAGGAAGTAGCTTGATCGGCCTCATTATGGAGTGTGTTCCCAAACCTGCGTCCAATGTTGAACAACGCAATCCTCTTCTTCTTCTTCTTCTTCAGGAGCAGAGCCTTCAACTCTTGTTGACCTTGGGCTAAGCTCATGACCATCTCTTGAAACTGGGCGTTCTGGGCCTGGAGGGCCTTGATAGCTTGCTCGGTAGTAGGCTCGGAAGACATGATAATTGAGTGCTGAAATAAACAGCGAAGAAGATTAAGCAACTTGTAGAAGAAGGGTACCTGTTATGCACATGATGCAATGAAATGCGTATGATTTATGTTTTCAAAGATAATCGGGATTCAACTTTGTAGACAAAAAGGAAACACACTTCATTAGATTCAAACTTTAAATTGTTCAACAACTGGCCCTTAGGCATTACAAGAATGAAAATACTGAAAAGAAAATAAAAGCTGTAAAAGAAACATCCAAAGCCCATCAGTGCTCCCATGGCCTCCTCTTCTCAGTGCGGATATAGTCATTCAGGGTCCGCTCTTCCTCCAATTGCTTAGTCAGCTTCTGGATCTTCCGTTCCTGTTCGTTAAACTTTTCCCGATAAAAATCCCGTTCTTCCTTTAGCTGCGCCCAAGATCTCTTCAGTGTATCAACATCAGTGAGTATCTGAGGAGGGAGGACAGTTGGAGGCACTCCTTCTTCACCAAGAGATTCAAGAATGACAGGTCTGACAGCTTCATACGGCATACCTAACTTCTGAGCACGGATGCAGACCCATCTGCAAAAGGGTTCCATTGGTAGAGAAGTCTTTGGTCCCAACTCATGTGGGTCAGCTTTGTGAATTCTGCCCCAAGCCTTAATGAATCCATGGCGTAGTTCGTCACTGTCTACCTGAAATTCAAAATGGAAGTGAGGAACCAACATCTCATGAGGCCCTGCTCTTCTAGCTCTTCCAAATTGACGGAGAGCTAAACATGGATTATAAGAAATTCCTCCCTGAGTGCCGATCAATGGAACATTAGGGTATTCTCCGCAACGATCAATAACAGCTACCTCATCCAAACCTCTGAGAGTCCAAGTGATGTCATTATCAGTGAGAGACATTAACCTATGAGCCCAACCCTTTCCTTCTTCATTCTTCAGCACGAACTTAGGAAGGTGCGAAATAAACCACCTCACTAGCAAAGGAGCACAACACCACGGAGTTCCCCGTCTTCGGGCAGTACGAGCATAGAGTTATTGCAGGATATCACCCAAAAGAGTGGGTACAGGATTCCGAGACATGAAGATCCTTATGGCATAGATACTGATAAAGGTGTCAGGATTTGGAAACAACACCAGACCATAGATTAAAAGAGCCAGAACGTCTTCGTATGCCTTGAAGTCTAAGTCATTCCAAAAATCATTAGCTTTGCCAACCAGAAACTTAACCAAAAAGCCCTTAACTCCACTTCTAGTTTCCCAGTTAGCCATTACCTCCTCTTTGGTCAAGGGCAGGACTGCAACAATCTCTTCAGGCCTAAGAGTCTTCTCCCAACCAGTGAATGGAGTTTGCTCCAAAACAGGGATACCAAGCAAGTCAGAGAATTCTTCCAGGGTAGGCACCAGCTGGAAGTCTTGAAAGGTGAAGCAATGATACAGGGGATCATAAAACTGGGTCAGGACACTTATCAGTTGTTGGTCCCACTTTGAAGTGATCAAACCGAGGAGAGAACCATGCCTCTTGATGAAGGAAGTAGTGTTTGGAATCCTACCAACCAATTCCTTGAGCAAAATTGGTGGTTGAACAAAGTTGAGCCGGATAGTATTCCTCCGCAGGGGCATCATGAAGTCCTACAAAACAGAGCAAATATGAAACCCTCTTGTCTTTGAAATGGGTCAGTCCTTATACAGGATGCATGCAATGGTATGATGGTATGATGCTACACACCACAAGTATTCACAATGATAAGGCACACAAGTCACACAAGATAACCCTTAGGTTTTAGGCCAACATGTAGTTTAGGTATTACCCTCTTTTAGTTTCGTTGGTTAAACATGTCCTATCAAAAGTAACCGGGTTCTAGAGGATCTCAAATCCTTGACTACCCTCAATCGGTCATAACTCCAGCATCGCAATCTTTTCTTGCGGCCAGAACCATCGCGAGAGTTTAGCCTCAATGAGTGTAGCATACTGCTACTGTTCTATGGCCAAGTTTGGTCAATTTAGGGTTCTAAGGTCGGTTGGTGTTTGATGACTCCTTAGAAGACCCATATTCTCCTCGTTGCAACACAAGGGATATTGGTACAGACTAAGGTGCCACACCAACGTAGCCACTGCTTCACCCATGTCGGTCTACGCGGGACAGGTCCCTCACAGATTATGCTACCTAAAAGGGTATTCCCTAGATCCGGGTTAGGATCTATGAAACTCCGATGCAAAGCCCACAAATGTAAAAGCAAACAAAGCAACCAATTGAAAACAAAGGTGATCTAAACCCTAAGGTAACCCCACTTAAAAAAGAATATCCCCAGCAGAGTCGCCAGTTCTGTGATACGGTGGGAGAACTGACTTGAGTTTTGCGTTTGTATTCGCACTTGTTCGGTTGAGCAAGAGTCGCCACCGACTTTTTATTTTATCCTAAAGGAAAGGTTAAAAAGCACAGCAAAAACCTTTTGAGATATTTCGTGGGTTCGGGGGGTAGATTATGAAAAGGGAAGGTATTAGCACCCTTTTCATCCATGGTTATCCATGGGCTCTTAGTTGCTTGGTTTTTTAGATCACTTGCCTTGATTTTTGAAATTGTGGTGTATGTATGTGTTTTGAAAATGTTTTTGAAATAGACGCCTTTGTTTCGGCAACCAATGCAATTGACTCGTGTTTGAGTGTTTTACAAAAGTGTGTATCTTTTCAAAAATATGTTTCAAATGTTTTTGGAAGTTTGTTTTGAAAGTGTGTATGAAGTGTGGTTTTTGAAAAGAAAGCAAGTGTTTTTGCAAGTTGATCTCAAGTAACTAAGAGTTTTGTCTACCCCTATTGTACTCAAATGTTTTCTCTATGTTTTCAACCCCCTTTTAACAATTTTGTTCCACCATCGAATTTGGTGGACAATCTTACGTTTAGGAAGTTCAACGGGACGGGCGCGGGTCATCGTATGGACCATGAATGCAATGGTGCCAAGTGTCTTTGGCTATTTGCTTGAAGGGACTATGATCATTCCGTTTTTTAGGCAACTTTCGAAAGCGTCGTCGAGGGACTTATGATCATTTGAATTTGTTTTGCCAAAGAAACTCGACGTGCAAGCATGGCCCATTTTGGAAGGCAACATGTGGGATTACCCTAGGGGGTGCAAGTGTGATTGTGTATTGATTTCATGCATTTGTCTTCGTATTAGGTTATCTAGCGTTCGATTTTATGTATATACAAACCCTAGGTCTAACCATGGTATAATTCGAAAGCGGTAAATTGCGGGAATTTTAAAGTCTACGCTATTACAAATAGTATCCGGGAGTGGGGGTACAAATTCACAAAAGGGGATGAGACTTAAATAATTACAACCAAATTGAATCGCGATCAAATGTAATCAATGTATAGCAAAGTATAGCAAATGTATAATGCATCAAATGTAAAATGTATTGTGTAAGTGTACGTGTATGAGAATTGTTTACAAGTTGCGAAATGTGAATTTAATGTATTATTAAGTATTGTTTTGATTTAAATTTGTATTTTTATATTTTTGTTTAATATGTACAAAAGGGTATTTTGATTAAAAGAAATAAAAATGTTTTAAATTTTAATTATATTAGGTATATAAAAAAAGCATTTTAATTGATTATGTACAAATTATTTCTAAGAAATTGTATTAACTTAAAGAGAATTTATGTATAAATCAAAATAAGTTTTAATAAAATAAAAAAAAGTGTTTTAAATAATGTATTTTTATGTATTTTATGTATTAATGTATTAATGTACAAATAAAAATATTTTAAGTTTTATTTCTTATATATTAGTAATTAGTATTAATATATATATTTATACAAGAATTTTAATTGAAAGAAAATGTTTTAAGTTTGAGGAAAAATATATTGTGTTCAAAATTAGAATTATGTTATAAAAAGTATTATTAAAAAATTTGATGTAAAAAAAAAGAGTCATATTAATTTATTAACAAAAGAAAATAAAATAGGTTTTAAATTCCAAAAAGGGTTTGGAGATTTGAATGGGCCTTTGATTTTTTAGGGCCCAAACCAAGAGTATTCAGAAGCAGGATGGGGGGTGTGATCAGGAACATGCTTTGGGCTTAGCATTTGAACGGGTTAGGCCCAATTTATTTGAAACAAAGTTTTTAGGGTTGTGAGAATTGCTTCAGAAAGGGAAATGCCTAGGGTTACAGCGCAGTTGCTCATCGTTTTTGCTTCATCTTTTCGCCATGGATTCAGAACTGTGTTCTTCTTGCCCTAGCCACCAATGCCAACGCTCATCCTCCTCCCTCCAGTGGTTTAACCAGTGACGTGGTATAACGGTAATGGTTCCATTTTTCAAACGCGTTTGGGTTTCAAACTTGCATGTTTTTTTTCACTTTTCGTTCATTGATTCAGCATCTTATGTATTGTGATTCATATGGTGTTTTTTTTTAAAAAAAGGGAACAAAAGAGCACTACCTTTTGGAGGAGGCAGAGGAGGAATGAGGATGGGATCGGAGGTGTTACGGCGGCTTGATGGCGAGGAGAGCAGTGACGCGGTGGCTTATGGACGCGCGAGCCTTGGTATCTTGTTTTGCCTCTTCAGGTTTGATGATGATTATGACCTGAGAACCTCTTTGATATATTTTTATCTTCTTTGTTTGCCTCGTACGCCTGCTTCTGTGCTTTTGAGTGCTTTTCTTCTTCTTCTCTTGTTAGCCTCACCTGCCTTCAATGATGACTTGTCTGAGATGTTTGATTATTGATACGCTTCTTTTTCTCTTCTCTCTTTGCTTTGCTTCTGTTGCCTAGCTTGATATTCTTAGGGATTTTGAGATGATGATTTGATTTTGTTGGTTACCCAATGATGAGCTCTTTGAGTTCTGAGGGTCTTCGTTGCCTTGAACGCTTGCCTTGAAATGCTTGCCTATGAAGAGATTTCTCTGAGGCCTGTTGTATGCTTTGATGGTTGAGTTGTTGTGTCTGCTATTGGATGGCCCAATGATGAAACTTTTCTGAGGGCCTTGATGGGTTGCCTTGATCTGACCAGGCTTGTGTTAAAAAGGTTGGTTGTTTGGAGTAGGTTTGTAAGGCTTATGTTGTTCACAGGTTTATGGATGGTTTTCTGTTTGAGTTTTTCTGATGCAGGTTTACTGGTTCTGATTGAAAGGTTTACAGGTTATTGGTTTATCAGTTTAGGCTTGGACGGTTCTGGTTTTTGAATTTGTTTTTTTAAGCTTCAAGCAGGTTTGTGCTTTTAGGACATTGAGCTTGAAAGGGCAGGCTTAGGCTTACCAGTTTGAAGCTTGGCTTTGATGTTTGGATATACTGGTTTTGTTTTTGTTCTTTGGTATGCTTGGCTTATGCAGGTTTAAGGTATGTTATGAGCTTGGTTAATGCAGGTTCTTAAGCTTGAGGGCTTAGACAGGTTATGCGTTTTTTTGTGCTCAGGCTTGTGGAGGCAACTTTGTATATCTTTTTTTTATTGTTTGATGCCTTTGGGATGTTTTTGTATATCCCTTTAGGTTCTTTGGCGCCTATGATTTTGAATGTCTCAGGCTTGGTATCTTTTCTTGGTCAAACTGATGGGCAGATTTGCAAGGTTTTAGAATTTTCATTTTTTTGTGATTACTTCTGCTGTATATGTTCTCTCTATTTTTGGATAGCACTGATACATCCTTCTTTTAGCCTTAAGCCTCACTATTTTATTGCAGTTTTGTTTTCTATATTTTCTTGCCTAAAGCCAAAACCTGTAAGCCTATTTCTTTTCTCTCTTTTTCTCTCTCCAATACAATTTTAAAACATTAAACAATGTTTATGTTAGTACTTAAATCTGAAAGGGCAGCTGCTTGGGAAATGATGAAACGAAACCTTGTTTGCAATAGTAGTTCAACTCTGCATATTTTGTCTTCTTTTCTGCTTTGTGCTGCATCTTGTACCTTTTGATACTTTGATATCTTTTGGACAGCCTTTGTTTAGTTTGACATTGGAACTGAGTTTTGAAATTTGAACTTGGTTTAGGCCATTCAGTTTGTAACTTGGACTTTGTATTTGCACATGCTGTCTTGCTTTGAACTATGCAGCTTTTTGACAAACTTTGAACTTATGCATTTTTCAATTTTGTGCATTTCAAGTTTAGCAAGCAAATATTCATCCCTCTTTGTGAACCGGGAGAAATCCCGTGATTTGCAGAGAGGGCTAACTGATTCCAGTCAGTTGCCCTTAATGATGAACCCAAACTTTAATTGTCTGCTTTTTTTTTAATTATTTATCCGCTTCAATTGACTTTTTCTTCTTTTCTTTGCAGATAAAAAATCAAATGGAGAGGAAAAGCGAAAGATGGAGGATGAAGAATTGAAGACTTAGAAAAATATTAGGATAGTTTTATTTAAGTTTGAATAAATGTAATATCATTATTATAAATACTTTGTAAATGAATACTCGTATTTAAATAACAATTGTGACAAATATTTAAAGATGAAATAAAAATTCCTTTTATCCAATTAATTCTTTTTATCCTCTTTTTCAATTGTTTACTTTATTATTTATAACTCTTTAAGTTATAATAATTGAAAATAAATTTCAATCATTTAAACTCAGAATAATAAACAATTAAATAAACAATGTGATTTTATGACAAACCTGGCGCTCCAATTATCCAAAGCAACGCATAATTTCAAACCAAACGACAGTTAATTAAATAAAACGTCCATCTGCCCCTTTTCACTGATTAAATCCAGCAAACGCAAATTCAATCCCAGTGTCTCTTTTCATTGATTTAGTCAAACCCTGCGAGTTTAATCCAAATGTTTCAATCCACATTTCAGAATAGCTTGACAAACACCGTATAATTAAATCTTTCTGAAGAACCGTGCATAAAAACCCTAATTCAATCTTTCTGAAGAACCGCGCATAAAAACCCTAATTCCTGGTTAAATGCCAAAGAAACGTTCGCCTGATCAAAATTGAGCCAAAATCAACCAAAACCCTAAGCAACTGTAAGAACTGTTCTAGAGCCATGAAAATCAATGAACACCCTAATTTTTGTCTGACTGACGAGAAAAGTCTGTTTGACCGATTCTTGAGCCAGTTTGAAAAGTCAGGAAACGCCTGAAGCTGTGATTTCTTGAGGAAAAATGCGAGGGCAAATTTTGGGGTACAACAGGGGACAATCATGAAGAAGATAGCAACCTGGGGACTGATGAAGACGAAGCTGATTATTCTGAGGAGTAATATCCTCCTGCTGATGATAAATACAAACAGTTGGAGGATCGTCTCAATGCTATGGAGATTCATCAGATATCTAGCTTGGACTTTGAAGAATTAGGGCTGGTTTTTGGCGTGATCATACCACCAAAATTCAAGGTTCCCACGTTCGCCAAATATGACGGTGTCTCTTGCCCTAAGTTGCACTTAAGGTCCTATGTCAGAAAGATCCAGCCTCACACTACTGACTGGAAGTTATCGGCCCATTTCTTCCAAGAAAGTTTAGCTGGCACGCAACTGGAATGGTTTTATCAATTGGAAAGAACAAACATTCATACCTGGGAAGATATGGTTGCTGCTTTCTACAAGCAGTACCAATACAATGTTGACCTTGCTCTAACTCGTACACAACTTCAAAGTATGTCTATAGGTTCTAGCGGAGGCTTCAAGGAATATGCCCAGAAATGGAGGGATCTAGCTGGCAGGGTACAACCTCCTCTGAATGATTGGGAAATGGTAGACATGTTCATGGGCACTCTGACAGGCCCATTCTTTAATCTTCTAATTAGGAGTTCCTCATTCGAGTTCACAGAAATGGTTCTGACTGAAGAAAGGATCGAAAGTGGTATCAAGAGTGGGAAGATCCTGATAGCTACATTTTCTAATGCTGAGAAGATGCCATTTGCTGGTAAGAGGAAAGCCAATGTTGTGTATGGCCGAAAGGGTCGTAATAAGCAGACGATCATAATCACGACACCAACAGGGGAACCAGCATAAAGAGGTCACGCCTAAGAGACAATTCACCAGAATTAACATGTCACTAGTCCAAGCATTACAACACATGTTGAAAGTAGGATTGATTACGTTAAAGGCTCCTCTGCGAAATCCCAATACTTCTGCTCCTAGTTACCATCCTGACGAAAGGTGTGCATACCATTCTGATAGTTCTGGACATGATACAAATGGTTGCTGAGCTATGAAGAACAAAATTCAGGATATGATTGATGCCAAAGAGATTGAATTAGACCCTCCAGAAACTCACAAAGTGATCACTGCTCCCAGGATAAATCATTGAGAACGTCCAGTTCATTTTTATTTTTTTTTGTAATTTCATTTGTTGTTCAATAATTACTGTCATGCCGAACTTTGGTTTTCCCATTAATGCATCGCATATGTTTGTCTTGAATGATTTCATTGTCATTATGCTTAAACTACTTTCTTACTTCCCTTTTATGATATTCAACTCTTGATTAAAAGCTCTAAGCCTTCAGAGGGAGGATGATGAAGACGATACCATAATCTCACACATTGTGCTTTTGAACAGACCTTGCTGACGATGTACAAGCGTTGTTTCAAATCCCAAATAGTGGAGTTATAAGGAAGATACTCCCTAGTCAACCCCTTTGAGCCTAAGAAGTTGGAGTTTTTCTTTTCACACAAATTAAAACACTTAATCATAACCTGGGGCAGGGTAGTTTCTCAGTCAATTCAGACGCGCATTCAGTTGCAATCTTCCGCTTCGTACACAATCAATGGGCATCGAAGACATCCTTCCAAATTAAAATACGGTGATAGGTTCTGCATAATCATCAAGAACAGGCAGAAAAGCCTAAACCTGTGAAGGAGACTTAAGAAAAACTAGGGCATCCCGCTGACTGTAATCACAAAAGAAACAGTCCAGGCAAAAGAAGGGATAGAAAAAAAAAGCTCCTACAGATCCTCAACAAAAAATAAAGGTCACAAAAATGACTGCCTTCTCAAACAAACGTTCAATTTCTGAACCATCGCCGGAACATCAAGGACATTCCAAAACTCAATTGGGATTCGAAATGCACAATTAACTGAGCATAGGGATGAAGAACATCATGAAGAACGAGTGGGTACAAATAAACTTTGAGCCTTTATCCTTTGTTTCTTAAACCATGAACCAGGCCACGCTATAACCCTTAAAAGTGCTAACTGAAGCATAGGTTAGTTCGGAAGCATACTATTACAAATGGTGTCCTGACTCCCGTACAGGCTGCTATAAATCATGAGTTGATATCACCCTCATGCAAAATGTTTTACTAAAAAATGAATTTTCAAACGTCAACACAAGCATAAACTTTGCATTGTTTGAATATCATTGTTTTCATATAGTTATGTGTTTGACAACATAGAAATTCACATGACGAATATCTAGTGAACAAAAACTTTCTCAATAAAAAATTTCACCTCAAGTGGAAAAACACTTCAAACCAAGGAGCACAGCATGATCATTGTCCATCATCTGGGGCAGTCAAGTCAAGATTCAAGGAATCTCTCAAAAATGCCAAACAACCAGGGAAAGATCTCCATCTGAATCACTTGGGGTATTAGACATGAATTCCAACAATGAATCACGTACAATCAAGCAAAATCAATGCTCCTCAATGTATTTCTTCTCAAAACAACAAAACAAGAATTCCCAGCGGAAACATTCTAAATAAAGAAAACAATCATATAGAAACGGTTCAAATACGATCCAGAGACGGATATCATTATGACACTCATTCAACACATGTTTCAAGTACAGTGCAGATACGATCCAGAGATGGATGTCATTCTGACACTCATTCAACACATGTTTCAAGTACAATGCAGATACGATCCAGAGACGGATGTCATTCTGACACTTATTCCAGACTACCTTCTAGAAATAGTTCGGGTACGATCTAGAGACGGATGTCATCCTGATACATATTCAGACTATCTTCTAGCAACAGTTTAGTTCACAAAGATTTCCTTCCCCAACAGAGTTTATTTGTCTAACTGCGTAAGTTTATCCCCCAACAGAGTTTATTTCTCTACATCGGTAAAACCTTACGATAGAGCATCCTTCCCCTACAGAGTCGTTCTCAAGCAGGAGTTAAAGATCCCTGACAGAATATCCTCGAGCGAAAAGGGAAAATCCCCGAAAAATCATCTCCATTCATCATCCCCCAGCAAACACGAAGGATTTAGCTTCTCAATACTCTCCAACAACAGTCATGGATTTATTTTCCCAGACTAGGAAATATCGCAACAACATCCCATATTCATATATCATGGCATACGCATACACATCGCATACAACATAATCTCATTTATTTTGAGAAAATCATCACAATGCACTCATACGTCATGGCATTGCATATGACTAACTCTTTGCCTTTTTCAGGAAAGATCAAATCAATAAACACTGTTGACTACTTGCATGACGTGTTAAAGAAACTACAAAGCCTAGATTTCGACCAGATAACAGTTTAAGTTGCTGCGAAGCCTGGACCCGACCATATAGCAGTTCACCATACTGTGAAGCCTGGACCCGACCAGATAACAGATAACATCATTACTGAAGCCTGAAATCCGACCGGATAATAGTCAATCAACAATTCAAGTCACTGAATCCTGGATTCCGACCAGATAACAGTTTGAGTTACTGTGAAACCTGGAGTATGACCAGATAATAGTTTAATTTCATATTCCCCAATATATTGTCATGAATCCTAGAATACGACCAGAGGGTAGTCAACCTTATCATCCTCAGCAAGTCACTGTGAAGCCTGGATCCTGACCAGATAGCAGTTCACTTCCGCCTCTTCAATCAAGAGATACTCCCCAGTAGAGTGATGGACAATTGAAGCTCCTAAACTCTACTTCCCGAACAAAGACCAATGTTCCTCAGCCGAATCCTCCTCAACAACAGGAATAGGGATCCCCATAAAGGAATTATCTCGTGAAGTCAACTTTGTTCTGGATGGCATCTTTAAGCCCATCTCCGACAGTCTTTCACCATCTTTTCCAAGTGGCATCTATAAGCCCATTCCCAATACTATCTACACAGTCAAGTATCATCTCAGACAAGTGTAAATTTCTGGGCACTCTAGTGTTCAATCATCTTCCACCTTCAGATCACGAAAGGCAGACAAGCCAATCTACATCCTCAGGTTTAAGAAGATTAAACAGGGGCAGCTGTTGTACCCCAAAATTTTCCCTCTCATGTTTTTCCAATATTTCCTCTTGCATAGGTGGTTACAAACCTTTGCCTAAAGATAAGTATTTTTTTAATGATGGTTAAAGATCCTTCGATTGGCATCTACAAAGTTCCCTTCGATTGGCCTTTGCAAAAGGCCCTTCAATTGGCATCTACGAAGTGCCCTTCGATTGGCCTCTATAAAAGGCCCTTCGATTGGCATCTGCATGAGTTCCTTCGATTGGCATCTACAAAAGATCCTTCGATTGGAATCTGCAAAAGGTCCTTCGATTGGTATAAGGCCTTTCTATGGGCATCTCCAACAGGGCCTTTCGATGGGCATCTCCAACAAGGCAGCTTCGACGGGCATCTTAAAGGTTGTTTTTCATTAAAGCATACAAAGTGCCTTTCGACAGGCATGTTAACCAAGTGATGTTTCAATTGGCATATCAACGGGGCGATTTTCTGATTGTCCAAGTTAGAGAAAATAAGATTAAAAAAAGCAAGAAATGAGAGGTTTTTAGAAATTCTGATGATGGGCCATTCGAATCCATACAAACCATGGCTCAAGCGAAGAAGCTCTACTGAAGGGAGCCTTGAGCAATTCGAATCAGGAGTCAGCGCCATCAAGAAGAATAACATTTAGGGGATAACCAAAGAAACTCTGATGTTGAGAATATGAGCCATTCGAATCAAGTTCAAAGCCTTCGATTGATAGAGAGCTGAAGCAACCTTCGACCAGTTAAAAGGGAGAGTTGATGTTTCGATTGGTTTGAAAGCCATTCGAAGAAAGTAACAATAAGCCAATCGAAGAGCAACACTGGAGGACGTTCGAAGGAGTCAAATGTCCAGGTTCATCCAAGATTTCAAAAGGGGCATGAATATTTCAAAAAGGAAATCTTTTAATATGTCTGATTCTTGTCTCATAGCTTTAAAAGCCTAGTTAAATGGTTGTCTCTTGCCATTACTATGCACCATCACACTCCTATAAATACAAGGCCAAGGACACAGTTCTAGGGGGACGAAAAATAGGAGATTATTTACACACGCATACTGCATCACACAGATCACGTTGCCACACCACATTGCTAAAAAAACCCAAAAGTGTCCTAATCGAAGCACTTTTTTGGCAGGCACCTTCAGCCCAAACGAAGACCAGATTCTCGTTCCTGAGACATCCAAGAGTCCATACCAGCTCCTAAGCAAGTGTCTCTACGCCCAGGGGGTGTCAAATCGAAGCATCTAACAACTTCAATCCACACACACAAATTCCAATTTCAAGCAAGGTAAGTCCTCTTGACCTTGCATCTTTCGTTTTAGCATAACATGTAAATGGACTTTTATTTATTTTCTTCGTTTCTGTATTGTTTTCTTCTCTTGCCCAACTAACCTGAACAGACTCAGATGAAATACAAAAAAGGTGTGAACGAAGGACCTACCCTCATGTTGCTATGTAGGCCTATACTACTTCATAGGCTAATCGAAGGTTGCTCACACCAACTCCCAAACGCAATTGAAAGGAAGTAAAAGAATGGTGAATTGAAGGGGTCTACTGTCGGGGGTGAAAGGTAGCTTCCCCTCTGGATAAAAAAAAAAACCCTTTTCTCCGTGATCGAAGGATCCTCTTTTGTATTCTTATTTGACTTTTGTCCTTTTCTTTATTTGACTTTTTTTATCATTTAAATTAACTTTAAATCAAAATCACAAAAAATTAGGCTTAGACTTTTTTTAAATTAAATAATTAATTACTTTAATTAATTAATTAATTAAATTTCAACTACTTTCTTAAATTAAAAATGAATTAGAATGTAGGATTTAATTTATGTTTCAAATGCTTTCTTAAATAAAAAAATGCAAAAAATATTAGAATTAGTTTAATTTCATTCAATATTTATTTGATTAAATTAAATTTAGAGTTAATTATTTTCTTAACAAAACCAAAAAAAAAAAGATTTTTTTTTTACTTAGAACTTTTTTAGGTTTTTTTTAGAAGTAATATTTATTTCGCGCGTGTTCATTTTTATTCTTGCATTTTACATAAATATTGTAACTGATTATGGATGTAATAGTTTTAGATTTAAAATTTCACACTTTACTTCTTACACTTATATTATATCTCTCCCAAAGCCATGTAATAGTTTAGGATTTATTCTCCCGCATTTTATTTTGCATACATTTACTGCTTTATTATTTTGCTATATTATTGTTAGTAAATAGGCGTGTATGGAAAGACTATAAATTAAAACATTAACTAACCTAACAAAAAGACAAAAATAACTGAATCTCAACATATATGCACATATGCACCTCTAGGGTATCCCCGCTTCGGTTGCCTTTCGGAAAATAAAACAATCATGTCCCTCGAGAATGGGGACGCTTTAGTAAAGACCCGTAAAATCAAAAGATCATAGTCCCTCGATGACCCTACAGTGTTGCCTTTCAGTAAATGATCTCGTCCCTTAAACAAAAATTGCTAAAGCGTCTCCATATGTCACCTTTATAACTGTAAAACGTCCCTTCGAATGTCCCTTAACATCCAACGATAAGGCTACCTACTCATTAATAGTAGGATAGCATCGTCTAAAGGAAAAGAGGAAAAGAGCGACCCTTTTCAAGTAACAAAGTAGATAGTTGTTAGAAGTTTGCTCAAACATTTTGCACTTACACAGAAAACTACTTTTCCAAAAACAATTTCAAAACACTTTGTATACTTTCTCCACTATCCCGAGAAACATTACAAAGTTTTCCATACTAAGGCGTTTTCAAAATATTTTCAAACACACAAAACACAAAGGTATTTCAAAATGAGCAAACCTCTAAGAGCCCATGGAAAACTAAGGATGGAAAGGGTGCTAACACCTTCCCTTTCCATAATCTACCCCTTACTCAAAAAACATCTCGAAAAGGTCTTTTTCTATTATTTTCACCCTTTCCTTTGTTGGATAAAAGAAAAGTCAGTGGCGACTCTTGCTTATCGCATATTTGCGAATATAAAACACAAAACCAGTATTAACAGTCGGTTCTGCCACCTTATCACAGGATGTGTATTAGGACAAAATAATGAAACAGGTAGAAAAGAGCATGCAATCTACTACCTTTGCAAGAAATTCACTGAATGCGAAACCAGCTACTCACTTCTCGAGAAGACTTGTTGTGCTTTGGCTTGGGCTACTAAACGGTTAAGGCAATATATGTTAATTCACACCATATGGTTAATAGCAAGAATGGATCATTTGAAGTATGTGTTCGAGAAACAAGCTCTTACAGGAAGAATTGCCCGATGGAAAATGTTACTATCTGAGTACGACATCTAATATGTTACTCAAAAGGCCATCAAGGATAGTGTACTAGCTGATCACCTGGCTCATTAGCCATTTCCAGAATATCAACCGTTGAAGTTCGACTTTCCAGACGAAGATGTCATGGTTATAAGTGACTACGAAATACCAAGACCTGAACCAGGGGCACGTTGGACACTCATGTTTGATGGTGCTTTAAACGCACTAGGGCATGGTATTAGGGCAGTATTGACTTCTCCGAAGAATTTTCATAAACCTTATACTGCAAGGTCATGTTTTGACTACACCAACAATATCGCTGAATACAAAGCTTGTATCTTGGGTCTAGAAGCTGCTATTGATCTAAGAATTAAACTTCTCAAAGTGTATGGAGACTCAACCTTAGTCATATAACAAGTCAACGGTGAATGGGACACTAAACACCCCAAAGTCATTCCATATCGGGGTCATGTTTTGAAGCTAGCTACGGAATTTATTGAGATTACCTTCCGTCATATCCCGCGATAAGAAAATCAGATGGAAGACTCCTTGGCAACTTTATCAGCCATGTTCAAAGTAACCTGGCTAAATCACAAACCACGCATTACAATTAGATATTTTGAAGAACTTGCACATTGCATTGCCATTAAAGAAGGACCATATAACAAACCTTGGTCCTATGACATCAAAAGGTATCTCGAGAAACAAGAATATTCAGAAGATGCCTCTACGATTGTCAAGCAAACTCTGCGGAAGCTAGCTTCAAAGTTATTTCTAAATGGTGATGTGTTGTACAAAAGAAACTACGATATGTCGTTACTCAGGTGCATGGATAAATATGAAGCAGATACACTTATGAGAGAAAACCATGAAGGCACTTTCAGAACTCATACAAATGGACATGCAATGGCTAGAAAAATCTTACGAGCAGATTATTATTGGTTGACGATGGAAGCTAATTGCTACCATTATACAAAGACATGTCACAAATGCCAAATCTACACCGACAAAATGCATGTGCCATTGACTCCTTTGAATGTCCTGAGTTCTCCTTGGCCATTTTCGACGTAGGGAATTGATATGATAGGAATGGTCGAACCGAAAGCCTCTAATGGACACCGGTTCATACTAGTTTCCATTGGTTACTTCACCAAATGGGTGGAAGTTGTGTCATACGCAAATGTGACAAGACAAGTGATTACTCAGTTCATCAAGCAGAATCTTATATGCAGATATGGGGTTCCTAGCAGAATCATTACAGACAACGGGTCCAATTTGAACAACAAAATGATGAAGGAGTTATGCGATGACTTCAAGATCGAGCATCATAATTCCTCGCCATATCGACCCAAGATGAAAGGGGCCGTTGAAGTTACCAATAAGAATATAAAGAAAATCATTTATAAAATGGTGAAGACATACAAATATTGGCACAAAATGCTCCCCTACGCTCTACATGGCTACCACACTTTTGTACGTACGCCAACAGGTGCAACTCATTTCTCTCTAGTATACGACATGTAGACAGTACTCCCTGTTGAAGTAGAGATTCCATTGCTATGAGTTCTAATGGAAATAAAGCTTGTAGAGTCACAATGGGTTCAAACGTGACTTGATTAGCTTAACCTCATTGAAGAAAGACGCTTGACAGCTCTGCCACAGTCAGTTATACCAAAAGCGGATGAAGAAAGCATTTGATAAGAAGGTTCATCCTCGAGTATTCTCGGGTGCTCAAGAAAAGTCTACTACCTCTCCTTAATTCACGTGGTAAATGGACACTCAACTACGAAGGTCCGTATGTGGTAAAAGTAACATTCTCGGGTGGAGATCTTATCCTTACAACAATGGATGGGGAAGAACTGCCACATCCAACGAACTCTGACGCAGTCAAAAAATACTATGTATAAAAATCTGGCTAAGTTCGAACCCTAAACAGACAACTTAGGCAAAAAGGAGCATCCCAGTGGATTGAAAACCCTAAAGGGCGATCCAGAAAAAAAATCAGGGATATAAACAAAAATTATTCCGGTGGTTTGAAAACCTGAAAGGGCAGTCCAGGAAAAAGTTAGGGATCTTATTCAAAATAAAGAACAAATAGACTGCGGTATAAGAACCACGACTACGACCACGAAGGGGAGAGATTAATTTGAATCATTTGACTCAGAAGCGAAGGATATTGGAGTTATTAAAAGGACATTGGAGAAACAAAAATAACAATTATCATTTCCATTGCCATTTTTAAAATTTTGTTAAAACTTTATGTAATTACCTCTTTCTAGGAATTGCATCTTGTGCTCTCGCCCATTTAAAGGCATTTTATCAATAAAACGAATTACTTTTCAATTTTGTTTTTTCCCTTTTCTGATTTGTTTGCAAAGTACTATGATTATTTCTTGTGAATACTGCGTTGAAATCATTTTGGGGAATGGACAAAACAATTAAAAGCATGTGATAAAACATAAAAAAAAACATTTTGGTTAGAAAAACGTCGAAAGAAACCACGTCTACAGCCACGCATGCGTCCACATCCACGCCTACGCCTGCGCCTATGATACAATTATCAAAATCTTGCTGACGCTGTTCACCATGTCATATCAAAGTTCAAATCAACCTGGGGACACCACGACGAAAAAACAAGACAACATTAGGAAGTCGGTGACACAAATAAAAAACCAGTGGTTTAAAAGGAGATAATATCAAAAAACATTTACAAAAAAATATTTGGAGCATATACAAACATTTGGGGACATGTTCAAACATATGGTGCATATACAGATATTTGGTGCATATATAGAAAAATATTTAATGCATATACATTTGGGTTCCATATCAATCTAAGGCATTATGCATATACGTCATGCATGCCATTTTTCAAATCCATTTTTGGTTAAACTACAAACTTTTCTTGGGGCTCATCGTTGAACTAGCTTATCAGGGAAACAAATAAACACCTTGGTTGAGAACAAACACAACCAATAAACTCTGATCTTATCTTAGGTTTAATTATCTGAAGATTTGATTATCAAAACACTGTTCAAATATCTATCCTCTAGGTTGTGATAGATAGGCGAATTATCGGGATTACATTATTTATCCTCTAGGTCGCGATAAATATGTAAGCCTATCCTCGTGTCGTTTATCCTCTAGGTCTAGATAAATGCACAAACTTTTCAATTGTCTATCCTCTAGGTTATGGTAGGTATGTGAATTATCAGGATTGTGTTATTCATCCTCTAGGTCGTGATGAATACATAAATCTATCATCGTGTTATTTATCTCTAGGTCGTGATAAATACATAAATTTATCCTCGTATTATCTATCCTTTAGGTTGTGGTAGGTATGCAAATTATTAGGACTATGTTGTTCATCCTCTAGTTCATGATGAATACATAAGCTTATCCTCGTGTCGTTTATCCTCTAGGTTGTGATAAATGCACAAGTTCATCCTCATATTGTTTACTCTCTAGGTTGTAGTAAATATGAAATCTGCAATATAACTCCTTGCGTTAGTCTCGAAGCAGCAATATGTTATTTATATTTCTGCAATATAATTCATTTTGTTAGTCTCAATGCGACAATGAATTATCAAGATATGTTTTATTCACCCCCTAGGTTATGATGAATAGACAAAATCCTCATTATAAGCTTACTATGTTAGTCTCGAAGCATTAGTAGGTCAATTTTCAAACTTTTATTATTTACCTCTTAGGTTATGGTAAATACGCGAAAAATCTACGATCTCTTTTTAAAGGTATTGATAAGTTATCAGCGTCGTCGTATCTAAGTCGAATAAAAACTTTTTGTTTAAACTCTTGTAAAATGATACATCATCATCTGTGCCTATTTTTTCGTGCTCCTGGGAACACTGTACAGTGTATCCTTATAATCTTTTGGTCAAATTTCAGGGTCTTTCATTATTTAATAAACCTCTGATTCAAATATGCAAGACCTGCATGTTCTCACACTCTTCAATCAGAGGGTAATTAAATAGGGACATTTGTCATACCCCAAATTTTCCCCATCAAATAATCATATTATGTTACTATTTTTAAAATCTTTAACCATATTGTTCGAATTGTTTATTTTGAATATTATTTTATGGGGGGTTAAAGCATGAGAACGGTGTAATATGGACCATCAAAATTTTATGGCATTAAACTTTTGTTCCGATTATAAATTGGGGGTTTGGATATTGATAAGGGGGGTATATGGACCACCAAAATCTGATGGCCCGTTAGATTTTTGATTTCTTTTTAAAATAATAGGAGGGAGGTGCATTTTTTAGGATTGTGTTGCTGCAAAGGGGCCATCAAAGTCTGATGGCCCATTAAGGGTTTTTACTTGGTTTAATGATAAAAGGAGGAGGGTTTATTTTGGTTTCGTTCTTAGACTGGCCCATTCCAGTTCATGGACCATTAAGATAGTCACCTTTTTCTTTAACATAGAAGGGGGTGTGTTTTAGTCAGGCTAAAGAATTTGTTTGTCCAAAGGCCCATTATGTTTTTTGTTGGATCTGTGCAAAGGGTGCAATTCATCTGGGCCACTAAAGAAGAATTTGCA
The DNA here is from genome assembly GCA_948472305.1 of Vicia faba. NCBI lineage: Eukaryota > Viridiplantae > Streptophyta > Magnoliopsida > Fabales > Fabaceae > Vicia > Vicia faba. The sequence goes on along the minus strand of CATIWC010001420.1, from coordinate 116,732 downwards.
GGCCCATTTTCTATTTTTGAAGACCTGTCATGATGTTTTTTTGTTGACTAAAGACAACATTCATTTAAATTTTTATTTATTACAAATATTCAATCATTATTACTATTTTATTATTTATATTTGTTATATTTATTATTATTATTATTATTATTATTATTATTATTACTCTTATTAACATTATTAGTTAAAATCATTAAAATTAATTTTATTCTTATAATTATAATTATTTTAATATTATTATTATTATTATTTTTCTAAGTATGTTGACCAAAGTCAACTAGGATTTCAACCCCCTGTACTCAACGGCAATGTTGTCCTTGTTCTCCTCCATCACAACCAAATCCAGAAACACATGAATCAGTACAAACAAAATAAAATCTTTGCAAATTAAATATGAAACAGATCAATAACAGACTAAAATCGAATCTCATTGCAATCAATTTCCAAATGAATCTAGAAAAAAATCACAATCAAATATTTAAAAATCCAATAAAATCAATTACACTCAGAAAACAACTTTAAATCTTCAATCAACCTAATTGTAACACAAATCACATAATTTTCCTAATTTATTTTAAGTTCTAAACCTATATAAACCCTACTAATTTAAGAGAAATGGGGAAGAAATTGGCAAACAGAGGAAGAGAATGAGTAGAAGAAAGTTTTTTTGCGGCTTCGAATCTTCGAACAGAACCACCCTTATCCGAGATTTGGGTTTCAAAATCTGAAACCCTAGATTTGAATCGCTGCCGCTTTCACCATCACCTTCGTACCTACAAAACAAACAGAAAGAGAGGAGGTTAGTGAAGAAAACACACTTCAGAGTGAGCCAAAATCACGATTGGAGGTAACCCTTAATACTTATCTTTTAGGATTCGATGGATTGATGTGATTGGTTTTTAAATTGTACGATTTTGGTTCGAATTGGGGTTTTTTGGGTTTGATTTAGGGTTAGGGTTCGTACACCTTAATGCTAGGGTTCTTCCTACGTAAGGTTAGGGTTTATCCCAGAATCCTAGGGTTCATTGGGGTTCGTAGGGTTTGGATGAATATAGTGTTGTACCCCAAAATTTGCCCTCTCATGTTTTTCCAAAATTTTCTCTTGCATGAGTGGTTACAAACATTTTCCTAAAGAAAAGGAATTTTTTTGAATGATGGTTAACTATCCTTCGATTGGCATCTACAAAGTGCTCTTCAATTGGCATATGCAAAAGGTCCTTTGATTAGCATCTGCAAAAGGTCCTTCGATTGACATACCAAAGGGTATTTCGATGGGCATCTTAAATAAGGCATCTTCGATAGACATCTTAAATAAGGTTGTCTTTTGTTGGGGCATACAAGTGTATTTCGACAGGCATGTTAACCAAGTGATGCTCTGATGGCATATCAACAGGGTGACATTCCGATTGTCCAAGTTAGAGAAAATGAGATCGAGAAGAGCAAGAACTGAAAGGTTTCCAGAAGCTCTGACCATTCAAATTCATGTAGATTGGAGAGGATAACTCTGAGCCTTTCGAATTCCTGCAGACCAATGGTTCAAATGAAGAAACTCTGATGCTGAGAATATGAGCAATTCAAGTCAGGATGCAGAGCCATTGAAGAGAGAAAGGCTTAAGACTTAATTGAAGGAGACATGATAACGAAGTAGGCACAATTCAAATTCAGAGCCTTCGAAGGAAACAAAGTGCTGATGAGGGAAGTTCTGGGTAATTCGAATCAGGACTCAAAACCTTCAAAGAGGACAAAGGCTGATCAAGGAAGTTCTAATGAGGGAAGTTCTGGGTAACTCGAATTAGGACTCAGAACCATCAAAGAGGACAAGGGCATATCAAAGAAGTTTTGATAAGGGAAGTTCTGGGCAATTCGCATAAGGACTTAGAGCCATCGAGAGAGCAGAACAACACTTCGACCAGTCAATAAGATAATGCTTCGATTTGGTCCAGTTCAAAGCCATCGAAGGGAGCAAGGCTTGAGACTTAATAGAAGGAAACATGATGAAAGCCTTAAGCCAAATTCGAGCAAAACACCTATCATAACTTGTCCAGGTTCACCCAAAGTTGAAAATGGCATGTTTTCCTTGCAAATATAGCAAGAATTCAATTTTTATCGTGGATTCAATTCCTGAGTTAAAGGTCAGATTCTTGCCTTGTTTGTTCCTAACTCCACAAGAGATGATTCGACCAGGGTGATTTTATTTAAATCAAGCAATCAAAGTAGAGGGTGGCTCAATTGAAGGAGCCATGATATTGAAGCTGGTGCAATTTGAATTAGAGTTCAGAGCTTTCGAAGGAAATAAGGTTCTGATGAGGAAAACTCTGAATAATTCAAATTAGAGTTTAAAGTCTTCGAAGAGAACAAATTTGAAGGGAAATGGATCTGTAGGGGCCCAAACCACTCAAGATAGGCTGGAAAAATGCGTGGAGCTCATTTGTGCAAGATTTGGCCAATTTTGGAAATATTTCATATTATTCCAAAACAAATATTTCCTTATGAAAGCATGGATATTCCTCCATATTTGTTGACCTAATAAGACCTAATATATATGCACAAGTATTCCAGACCACAAGGAGGCACAACTGTATCATACCCAACCTCTCAAAGTTGTCAAAATTCTATAAAAAAACTTTCAAAAACCCTAGAAGCTTCAAACCATATTCTTCAGCCATGTTTAAGGAATTTCAAGCCGAGCATCATTCTCTTGAGATTTCCAGGGGTTGATATCATCCCTTGTTCACCATAAATCAGCGCTAGAACCCCCTCTTGAAGAAGCTCTAGTTGGGTAAGTGGGTAAGTTGTGACTTATAGATTTCATTGTGACTTCTAGATTTCGTGATAATTTCAATTGTTGTAAGCATGCTAACATATTTCATACACATCATTGCAAATGTTCTAACGTGATACATGGAAGCTTTAGTGCAGAAACAACCTTGTTCCATTGTTAGTGCACAAAGCTTTTAAAGTTTCATATCTCATGATACAGACCTTTTCAGGACAAACCAACCATGCCACCAGATTTGCAAGGGCCTAATTAGTCCGATAGGATTGTTTTTATGATTGTTTGCATCAAATTTTGCAGGTTTGAATTTTGTCCAACCGAAGATGGTGATTAGAGCCACTGCCTAGGTGGTTTGACTGGCCGGGGACTTTGCGTGGCATGTTAGGATCCTATGATTGGTTCGTTCAAATATCAGGGGCCCACTTAGCACGCCTGTCTTGCATAGTCAGCATCAAGCCTGGACTTGTGTTATATATTTATTGATGCGTTTATGTTACCGGATGTATGGTCGTCCCAACGGTTGAGACAACGCGCTTAAGGCTTTGTGTATGTGCAAGGGCAGGGGTTCGATCCCTGTCTCTTGCATATTATTTTATGACTATTTCTTGCAGATCATGTGCTTTGGGTTCTAGCGCGTCCACCATGCATCTCCAGATCTCATCCATTAGATCACTACAAGGTCAGATTCAACGCCTAATAATTAATCCTCATGGTGGACTATCAAACACATCCTCCACTGGATCAGGCGCAGTCATTGGACCAGTATATGGTGGCATATCAACAGGGTGACATTCCGATTGTCCAAGTTAGAGAAAATGAGATCGAGAAGAGCAAGAACTGAAAGGTTTCCAGAAGCTCTGACCATTCAAATTCATGTAGATTGGAGAGGATAACTCTGAGCCTTTCGAATTCCTGCAGACCAATGGTTCAAATGAAGAAACTCTGATGCTGAGAATATGAGCAATTCAAGTCAGGATGCAGAGCCATTGAAGAGAGAAAGGCTTAAGACTTAATTGAAGGAGACATGATAACGAAGTAGGCACAATTCAAATTCAGAGCCTTCGAAGGAAACAAAGTGCTGATGAGGGAAGTTCTGGGTAATTCGAATCAGGACTCAAAACCTTCAAAGAGGACAAAGGCTGATCAAGGAAGTTCTAATGAGGGAAGTTCTGGGTAACTCGAATTAGGACTCAGAACCATCAAAGAGGACAAGGGCATATCAAAGAAGTTTTGATAAGGGAAGTTCTGGGCAATTTGCATAAGGACTTAGAGCCATCGAGAGAGCAGAACAACACTTCGACCAGTCAATAAGATAATGCTTCGATTTGGTCCAGTTCAAAGCCATCGAAGGGAGCAAGGCTTGAGACTTAATAGAAGGAAACATGATGAAAGCCTTAAGCCAAATTCGAGCAAAACACCTATCATAACTTGTCCAGGTTCACCCAAAGTTGAAAATGGCATGTTTTCCTTGCAAATATAGCAAGAATTCAATTTTTATCGTGGATTCAATTCCTGAGTTAAAGGTCAGATTCTTGCCTTGTTTGTTCCTAACTCCACAAGAGATGATTCGACCAGGGTGATTTTATTTAAATCAAGCAATCGAAGTAGAGGGTGGCTCAATTGAAGGAGCCATGATATTGAAGCTGGTGCAATTTGAATTAGAGTTCAGAGCTTTCGAAGGAAATAAGGTTCTGATGAGGAAAACTCTGAATAATTCAAATTAGAGTTTAAAGTCTTCAAAGAGAACAAATTTGAAGGGAAATGGATCTGTAGGGGCCCAAACCACTCAAGATAGGCTGGAAAAATGCGTGGAGCTCATTTGTGCAAGATTTGGCCAATTTTGGAAATATTTCATATTATTCCAAAACAAATATTTCCTTATGAAAGCATGGATATTCCTCCATATTTGTTGACCTAATAAGACCTAATATATATGCACAAGTATTCCAGACCACAAGGAGGCACAACTGTATCATACCCAACCTCTCAAAGTTGTCAAAATTCTATAAAAAAACTTTCAAAAACCCTAGAAGCTTCAAACCATATTCTTCAGCCATGTTTAAGGAATTTCAAGCCGAGCATCATTCTCTTGAGATTGCCAGGGGTTGATATCATCCCTTGTTCACCATAAATCAGCGCTAGAACCCCCTCTTGAAGAAGCTCTAGTTGGGTAAGTGGGTAAGTTGTGACTTATAGATTTCATTGTGACTTCTAGATTTCGTGATAATTTCAATTGTTGTAAGCATGCTAACATATTTCATACACATCATTGCAAATGTTCTAACGTGATACATGGAAGCTTTAGTGCAGAAACAACCTTGTTCCATTGTTAGTGCACAAAGCTTTTAAAGTTTCATATCTCATGATACAGACCTTTTCAGGACAAACCAACCATGCCACCAGATTTGCAAGGGCCTAATTAGTCCGATAGGATTGTTTTTATGATTGTTTGCATCAAATTTTGCAGGTTTGAATTTTGTCCAACCGAAGATGGTGATCAGAGCCACTGCCTAGGTGGTTTGACTGGCCGGGGACTTTGCGTGGCATGTTAGGATCCTGTGATTGGTTCGTTCAAATATCAGGGCCCCACTTAGCACGCCTGTCTTGCATAGTCAGCATCAAGCCTGGACTTGTGTTATATATTTATTGATGCGTTTATGTTACCGGATGTATGGTCGTCCCAACGGTTGAGACAACGCGCTTAAGGCTTTGTGTATGTGCAAGGGCAGGGGTTCGATCCCTGTCTCTTGCATATTATTTTTATGACTATTTCTTGCAGATCATGTGCTTTGGGTTCTAGCGCGTCCACCATGCATCTCCAGATCTCATCCATTAGATCACTACAAGGTCAGATTCAACGCCTAATAATTAATCCTCATGGTGGACTATCAAACACATCCTCCACTGGATCAGGCGCAGTCATTGGACCAGTATATAGGGGCCTAGAAGATTCAGTTTCACACCCCCAATTTGCTTCATACATGAGGCCCATTTTCCATTTCTTTTCTCTATTTATTTTATCCATTTAATTGTTTTATGTTTTTTTTAAGCCAATTTTATCTTAATCAAAATCATAAAATCACAAACAAATAGACTTAAGTTTTTTTTTCTAATTAATTTAATTTTTGGTAATTAATTTAATTATTTTACTTATTTCCTTAATTAAAATCAATTAGAATTATGATTAATCACTTCAAATCTTTTTCTCAATAAATACCAAAAATATTTTATTAATCAATTAGATTTTTAGGGTTTCAAACTTGTTCCCATTTTAATATCTGCGCGCTTATAATTTTCTGTTTTATTATTTTTTTAATTTATTGTATATGTATACAGTTTGTAATAGTTTAACTTAGGGTTTATTACTGCTTTTAAATTTCCTCACTCCCTAGTTTTGATTATGTATCCCCGTCCCCGAGGCCTTGTAATAGCTAGGTTTAATTTCTGCCTTTTAAATTCTTGCACTATTATTAATTGTTTAGACTAATAGGACTGCATGAAAAAGACTGTAAATTAAAACGATTAGATCACCCTAAAATTGCAAGATAAATGAACTGAATCAATACACTTGCACATACTAACCCCTAGGGTATCTCCCACTTCGGTTGCCTTCGAAAAAATCACAATTATCGAAACGTGAGAATTTTTAGTGACTGTCCTTGAGTTCAAGAGATCACAAGTCCCTCGATGAACCTTTCGACTGTTGGCTCAGTTAAAAAAGTGATCTTGAAACTTTAGGACAATTACTAAGAATTCTTGCCCAGTTTCCTTAGTGACCGTAAACGTCCCTTCGATAGTCCCTCAAACATCCAACAATAAGGCTACCTACTCACTAATAGTAGAATAGCACTATCGAAAGGAAAGGAGGAAAAGAACACCTTTTTCGAGTAGGTAGATAGCTGTTAAGTACTTGCTCAAAACAATCTTTTCACACTACACTTTCAAAACCTTTTCAAAAACGCTTTATCAACACTCTTGAGGACTTATACAAGAGTTATCATAAAGCAAGCAAACTTTTCAAAATACACAAACACGAAAGCAGTTTTCAAAATGAGCAAGTACCTAAGAGCCCGTGGAAAACCACAGATGGAAAGGGTGCTAACACCTTCCCTTTCCATAATCTACCCCCTTACTCAGAAAATCTCGATAAAGGTCTTTTTCTATTCTTTTCACCCTTTCCTTTGTTGGATAAAAGAAAAGTCGGTGGCGACTGTTGCTTACGACACATTTGCAAATACAAAACATAAACCAGTATTAACAGTCAGTTCTGCCACCGTATCACATATAGGGTTAAGGTTCTTGGGTTGGATGAAGATCTTCAAGGTTCTGGGTTTCTCATGGTGGTTTTTGGATGATCGCCTTTCTAGAGAGAGGCGAGAGCATCTCTCTCTAGAATGCTTGAAGGGTTTTTTGGGTTGTTTGGTGTAGAGAGAGAGAAAGAAGAAGAAAATGGGCCTCAAGCCTTGATATTTGTTTTCATAAACCCACCCCTAGATCCCATGCATTTCCCATACCATGCGCCCTCAATCTCCGCCCTTTGATCTTAGTCAGACGCTCCAGACTGCGCAAGACCACCTCAATACCATGGACTCCCTTGCACCAGGTCCAAACAGACCTCTCCCAAATTCTGTTCTGGGCCTAAGCCCATTCCTATTAGCACCCAAATTTTTTATTTTTACTCTTTCAATAACAAACACACCCCTTACGCATTTTGGGCCCAGTTCAATATCTGAACTTGGACCCTTACTTTCCAGACCCCGTATTTTACTATCCTATTGCAAAATACACCATCTGCTATTTGGGCTCAGATTTTCTTTTGGGCCTAGATATATTTCTAGTATACCTCCAGATTTCAGTTTCACACCCCTGGCCTCTTAATAAAAATTTAATTTTAATTTAATCTTTTTAAATTATTTATTATTTATTATATTAATTTATTCATTACCGCATTTTAGCATTTTTGCATTAAATCAATTTGGCATATTAATAAATAAGTTATTGAATATTTTTAATATTTAATATATTTATGATAAATTATCAATCAAAATTATTTTCAAAAATACTAAGTCACTTCCTTCAATTACATTAAATCTTTTTCTCATGCATTAAAATTTATTTCTGCATCATATATATTGAAAACATCTAACTTATCAAATACTAACTTATTTTCTACTAACATAATCCAAAAATATATATATTTTCAAAAAAAGATTATGGAAACTTCTTTTATCGACTGCGAACTTCGTCTACAAATTTCGCTATTCACACACCCATATTTGGTTTAAGGAGAATTCAAGATATTTCTATAGTCCATAAAAAAACTCAACCAAACAACTACGAACTACGAATTAAGACTCTGATTCCTCATAAGAGGTACATAGGCACACGACTTGAAAACTATGACGAGTTCCCCTAATTAAAACTAAAACCCTATTCCTAAACCTTTAACCTAAACCCTAGTATCCTTGTGAACAAGGTAGATGAAGGGTGCGCCTAACACCTTCCTTCGTATAAAATGAGTCAACAACTTAGAATCTCTGATCCAAATTAGAGTTAACCGTTATATTCCCTTCCTTAGGATAAAAATTAATGGTAACAACTCTATAATTTTCAGCCGGTAATTACAAGTATCAATATAAACAATATAACATTATGTGCAAAACTCAAAAACAAAGAAACTATCACAATGTGATCCAATAAAAATACCAATCCTCGACAACAACGTCATTTTAATGAAGCGGTAAAGCGGAAAGCAAAAGTAAGTATTTATTTAGTTTTATCATATCGTCCCACATGGATTAGTGCTACTGAATTGTCGTTCGACAATTTCTCGCGTTTATGAGTTTGGGTTTGAATGAGTTTAAAGTAAACGCGGGAATTAAACATATGTTCAAAGTAAATCTACAAACAAAACCCAACAAATAGAGAAATGCATAAAGAAGAAAAATCAAACATCTCATGGGTTGTCAGCGCTGATTGATAAGAAATCTACCTCCGGATCATCCACATGCAAGCTCCACTGTTGTTTTTTAAGCTCTCTAGACAAAAAAATGGGTTTGATGGTGTTGGAACTCAAAAATACCCAACCTATAACCTAAAAATGTGTTTTTTCACCTATTTAATGAGTTTTGAAGTCGCAGGGTGCGCTAAGCGCGCATAGAGGGTGCCTAGCGCCAAACCTGCCGTTCTAAAAAAACCAAATTTTGTTTTCGTCATAACTTAAGAACCGTAACTCTGATTTACGCACGGTTTGAAGCGTTGGAAAGCTCATTCAATTATCTATCTAACAATGCTAAAATATAAAATAAATTGATGATTTTTATCTTCCTTAATCTGAGCCTTATTCGTTGATAAATGACTCAAAATCACATCTTTGAAGCTGTGTCTTTGGCTCTTATTGCTCAATGCTTCAACCATGCATGAATACCTACAAAATAGATAAAAACTATCAAACAATACAATATTTACACAAATAAACTATTGAACTATTATTTACACTAAACTCGGGGTTTTAACATAAAAACCAAAAAGAATAAAGTCAATAAGTGTCAATTATTCACTATCAAAAAACCACAATTTGACACTTATCATATACCCCCAGTCCTTATCTAAGCTCACAACCTCAAAAAAACTTCAAGTATCAGTTTCTTGACTTTCTACTGTTGTGTCATTCCCCTATAAAATGTGAACTTATCATGCACGAAGTTACCACCATCGTGGAAGATGGTGCTGAACACCTCCATTTCTACAATGACGAAAATACCCAACGATTAAACTATTGGGACCACATCGAAAGTACAGTGAAGAAATGTTAAACAATGCATATCTTTCGCACTATCGTACGTTGTTGTCAGGAGAACACGTTTTCCAATTTCCATGCTATCCAAGGTTTGAGATGAATACGATTGAGAAGAAGATGACATGCAATTTGAGAATTAAGGTTCATCTGGTTTAACCCTTGTCTTTAAATGATAAAATGTTTTAATTAAAAAAATGTTTTCATAAATAATAGAAAGATGGAATTGAATTATTATTTTAATAAAAAAATATCAACATGTCAATGCCATATAAGCTGATTAAGTGAGTTGGTTTAATGAAGGACCAAAATAGTAAACTTTTTAAATGGTAAGGTATAAATCTAATTTTTTTACGGAGATTTTTTCAAATCTCGTCCAAATGAGTGACAGCGAAGTGACTATTAACTTTTTTTTTATTCAAATGATATTATTATAATTACTATATCAAAAAGTTTTCAACAAAAAAAAAAGATTTTTACCAATTCTATTAATAACAAAATTTTAATAATGAAATAATATTAAATATATTTTTTCATTTCATTTTTTAAAATAATATTCAATATTTATTTTGATTTATATACACATATATAATAAATATTCTTATGCAAATATTAATTAACTCTCATTCAAAAACTATAAAATATTAATAATTCAATTACTATTTTCTTATTTAGAAGAATATATGACAAAAATCATATACACTAAATAGTAAGAAGTGAAAATTACCAATTCAAAATTTCTTCTTAATATATGAAATATTTGTTGTATATTTGTTGTCCTTATTTTTTTTAATTCTCATGGTTTATCCATATTTAGATTAGTAAAACATCGTGTCACTATTCAACTACTATTAATATTAACAAACCATGAATGAAAATGTTTGTTGGATAGAAAAAGACAAAGAAAAGAAACTTAAGAAAAGGCAAGTCAATCTTCTATTCTATTTCCACTTTTCTCTTTGTTTGTGAAACAAGTCCAAAAAGGCTACACAACATTATTAGAGCCTCCATTAACAAAGTTCCTTTTTTGACCCTTTCTTCTCAAAACCCAAATCATCAAAAGTTGAAAAGAAGGTTTTTTTCTTCTTATTATTTTCTTTGTGGATAGTTTTTCGTTTTTGGGTTGTTAACTTTTTATCCCCATTTCATCAATTTTGCTTTTTTCACCCTTGAATCTTTTTTTGCATCTGAAAAAGGGTTAACCTTTTATCATAGGAAGGGTGATTTTGTTGATGGGTGCTTGCTGGAGTAATAGGGTTAAGTCTGTGAGTCCTTCAAACACAGGTTTGTTTCCTTTTTTATTCTCTCTAGATTTTGATTCTGTGGTGGTGTTTGTAATGATTATGAGAGAGAGAGAGAGAGACTTAAAGTTTTAAACTTTAGGTATTCTTTTGTTTTCATTTTCATGTATAGCTTAATCTATTGGAATATTCTTGAGATCTTTGGAAATTAATGTTTTTTTTTTCATTTTAATGATCTGTGCTTTTTATATAAAGGGTTTTGATTTTCAGAGACCCTTTTGGATTTTATGTTTTCTACCCCTTTTGAAAACCCTACTAAGGGTCAATTTGGTTTAGGGGTGAAAAAAATTACTGTGATCTGAGTCCAACAGAATTTTTTGTTGAGACTTGTGAGTTCATGTGAATTTGGTATTAGTAAGAGTGATTAGTGTTTATTTTTGGTTTATGGTCAATGATGGTTAGTGAATTTTTGTAGGGTTCACTTCTAGAAGTGTTAGCAGAAGTGGTCATGACATTAGCTCAACTAGCAGGAACTCGTCAGCGTCGATATCGGTTGCTTCTCGAAGTGAGGGTGAGATATTGCAATCGTCCAACTTGAAAAGCTTCAGCTACAATGAGGTAAGAGCTGCCACGAGGAATTTTCGGCCGGATAGTGTCTTGGGGGAGGGTGGTTTTGGTTCGGTTTTTAAGGGGTGGCTTGATGAACATTCACATGCTGCAACCAAACCTGGATTGGGGATTATTGTTGCTGTGAAGAGGCTTAATCTAGAGGGCTTTCAGGGTCACAGAGAATGGTTGGTTAGTATCAGTTTTTCTCCGGATACTTGTTATGTTTTCTCTATGATGCTTATGCATATTCTTCTGGCTTTATATTTTAATTCATTCTATGCTACCAAAAATCTAGGAAACTGCAAGCTATTTAACACTGAAACTTCATATTAAAGATGTGTCTGATGTCTGTCACATGTAGTTACATTCAATTTCTTCATTTTTTTCAAATTATTATCAGTGTCAATGTAGGGAGAGTGTTGGGGTAGCACCTATAGTAGAAAAGTTGGTGGATAATAGACTTCGGTGGTTTGAACATGTAGAGAGAAGTTCTGTAGATTATGTGGTAAGGAGAGTAGATCAGATAGAGATGAGTCAAACTATAAGAAGTTATTAAGAAAGTTCTTGAGATTAACGATTTGGATAGAAGCATGGTCTTGGATAAAACATTATGGCGGAAGTTGATCCATGTAGCCCACCTTACTTAGTGGGATAAGGCTTGGTTGTTGTTGTATCAGTGTCAAGTCGTGGCCGAGTCTTGAGTCAGTGTTTCATAGATTTCAAGCTTTTTTGTATGCCCTATTTGTTCTCCTTTGATCTTAACATTAACAGTTCACTACGGATGGACTTGACTGTCGTACTGAAGTTCAACTGATGTCTGTTAATGGTTGTGAAATGTACAATAGTTAACATTCTTCATGCTTTGTTTTGTTTTGTTTTGTTTGGTTCAGGCTGAAATCAACTATCTCGGACAACTTCAGCATCCTAATCTTGTCAAACTAATAGGATACTGCTTTGAGGATGAACATCGGCTTCTGGTTTATGAGTTTATGCCGAAGGGAAGCATGGAGAATCATCTTTTTAGACGTGAGTATTATCTATTTCAGTTGAATTTATAATTCCTTGTTCCGTCTTGATCCTTGTAAAATTTTCTCCTTCAATAGTGAGTTAATCCTATATGTTCTAAATACCAATCTTGCTTGAAACTATCATCTTTAATACAGGTGGTTCTTATTTTCAACCATTCTCTTGGAGTTTGCGAATGAAAATAGCTCTCGGGGCTGCTAAAGGTCTTGCTTTTCTCCACAGTACGGAACCTAAAGTCATATACCGTGACTTCAAAACTTCGAATATACTACTCGATTCTGTATGTACATGACTTCATCTTTAGCGTGCTCGTTTTATGGTTGAATATGATTTAGTAGATTACTAAGTTTTTTGATGACTTGGTGCTTTGCAGAACTATGATGCCAAACTTTCTGATTTTGGACTAGCGAGAGATGGGCCAACTGGTGATAAAAGTCATGTCTCTACTCGGGTCATGGGAACCCGTGGATATGCCGCACCAGAGTATCTAGCAACAGGTATTAACAGCTCTGGTGTTTCCACCACAAGTTTCCTCTCGCATTATGAAGCACTGACACGCAACGACACTATCACGTCGATCCTGATAATAATTTGAGAAAATAAATTAATTGAATGTAATCACATGGTCGGGAAATGATACCTATCAAACGCTTGTGGCTGAATGTGTTTTTGTTGTTGTCAGGCCATCTTACGGCGAAGAGTGATGTATATAGTTTTGGAGTAGTTCTGTTGGAAATGATATCAGGAAGACGAGCCATAGACAAGAACCTACCATCAGGAGAACACAACCTAGTCGAATGGGCCAAGCCTTACCTATCCAACAAACGCAGAGTTTTTCGCGTGATGGATCCGCGGCTCGAAGGTCAATATTCACATAGCAAAGCTCATGCTGCAGCCGCCCTTGCTTCGCAATGTCTATCGATAGAGCCTAGAATCCGGCCAAATATGGACGAGGTTGTGAAAACATTAGAGCAGCTTCAGGAACCAAGAGATACACAGAAGAAAGGCTCCGATCATCGCGTTCGCAATACCGGCCTCGGCCACAATGCTTCCGGCAAAGGTAATGCAGATGCATCTAGAAAGGCTTCTGCTTATCCTAGACCTTCTGCTTCTCTCCTCAATGCTTGAGAGATTTTGTGACGCGGCGGCGGCGTAAGCGAAAAAGTTCAGAGGTTTAGGTGTTGTACTATGAACCTATGAACCATATTTATGTAAGCAATGTGTATAGTTTTTGTTTTGCATGTTTGCATTTTGAGGCACATTAGAAAATTCACTTCTATTGATCCTCCAGTTGTTTATCGCATTTGAACCATGTAGTATAAAACTGCAGCAAGCATGATATATGTTGATGATGTTCTACTTTTTGATCTTGCTTTTGAGACTCAATCATAGGTGGTGGTGAACCATACACACCATTATAAAATTTATTACAAATCCCTACACTACAACATTTACTAATATAATATATTAAATTATTTAAATTTATTTATTACAATCCAATTCAAATCTATTCCATCTATCTATTTTGCCAACCTATTTACTACTATAGACGTTAGTGGTTTGTTGCCTCATAAATGCAACTGAAGTTAACGGTTCTTGAGGTTGTTGTTCTGGCGTGGGAGTGGGTGAGATGATTATGAAGAAAAGTGATTTGGAGTTATGGGATTGGGGAAACTCAGTTTTGAATATAATTTTTGTTTTTCATTAGTTATGGTATCATTCTAGGTTACGTCTCAAACGTGTGTAGTTCAACCATTTTTTGCATTATCTTTTGAAATTTTTAATACTAAAGTTTCTTAGTGGTTGGTATTTCTCGCAATTTATATCTATCTTTTTTCCATTATCTTTTGAATTGTCAATTACTTCATAAAATAAAACTAATGATGCCTCGTTGTACAAAAATATAGAAACTAAGGATGTCTAGTAAAGGGAAACCTAGCTCGATATTATTACTTTCGGTTCTATTTATAAAAAGAATTTTATTTTTTATATTGAATAATTAATATATTAATTATTTAATATATATATTTAAAAGTAAATTTTTTCTTATAAATATGATCAGATGTAATATTGGTTTTTTCAGAAATGATCAATAATATTCACAATTAAATTAAGAAAATATAATGATTTTTTTATATGATGGGGGTGGTTTTATGTTGAAGGGAAAAATTAAAATTTGATAAAATGAAATTTGAGGTTTAAGCGATTAGACAATTTAAAAATCTGTCCTACTCAATTAGAAAGTTTCCAATTAATTTAGTTGGGTTTCAAAAATATTTTTGGTGATTTTATTTTAAAAAGAGAGGCTTGAAAATAGTTTAAGGTGTATCGTTTAACCATACTACTTAAGAAAATGCTATCGTATTTTTACAAAACACTAATCACTTAGTTAGACACAATCAGAAGAGCTTTCACCACTTCCTCTCTTTTACATTTTGAACTTTCAAGTTCTTTTGTCGGATATACCAATCATATAAGTAATCATATAAATCTCGGTTTAGTTCGAGGTCAGTCCGTGTAAAATTTCGCTTTGGTTAAAAGGATAACCTGTTTAAAACTCCACATTGCTTAGAGATAAGCCCATTTAAACACCTGTTTGACTTGGAGACTAACTGCTTGAAGCTTTGTTAGCTGTTTAACGTGAAAACTCACTGCTCCACTCCACTGCTCGCTATTTGATTGGAAGTAAATCTTAAAACTTCACTTTTCTTTGTATAAGGGGGTTCATGTGCTTAACATTCTAAAATCTCTCAAAAATTATTAGATACTCTCAAGATCAATTCTCGAGGAAAGACGTAGGTCACTTTATTTAGACATAATCTCTATAAATCGCCATTGTCATCTCCCTTCCTTAATTTTTTACTTTTTGCGTATTTTCTTTATCTTAATTTTCCGCTGCATATGCAAACGTTATTGAGAAAATGTTTTTAAACTCTGTTTTAAAAAATAATTTTGTTTCAAACGAATGTTTTTAAAAACCCTACAATGCACCCTTTCTTGTGTCTGAAGTCTTATGTTCAACACAATCATCTTGAGCATATTTGACCGCTAGCTTTAGTACTTGTTTGTCTTCATGCATTATTGTCATTCAGACCACTTTAAGAGGCGTTTCAACTTCAAGTGTTGTCATCATCAAAACTATAACATTATGAGGGCCAAGAATATCTTTCTTATCTATGAGTTTTGATCACTTCTTGATTATACATGAAAGCACATAGTTTCAAAATTTCCCTCTTTTTGATGATGACAACACATCTCTCAAGAAAGGTGGTAAAAGGAAAAATATGTTGATAAATTTTAGAGTGGTTAAACTCTCCCACACATGAGTAGAGGGTATACTTTACTCCTTTTGAGAATATACTAGTCCCCTTTTTCATAATAAAAAAGGCAGGTAAGAATGCAAGATGAGATTTTAAATATGCCAACGTATTAATCGTACAGTTAAACATATTAAAGGAAAAAATATTTCAATAATTCAAAACACACTGGAATTTAAAATACAAGAAGCAAGAAATTTCAATAGGAAAAGAAAAGTACATAAAGAAAACAAAGCAAGAACACTAAAACAAAGGACTAGTTCACCTCTTCATCATCCTCACTGTATACAATTGAGGATATGAGTTAAGTCTTCTCGAGTTTTTCAGTGAGGTGGAAAAACCTTGAATTTGTTTTCCTATGCTTCCTTATCAGTAATTGTTGATTCTTAAGGAGGTTGTTAAAGACATTTGAGGAGGAAGAGGAAAGGTCATATGTTTTTTTTGTGCTCTTGGTGGTGCCTTTAGAAGTACTGAGATTATTTCCTTGTTTTGAATTACGAACCTCGTTTGACTCAAGGTACTATTTCAAGTTCTCAACTCTATTTACCAAAAACCAAACCGGAGGTATGTTTGATTTGTTTATATGGCTAGAGTTGTTCTTTCTTGGAAAAAGAACATGATTCACCGTACAGTAAATTACTCAAACATCCAGGAATATTAAGATAACAGTAAAGGGAGTGAGAATGATGGAGGTTTGATTAGTCAAAAAGGAATTGGTAGTAAGATCATTGTTAAATTTTTTACCTTATTCACTTTCTACATATGCCCGATTGTTGTAAGGAAGGTTGCAAACTTGTGCAAACCCTACAAGACCTATTTAAATGGGATGCTTCTTAATTTCGGAGCTGAGAGCACTATTTGAGTACTTGAGGTGGCGTAGAACAATCTCACAAAGTAAACAAAGTTCCTCAAACCGTCTACGCTGAAGGCTTCAACAAAATTGCACTCTTTGAAGAGTTGCTCATCTAAGTAGCGTGATTTAACGATTGATCTATCAACATAATACTGGTTGTAGTTGGTTTTTTCTCTTGTGTAGAAAAGATTTTGGAGTAGTAGGAGGATGAAGGTTAGGTGGTTCGAGCTCTTTTGGGTGCCATTGTGGTGATGATAAAGAGATGAAAAAAAAATCTAAAAGTACTAACACAATGCACACAAGAGACGAAAGGATGAGCTGAAAAAGAAGAAGAAAGTATTATACTTATTTATACTAACAGTCTAATATATTAGAAGAGGATCATAATCTATTAGGTCATTCAATACATGCAGGTGGACTTTTGAACTAGCTATTGTGCTGGTTTTCAAAGCTCTACGTGATTATCTCATACCTCTAATCGATTATTTAATGGGCCAACATTTGAAATTTGAAATTGCAACTCATCTAATTGATTAGGTCCCAAGCCTAATCAATTATTTAGTGCATTTTAAGTCTTTTTAGAATTTTTAAGCCTTCTTCATTCTGAATCCACCTCTTTCTTGAAAAATGCTAAAGGCTCATTTATTTTATTAGTAAAAATTATTTTAACTCAATGAACGAATAATAAAAGCACTTATTTAAAGGTTTAATAATAGTTTTGAAATTATTCAACCTTTAAACAGTGTACTACCTTGGTTATCAAGTAACCTTGAAAAAGATTTCCCCTTTAAAGAAAACAATAAGACAATATCATAACTCATTCTTTATGAAATACTGGATACTAGAGTTGGTTAAAAAGAGTTAGACATGTCCCCCACAAACTTATAACCTCAACCTAATAAGAGGTGATTTGTTCATCACAGATCAGAGATGTTGAGACCATCCTCAATAAAACATTTCTTTGATCACAACCACTAATATACACAAATCAACTAGCATCCTAGGATCATAATCTTCTTATAAAAAATTATTGTATACTCTAAGGTATACACTTTGCTTTGCACAACTTTATTTAATATGCACTAAGGTTTCATTAAAGCTACAAATTTCCCTACAAAATATACTAAGTTTTCACCTTTGGTAACCAAATTTTCTTGGGTCCTGGTGCGTTGGTAGCTCTAAGAGGTCTAGGGTTATTACCTTTAGACCATATTAGTTTATCAAAACAAAATGGCTCTAGATGTCCAAATCTATTGTAGTGAGAAAATTTAGACAAAATACTCATTTTTGTCCTTTAACTATAACCTTGGGTTCACATTGGTCCCTTAACTTTTTTTCGTGTCATTTCAGTCCTTTTTGTCTAGTTAGCGACGAATTTAGCGACGAATTTAAAAGTTTTTTCGTCGCTAATTAGACAAAAAGGACTGAAATGAAACTTTTTGAAAGTTAATGGATCAAAATGACACGAAAAAAAGTTAAGGGACCAACGTGAACTCAAGGGTATAGTTAAGGGACCAAAATGAGTATTTTGCCGAAAATTTATATATAGGTCGATTTGCGTTCTTCCTATTAATTCTCTTACTATGTATTCTATCAGACTTAAATCCTAATCCAATTTTACTTAAGGAAGGAATTTGACTTGATAGAATCAATTCAAAGTTTCATTTACCATCAATAAATTTACTTAGGATTTCATACAAATATTCTACTTTCTTTTTCATTGAGACATAAGTCTCACATGTTCCAGCTATGTTTCTAATATTAGCTATTTCGTGCTTAATTGTTTCATTACTCTTTTCTAGAAACTTAAGATAATCTTTAAGGTCTAAGTTACTCTTTTTAATATTATAATTTTCCTCAGTTAATTTAGCGCTTAATTTGTGTCATATCCCAAATTTGTCCGCCCCATTTTTAAAATATTCAAATTATTTTTAAATTTGGTTTCATAAATTTTTTTTGGGTATTACTACATTTGGTTTAACAATAATTTATTTTTGCTTATTTAAAATGTATAATAATTTACTTTAAATTATTTGTATTTTTAAAATAGCAAAATATTTTCCCACCTTCATATGCTTCTATGTGCCTTTTTGTCTCGAATAAAATAACATAACACAAGATAAGAGAATAAGGTTTGCAAGTGAAAAGTCTTGAGTTCAAGTCCCATTATACTATTTTTTGGTATTTATATTCTTTTGTGTGTTTTTTAATAAAAAAGATAAAAAAAAACCATTTTTCAATTATTTTTATTTTTATTTTTATTTTCTATTTTAAGGAAATTTAAAAATTATTTTTTTAATTTTTTTAAATCTTTGATTTTATACACTTAATAGTCAAGATGTTAAAAATAATTGAAATCTTTTAAAATTAATTTTTATTAATCACCAAATCAATCACAATATTGAGAGAAAAATCACAAAAGTGTCTAGGTTCATAATCTTGTCCTCCAAGTTTCAATCAAGTCTCAATTGGTATAAATCTTCCCAAAAAATTACTTTTTTTTTAATTATTAAATTATTATTTTCGTATTTTTTTATTAATAAATTTTTAAAAATAGTTTTTTCTTCACTTTTTTCAATTTTTAATTAGAAAATAATTAAAAAATCATATAAAATATAAAAACAACAAAATTACATTATTTGTCACTTTCTGATTGGTCATATATTGACAAAACTGATTTCTCATTGGTGACCGTTTGTAAACTTGCTGACCAAGATAAAATCTATAAAACTTGAGTTTTTTATGTTAGATAATTTCCTTTTTGGTGTTTTTAACCTAATTTCTAATTCTATAAATAGGACTATCTTTACCATAATTTGTCATCAACAACTACATCAACAATTTTCTATCTCTCTCTCACAAACATTCTTTCTACATATTTTTTTTGGGTTTATTTTAAAGTTTTGAACAGACAATGACTTAAGAACAAACACGCACAAACTCTTTTTTTCAATTGTCTCTCTAGATAGATAACTGAAAGATCAGCTTCTTTCGGACATTCATGTAGTAAGTAGTTTCCCCTCACTTTATAAGTTATTTTCAATTTTAGTTTTTGTTTGTTCTTTTTACATTATTATTATTATGGAACTTAATTATATTTATTTAATTATTATAGAAGTTAATTGGATTCATTTAGAAATAAATTGGATCTTAAACCCATTACTACTCAGACTCCAAAAATTACTACCCTAAGCAATATACACCCCTCCTGTGCAAATTGGGTCGAGTTCAAATATCTGAACTTGGACACTTACTTTCCACACTCCTGTAAATTACTTCCTAGTTATAAAACACACCCCCAACCATTTGGGCTCAAAATTTCTTTAGGTCCAAATATTTTTCTAGTACACCCCCAGATTTTAGTCTTGCACAATCTTTAATTAAATTAATTATTTAATTTGTTTAATTGTATTTTCGTGTTTTAATTGATCTTATTTTCTTATTTTTATTTAAATATCATATCTTTTTTTCTTTTTTGCATTAAATAATTTTTACATAATTCTTAAATAATTATTAGATTTTTTTATTAAAAATATTTAACATATTTTTTAATAAATTATAAAATAGTTATTTATTAATCAAACTATTTTTGAAACACTAACCCTATTTTTAATTGCACTAAACTTTTTGTTCATTCAAATTTATTTTCTCATGTTGCATACACATTTAAAATAGTTAACCAATCAAACACTAACATTTTTCTACTAACATAAAAAATCAATATATTTTCAAAAAGGATTATGGAGACCTCTTTTATTAACTGCGAACTGCGTCTATGATTCCGCTATTTTCAAACCCAGACTTGGTTTAAAGATTAATTCAAAATATTTCCACAATCCATAAAAAATACAACTAAACACTACAAACTACAAATTGGGACATTGATTCCTCATAAGAGGATACGTAGGCACGCGACTTAAAACCAATGCGAGTCCCCTAATTAAAAAATTAAAATCTTACCCTTTTAACCTAAACCCTAGGACTTCCTTGAGAACAAGGTAGATGAAGGGTGCCTAACACCTTCACTTCGTCTAAAGTGAATCAAGAACTTAAAATTTCTGTATCAATTTAGGGTTATTCCATTATTCACCCGTCGTTAGGACAAAAAGTAATGGTGAACACTCGTTATTTTTGCCGGTTACGACAGTTGGCGACTCTGCTAAGGATACAACCCTATGGTTTAGAAACTTCTCTCTTTTTAGGTTTAGGTTTTTTCTAGGGTTTCTTTCTATTTTTGGTATGCTTTTGTTTCTATATCTGTTATTTTTGGTTTACTCATTTGTTATATTATTTGCTTACATTATCATTATTATCATTGTTGGTGGGATTTTAAATTCGAAAAAATTCAAAACCTTAGAAAGAAGGATCGTCTATTGGCCAAGGGGATACATCATCCCTATGAGTATTTGTGATGATTTCGCCTAGAGCCGGTGGAATTTCGAAAAAGGAATATGTCTCAAGAGCTAGCCTTTTGGGGGATAGGTGGAATGAAGCTTATGACTCTTTGTATAACCCTAAAATAAAATCTCATGTTGAGACCTTGTACGTCCTAAGAAAAGAAAGTTCCGGTCTACAACAAGGCTCCGCCTAAGGGAGGCCCTTGTTCCTTTGTTCTTTAGTGTTATCCATGATACCCTTAAGGAAACCACCTTATGGGGAGGATAGAATATTAGTAGGACAAAACTAGGAACCTACCTACTAAGGATATCTTGTCACTATCCCTAAACCCGTAAGGGTTACCTTCTATCTGTTACAATCCTTAGCATGTAGAGTTTTTCTTCTATATATCATAATCTCTAGCCAATAGGGCGTCTCTCTGTAAGTCATAATCCATAGCCTGTAGGGGTTTTATTTTAACTGTCACCCGTAGGGATTTTGTTTGTGTCATAGTCCATAGCTTGTAGGGGTTTTCTATCCCTAACTCATATAACGTGTGCTTAGGTCTATCCTTATCATGCGCCTGCATGTCATTGCGTCTCCATGAAATTTTTAGCATACCTTTAAAAATAAAAAAATATTTTTACATACCCATGCATTTTCATACATATCATACATATATCTGCACATAATTCATATCATTTACACTTTCACCCTTATCCAACTATAATCCAGCTAGCAAGTTTCTCGATACTCACAAGTGAACTCAAAGCATGTCTCAAGAAGCCATGGAGGAATTCAAGAGAGGCTAAGAACTATTGAAGGAGGAGGTCCACCAGTTGAAGACTCAAATGAACTTGATCATACAAGTATTATTGAGGAGGGAAGGTAACCTTTTACCATACCATCCACAGGCCTACTCAGCGCCAAAGATACCACAACAATGGGTGGTTCCCCCACCTCAACAACAACAACAACAACCCTATCAACAAAATGAGTATGCCCAACATTAGAGAAGACAAAATACACCACCAAGGAGGTTTGACCCTCTTCCTATGCCTAATGGTCAGCTACTATAAAATCTACTTAGAGCATCCCTGGTAGAGCTCAAGCCACTCGCTCATCCAATTGGGACACTCCTACCAAAATATGATGCAAGCGAAATATGTGAATATCATGTTGATTCCCCAAGACATTGCCCTTGAAGACTATCGGGCTTTCAAACACAAGGTCCAAGATTTGATCGATAATAAGCAGTTGAATTTTGAAGAAGGAACCCCATTGGTGAACGGTCACCCCTTACTTTGACAAATCCAAGAACTAAGAAGAATCTCCTAAAGTCATGGATCAACAAGGAAGCTTATCCCTAGATCATTAGGCATTTATCATTTTAATTTGTAATTTCTTAGTTGCTAAATTTAATTTGTTATAAACTTTGTATCTTTTGATTATTAATTCAAATAAAATGATCATGCATGTTTTCCAAATCAATCCATTAGTTTCACTTTTTTATGTACCATCAGTTTCCATTAATATCAACTTTCTATTTCCATTTTCCCATTTAAATTTTTTTTAGGGAGAATGATGTAAATAAAATTAACCAATTTTTACCGACGTATCCTTTTTAATAGTAAGACTTAGCTGGTGATGTAAGGCATTATTTCACTTCCTAAACAGTGGAGAAATAAGGAGTTAATTCGTAGTCAACCCCCTCGAGCCAAAAGTTGGAGTTCTTTCTATTTTCTAAAACCCTTAATCATAACCAGGGGCAGGGTAAACTTCAATTAATTCAATGATGCATTCTAATCTCAAGAGAATTAGTCTATCTAAGCAAGAGGTTCAAATACATCCTCTTCCCCGCACTCATCATTCAAGATCGAGGAAACAATGAAGATAAAACTCTCAAGATCTTCTTCCTCACATACATCATCCAAGACTGAGGAAGTAATAAAGATGAAGTTCACCAAATTCAACATGGCAGTCACAAAAGTTCTAAATCAAAAGTGAAATCTCAAGAATTATTCCAAAAAAAGAGCCCGCTAAGTCAAAAATAAAAATCATAATAAAAGTTGAATTAGGCAAAAGTTTGGGCATCTCGATGGACCAGAAAATGAAAAAAGAATTGGTCCATGGAAAAATAAGGGATTAAAATAAAAAATGGAAACAAGCTTGTAAACAAAAGTAGGTGACTGCCACCTCAAAAATCATCTCATCAAGTGCTTGAACCTTGTCAATGATTATCACCATCACTACGACTACGAAAACTCTCTGGCAGACTGAACGCATTCGTTAGATTAATTGAACTTAGGATTGGAGAACATCAAGGAGAGTGGGATGGGCTAAATAAATTTTGAGCCTTATATTATTTGTTTCTTAAACTACGAAACATGACCATATTACAACCTTCAAAATTCCTAATTGAAGCAAGGTTAACTATGAAAGTATACTCAACAAAGTGACTCCTATGTTTGTTAAAATTATTGCTAACCACTTCTCTTCTTCGAATATCCATCTTTAATAATCCATTTCTATTCCATAACAAACTTCAATTTCAAAACTTGCATGTGCATCACTAAGAATTAGTTTTCAAAATGTGCAATTTTATATGCGGATCAATATTTAGCATCAAGGAGATCTCAAAAAGATTTGGTTTAGTAAAAAATATACTTTCCAAGAAACTCCTAACTAGGGGAAAAACATCTAAAGAATAACCCTATAATCATAAGAAAGACTAATGATCGTAGGGGTATATCACATGAAGATCCTACTGACTATTGGTAAAACATCTAAGAGGAGCCCTATGATCAGAGGCAAGACTAATGATCGTAGGGGCATCCTATTAACAAGGGATGATCATTCTGAGATCTAATCAACTTGGATCACATTTCAAAGCGCCGTTTAATCAAGGGTATACCTTTCAAAGGGGAATTATTTAATCTAGTTCATATCACAACATGGTAGGACTCAAGTCCCTATTTCTGCAACTTCTCAAGGACCTGATGATCAAGGACAATCTTCCAAGATTCAAATGTTGAGGGAAGTTTATACCAAGTTCATCTTACGACACATAGGGTCCAAGTTCTCTCTTAAACCACTTCAAGGATGAACTCTTCAAGATTCGAATACTTGGGGCAATCCATATCAAATTTGTATCACATTATGGTGAGATCCAAGTTCTTTCTAAGGGTACTCCCTCAAGTTCCTGGGGATTAGGGGGATACCTTTCAAAAAACTCGAATATGGGGGCAGATCACTACAAGGCTTAATCAAAAGGATTTTATTCAAAATGGTTCATCAAGGGCGAATATCTTCAAGAGTCTATTAGTCAGGGGCATAATTCAAGATAATGGGGTCATTCATACTATTATCAAACTACTTTAAAAATCATATCTAGGAGAGTCTTTTCAAAGACCCTACCAATAATTGGGGCAAGACATTCCACAAAGGGGTAAGCTCTCTGTGTACTTTCACAATCCCTAGTGGATCCTTCTGCTACATCCGTAATCTGCAAGTTTAAAACGAGTATCGAGAAATCATGTCAGCATAACACCCTACCACCATGTGATAATTAATATTTGTTTCATGAGCAACTTCTCCGCGCCTTAAACATCTACGACCCATCATAGGGGCACCAGTCAAAAAGCATTCGAGTCAATTTCAAAATTTTCAAAAGAACAACCTCAAGATAACTAACTTCGAAGTAAGTGAAAACACGCGTTAC
This sequence comes from Vicia faba, assembly GCA_948472305.1. Taxonomy (NCBI): domain Eukaryota; kingdom Viridiplantae; phylum Streptophyta; class Magnoliopsida; order Fabales; family Fabaceae; genus Vicia; species Vicia faba. Next base: position 92,016 of record CATIWC010001420.1, on the reverse strand, counting down.
GAAAGAAAAAAAACATTTATAACACTTGGTGTATTTACATATTCATAACATTTTCATTAAGCATTTTAATTGTGACCTGGGCCGAGGGATACTTTGACAGAATCCCTGGGCCTATCTACTAAGATATGCTAAGTCACCTGGGTAAATTACAAATTCAAATCTTAGCTTTCACACTAGTACAAAGAGAAATCTCGGTTACGAGTAGACATAACAATTAGAGGTGTTACAAACCAGATTACCTAAGGCGGTATACATACGACTTCAAGGATTTTCAAACCTTTCTTTCAAAATTTCCAAAATCAAAATTATCGAATTCAAATTTCAAAGTTGGAGAATTTAATTTTTCAGGTTCTAATTCTTTCGAACTTTCAAGTTCAAATTTTTCATAGGTAAAGCCTAAATTCAAATTCAAAATTTTCAAGTGGTCAAACTCAACTTTTTCAGTCAAGTTCAAACTCTGCGAATATCAAATTCATACATTTTTGGTCAAATGTTTCAAATATCAATTTTTTCAAATACAAATCTTTCAAATTTAAAAATTGTCGATTTCAAGTTCAAATCTAAAACTCACATTATCTACCCCTTAGGTTGCGATAGATAGGGAAAATTTGCGATAACTTACTATGTTAGTCTCAAGGCGTTAGTAAGTTCTTTTTCAAGACCCGTATTATCTATCCCTTAGGATGTGATATGTAAATGAATATGCAATATAGTTCATTGTGTCAGTCTCGAAGCAATAATGAATTATCAAGTTTATGTTATTTATCCTCTAGGTCGTGATAAATACACAAACTTATACTCATGTTATCTACCACCAGGTTGTGGTAGGTATGAGAAAATATGTGATATAGTTCATTGTGTCAGTCTCGAAGCAATAATGAGTTATCAAATTTGTGTTATTTATCCTCTAGGTCGTGATAAATACACAAACTTATACTCGTGTTATCTACCCCATAGGTTGTGGTAGGTATATGAAAATATGCAATATAATTTATTGTGTCAGTCTCGAAGCAACAATGGATTATCAAGTTTGTGTTATTTATTCTCTAGGAAGTGATAAATACCCAAGCCTATAATCGTGTTGTCTACCCCCTAGGTTGTGGTAGGTATGCGAAAATTTGCGATGTAGTTCATTGTGTCAGTCTCTAAGCGGCGATGAATTATCAAGTCTGTGTTATTTATCCTCTAGGTCGTGATAAATACACAAATCTATATTTGTATAATCTATACCCTAGGTTGCGATAGGTATGTGAATCTGCGAATAGTTTATTGTGTTAGTCTTGAAGCATCAGTGAATTATCGAAATTGTGTTATTTGTCCCCTAGGTTGCGGTGAATATGTAATAATTGCAATGTAATCCGTTGTGTTAGTCTTGAATCATCCACGTGTTATCAAAGTTTATGGTATTTATCCTCTAGGTCGTGATAAGTACACTAGAAATGCCTTACTATGTTAGTCTCTATGCGTTAGTAAGATATTTTCAACCCGTATCGTTTACTCCCTAGGTTGTAGTAGATGTATGAAATCTACGATATAACTCATTGTGTTAGTCTCGAATCAATAATGAGTTATTTGTCCCTCTGCGATGTAATTCAGTGTGTTAGTCTCCATGCAACAAAGGATTATCAAACTTTGTTTTATTCATCCCCTAGGTTGCGATGAGTATACGAAATTTGCATTATAGCTTACTACGTTAGTCTCAAAGAATTAGTAAGTCAATTTTCAAACTTGTGTTTACCTCCTAGGTTATGGTAAATACGCAAAAATCTATGACTACTTTTCTAGATATTAGCGAGTTATCTACATCAACGTATCTAGGTCAATCATACTCTTTACTCTAGTCTTGGTGGAATGACAACATCATCCCTGTCTATTTTTCCGTACTTTTGGGTATACTTTACAATTTATCCTTATATTTTCTCTTGGGTATGCTTTACATGTATCCTTATAATCTTTTGGTCAAATTTTCGGGTTCTCCATTATTTAAAACCATTCGACCTGAATATTCGAGACCTTCGTATTCTCGCACTATTCAATCGAAGAGTAATTAAATAGGGACAACTGTCATACCCTAAATTTGCCCGCCCCATTTTTTTAAAATATTCAAATTATTTTTAAACTTGGTTTCATAAATTTTTTTGGGCATTACTCACATTTGGTTTAACAATAATTTATTTTTGCTTAATTAAAATATATAATAATTTACTTTAAATGATTTGTATTTTTAAAATAGAAAAATATTTTTTCACCTTCATATGCTCCTATGTGCTTTTTTGTCTCGAATAAAATGGCATAGCATAATTGGTTAGAGAGTAAGACTTGCAAGTGGAAGATCTTGAATTCAAGTCCAATTACACTACTTTTTGGTATTTATGTGTGTTTTTTAATAAAAAAGGTTTTAAAAAAAACAATTTTTAAATTATTTTATTATTATTTTCATTTTCTATTTTAAGAGAATTTTAATTTTAATTTTTTTAAATCTTTGATTTTATACACTAAATAGTCAAGATGCTAAAAATAATTCAAAGCTTTCAAAATCAATTTTTATTAATCACCAAATCAATCACAATATTGGAAAAAAATCACAAAAGTGTCTAGGTTCATAATCCCGTCCTCCGAGTTTCAATCAAGTCTCAATTGATAAAAATCTTCCCAAAAAATCACCTTTTTTATTATTAAATTATTATTTTCGTATTTTTTAATTAATAAATTTTCAAAATTAGTTTTTTTCACTTTTTTCAATTTTTAATTAAAAAATAACCAAAAAAGTCATATAAAATTTAAAAACAACAAAATCACATGATTTGTCACTTTCTGATTGGTCACATGTTGACAAAACTAATTTCTCATTAGTCAGGATTTATAGACTTGTTGACCAAGATAGAATCTACAAAACTTGGGTTTTTTATGTTGGATAATTTTCTTTTTGGTGTTTTGAACCTAATTTCTAATTCTATAAATAGGGCTCTCTTCACCATGATTTGTCATCAACAATTATATCAATAATTTTATCTCTCTCTCTCTCTCTCTCTCTCTCTCTCTCTCACACACACACACAAATATTCTTTCTACGTAATTTTTTTTGGTTTATTTTAGGTTTTTGAACAGAACACCTAAAATTTTCTATCAATAATCATTTGGAGAATCAATAATTATCAATAATATTTGGATCATTGTCTTGAACATACAATGGCCTAAGAACAAACACACACAAGCTCTTTTTTTTCAATTTTTTCTCTAGATAGATAACTGAAAGATCAACTTCTTTCAGACATTCTTGTAGCAAGTGATTTCCCCTCACTTTATAAGTTATTTTCAATTTTAGTTTTTGTTTGTTATTTTTACATTATTATTATGGAACTTAATTATATTTATTTAATTAGTTACCTTATAGAAGTCAATTAGATTCATTTAGAAATAAATTGGACCTTAAACCCATTGCTACTCAGACCCCAAAATTACTATCCTAAGCAATATACACTCCCTCCTGTGCAAATTAGGTCGAGTTTAATTTCTGAACTTGGGCTCTTACTTTCCACACCCCTGTGAATTACTTCCTAGTTATAAAATGCACCCCCAGCCATTTGGGCTCAAAATTTCTTTGGATCCAAATATTTTTCTAGTACACTGTTATACCTCAAAGTTTGCCCTCTTTATTTTTAACCATAATTGGCTTTTACTTTGTTATCATATGCATGCATACATGTCATTAGATCAATACTCATGGGGTCAAGTCATCTTATCGACATCAAGCTCTGAGACTAATGTTCTAGCAAGCGGTACGGAAAAAATGGAAATTCAAGGTTCTGGTACACAGTTTCCATATTATCCGAGCAATTACCAAGCAAGTATTCATCAAAGATCTCATGCATTTCATTGCATCCTGAATTGTGGAGGAATTGGGTGTTTCGATGAATTTGAGACAGTGAGAACTAGAAATAACATTTCTGTTGGTTTGAGCTTAGAAATTTGCAACTTGCCATCAGAGTAATTTTTCAAGCTGATTCCTCAGGCATTAGAACCGTCACGGTATTTTCTTTATTTCATCTGTTTGGGGCGGAAGTTATTTACGTGCAGAAAGTCTCAGAATAATTTGGTTTCTCTAAAGCAATATTTGGATTTAATAATTGGTTATCTATTCACTGAGTGTTTAGAAATTCGTAACTTTTATCCGATTCAGTATTTTCAGTGGACTCCTCTAGCATTGAGACTGTATTGATTCTCTTATCATTTATCATGTTTAGATCAAAAGCCAATTGTGTGAAGAAAATCCCCTGGAATTTTGATTCTTTGAAGTTAGTATATCGAATTTATTTGCTGGTCCGTCGTCGCGCGGGTAATCAAAAATTCGTGTCTTCTGGTTGGAATACTATTTTGGGGCGATTCTGGAGGCATTAAAATCGTCTTAATGTCTTCTCCAACCCTCGTGTTCATACCGAAAGCCGATTCCTTGAGGAAATTCCATGGAATTATGGATTACCAGAGAAATATTTATGCTGAACCGAAATTTTTATTCACCGCTTCTCGATATTGTAAAAACCATAACTCCTTTGATTTTTATTGTATTGAGACGATTATTTTCGCATAATTTCATAAATAGTGCCAACTATAATTTCTCTTCAGATTCCAAATTTAAACAGTAATCCGAAGGCTTCCATTTTTGGTCTGTTTCGTATATGACGCACTGAAAATCCTGAACATGAAATTAGTTTTGTCTGAGACAATGTCAGTGAAACTTCAAAAAAATTAACTTTCTCATCGTTTCTTCGATTGAACCCATCTTCGGACACGAGGTCGTTCTCGAAATTGGCAAAATTTTGGTTTCATATTTCAACTTCAGAAATTGCACCGAGGCCCCTGCAAATTTGACCTGAATGTGTCGAGCTCTGATGATTCAAAAAATTTGCACTTGGGTTTGTGGTTATTTGAGGCCCATTAACCAAATCCACTCAAAGGAGGCCCACACTATATATTCTTATTCACTCTAATTTCTAAGGAGGCTCTCTCATAATTCACAAATTCTCACAAACATAAACTTCTTTTCTCCCAATTCTCTCAAAGATCAAATCAAGGTTCTACACCTTTTTCATCAAGAACACAACAACAATTTCATCAAGATCCAAAAGTCAAGATCAAGAGAAATTCTTATCCAATTGTTAATTCATTCATTTCAATATCTATACCTAAGCCTCCTCTTCACTTCTATCAGCGAGTTTTATTGAATTAAGCACTTCTTAAAATTAGTGATTATTTGAGAAGCACTTTTTGATCAAGCATGAATTGAATCTAGGATGAATTTTGAATTGAGAATAAAGATCTAAGTCTAGAATTGTGAATTGATTTGATAATCATGTGTAAATCTGGAATTGGATAGTTAAATTAAGTGCTTATTGAATTAAGTTGATTCTCATAAAAGTGCTTAATTGATGAAACAAATTGATAATGTTGCATTAAGTTTAATTGTTGATCTTAATCAATCATGTGCGGTTTGAATCTAGACCTTGAATTATGCAAAATCACGTGTTGAATGTGTGGAGACTTTGTGTTTGATCAAATTCCCCAAGCCATGAGCCAAACCTCAAAAACTTCAAAAAATCGCTTTCTGCCTGCGGGTAACCGGTTACCACCCTTTCCAGTAACTAAAATTTGAAAATCTTCACGCAATAACCAGTTACCCGGTTATGATAACCGGTTATCTCAAGTCAGTAGTGTTTTTCTCAAATTTTTGAGTTATGATAACCGGTTACCCTGTTATGGTAACCGGTTACCCAAACATAAATTGCATTTTTTGTTTGTTTTATTACATGTTTGGATATATTGCCTTGTTATTTCTAACTCCTTTTGTGAATGCTTTGCAAGGTACATTGTTATGCCTTTAACCTTTAATTAGCGCATGATTATTTGTTGAGAGGCACTTTATGCGTTCGCTTATTAGTGAAATTTTGCGTACGATACACAAAATGATACTATTCTTGCATAGACATTGTTTTCGTGCAGATACCCTGGCAACACACAGATGTGTCTGCTACACATTCCACTGTGTGGTTATTATTTCTGTATCTTGTATGGATTGTAATTCGTGCATGTACTTTGTTGTTGGCGCGGGAATGTCCTATACATATTATGTGCCATGTGCTCATATTATTGTGCACCTCTCTCTTATACTCGTGTCTGGATCGATATCAGGTGCAGGCGTATTTAGATATTCAGATGTGTCCGTTACAGATTTCATTTTTGACTATTGATACTTTGACGCATATGCTGAAGGTATTTTTCTTTGTTGGTGCTAGCAGCTCGTGAAGTTTTTCGGGTTTCTTTGTTATTGCTTAGCACCTACAAACTGTTATCTGTTTGATACATCTCTTTTCTATTTTCTCTCTGTATTTTACTGCTTTCTAGAGATCATGAGAAGTAGGGATTTTTACTATTTTCCTTGCCATGTCAAGTAGGGTAGAGATGTATGAAGGGGAAATCCATTGCTGATATATGTCAGGAATCCCTTTGGTTTATTTAAAGACCTGTTTAAGGCAATTCCGCATATGTGACTTGTTTGCTACTTGTGTTTGTTTAAAACCCTATCTTTGAAGTAGGTATTCCGTCGGTGTGTTTACATTTGTGCTCGCATATATTCCCCCATCCCTTATTGAAGCCCTCAAAAGGAGGTGAGCATAAAGGGTTAGTAATCAACCCTGTGTGTGATACGGTGGAAGAACTAACTTGAGGTTTTGTGTTTGTGTTCGCAAATGTTTCAGTTTAGCAAGAGTCGCCACCGACTTTTTATTTTATCCTAAGGAAAGGTCAAAAAGCACAGGAAAGACCTTTGAGATATTTTCTTGGGTTCGAGGAGTGGATTATGAAAAGGGAAGGTGCAAGCACCCTTTTCATCCATGGTTATCCATGGGCTCTTAGTTACTTGTTTAGATCACTTGCTTTTGCTTTTCAATTGTTTGAAAGGGTGCTTTGTGTGTGTGGTTTTGAAAATATTTTGAAAAGAGGCCATCATTATGGCAACCTTTGTAATGATTCTTGTTTGAATATATACAAAGGTGTATTGTCTTTTGAAAAGATTTCAATGTTTGAAAGTTTGTTTTTTTTTAGAAATGTTTTGAAATTGTGTTGTGAAATGTGTTTGAAAATAGCAAGGATGTTTTGCAAGTTTTGATCAAGTAACTAAGAGTTGTCTACCCTATTTTACTCAAAGATCTTTCCTATATGTTTTTAACCCTTTTGACAGTGTTGTTTTACCATTGCATTTGGTAAACAACCTTGTATTAGGATGTTAAACGGGACAGGCGCGAGTCATCGTATGGACCATGATAGCAATTGTGTTAAGTGTCTTTAGCAAATTTTTTCGAGGGACTAGATCATTTTGTATAGGCAACCAAGATAGCGTCATCGAGGGACTATGATCTTTTGTTTTGTTTTTATTTTTCCAAAGCACTCAACATGCATAACATGGCCCATTTTTAAGGCAACAAGTGGATGTAATCCTAGGGATGCAAGTGTGCATTATGTTGTCATTTTCATGCATTTTGTCTTTGTATTAGGTCAAGCTATTTGTTTTATTTTTAGATTGTCGGCATACAAACCCTAATCTCTAATCATGGCATAATTGAAAGCGTAAATGCGTAAAATAAATCTACCACTATTACAACATGATTATAGGGAGGGGATACAATTTTTGAATGAGGATTATTTGACAAGAAATTAAAACCCTAATTTTACTATTACATCCAAATTGAATCAATGGCATAAATAATAAATGAATAATATTTATATAAACAAATTAAATAAATATACAAAATATTATGAATATGCAAAAATGATTTATGTTTATTTTTTATGTATGTAAAAAATGTTTAGTGTATATATAAAAGAAATAAAAGATTATTATTATATATTTTTTATCATTAAGGGTAAAAACCCTAATTTTCTTTAAGAAAATATACTTACTAATATTTTTTTATTTATGTACAATAAAAATATGAATATATTCAAGTGTTAAAGAAGATAAAAATATATTAAAAAAAGTATTATTTTTAATAAGGGTGAAAACCCTAGTTTTTTTATTTTAAGAATATATATATTATTAATTATTTTATGTACAAAAAATAAAATATAAGTATACACAAATATTTAGATAAATAATAGTATATGAGAAAAATATTATTTTATAGGTATAAATAACAAAAATAAAATATATAATGTTTCTATAATATTCATAAGTTTTTATTAAATAAAATTAAAAGTAATTCTACTTAGTAGTTATTTTCATGTCTAAAAAAATAATAAAAATAAATGTGAAAATTTATGAAAATATTTTTGGATATTTTTTTTATGTTTAGAATATATGAAATAAAACAAGAAATGAAAATAAATACAAAAAATATAAAAGTATAAAGAAATTGGGCCAGGGGGTGTATTCAGTAAAAAGGGGGGGGGGGGGGGTGTCAAGATCAAAAGAGCCAAAGCCCAGCCCAAAGCCAGACTTCATCTTCAACCTTGGTTCAAAAACGCGCGCGCCCTGTATCAAAATGCCAGATCCTGCATACGTGCTCTAATGCAAAAACACATAACATCAAAGTTGTAGAGTTTTCCAAGACGAATTCAACCATATAAAAAACTTGTCCTACTTCTCAAAGACCAGAGAGAATTTCTCTGGCCCTAAATCTTAACCTATTTTTTCAGGATGTTCATGGACCAAATTCTCTTAGCATGCTTAACTAAAATGAAAACTGATCATATGTACAGCTTCATGGCTATGAATACTACATTTTTTATTCACAAACCTAAGCCTAACTATTCCTAAATAGAGAGATAGGAAGTTGATAAAAACCTGTTTCAGTTGAGATCGTGTCTGACAATTTGGAGCTTTTCAATGAGGCCTGAGATGTTTGGGAGCTTGCTTGAACTTCCCTTGACCTTCTCCAATGCCTAGCTTGCCTTGAATGTGCTTGATCAAGCCTACATAACTCAACCTGCACAAGCTGAAATAAAAAATGGCAAACCCTGTAAATGGAGTTACAATCAGTGTTTAAGGTTTGGGATAGTTTGGATAAGTTGTATGGAAGGTGTTTGGACCAGTTTGAGGCAAAACGCACGAGGGATTTGTGTTATGGAACTCAAACTGTAGGGAGTGCCCTGTTTTGCAAAATGAAGATGATTTTGTGCTATGGGAGGTTTGAAGGCTCAAAGGGTCGTGTTTCTGGTTCAAGGGGATGTGAGAAATTTGTTTCAAAAGCTTGCACAAGTTGGTTTCTTCTGATGTTTTTTGTTATGTGAATTTTGACATGTTTCTTGTATATGAAGCAAAAGTGGACAAGTGATGTGAAGCAGGCCTGTACATGCTATCTATCAGCTTGCACACTTTTCCATTGGCCCCTCAAGTTTGTGGATCTGATTTTCTGCACAAGATATGGCTCAATGCTCAAGGATTCAGTTTTGACATAAAGCAAGATTTTTGCAAAAATGACAATGTTGCTTTTTCTATTTAAGGATTAATCTTGTGTGCAATGCTCTAATGGCCAAAACAAAACCTTAGACCAATGGATTTGAATTTAATTAATGAGTATGGAATGGTTTTGAGGCCTGTAATCTAGTGTAAAACAAGCTGATTTGAATTTGTAACTTGTATCAATATGAACATGCCATGGATAAAAAATGAGTTTTTGCCAACTTCAAGCCTTCGATTCTCCCTAACCACAAATAAGTTTGGAGACTTCTTGGACATTTTGAAAAGCTTGCAACATGCTCTACATTCCATATTTGAAATTAAATTTGATATTCCAAGTGGAACTATGTGAAAAATGGCCATGAAGATAGGTCAAAATCCTGCCTAAATTAGGGCAAAATTTCACTAAGTTAAAAGTTTCATGGACCCTTGTTCCAAAAATCATAACTTGAGATCCAAGCTTCTTTTGGGAAAACTTTGTGAATAAAAGTTGTAGAATTTGTGGAGTACTACAACTTTCGTGTTGGAAGTTTTGTTTGAATCCAACTGTATCATGGTGAAAATGTTGGGCAAAGTTAGGAAAATTTAAGAAAATTTCATAACTTAGAAAAATTCTAAGTTATGAAAATTTTCAATCTTAAACCCTAATTTGCAAAATTGGGTTTCTTGATGAACAAGTTTTATGTTTTGACACATCTTGATGAAAAATGACCCTTGACACTTGATTTTAACCAAAAAGTCAAAGTTTGACTTTTCAGTGTACAGTCAAATTTTGATCAGTTGACTGAGAAATTCATCTGCTAATCGAATGCAATTGAGATCTTTTGAACCTTGTGAATAGGTCAAGATGATGCCATTGAGTCCTTGAATCCATACTTGAACCAAATTTGCCATTGGCTAGGTGAAAAAAACCAGAAATTGCCATTGTGCAGTCAAAACCCTAAAAATGACCATTTTGCCGTTTTGATGATCTGATCAAATTTCTTGAGGAATTGTAGTCCAAACTTGATCAAATGGTTTATATGAGTTTATAATGTTGATGTGGGTCAAAATTTATGAGGTTTGACTGTAAATTGGCCACAATTGACTTTTTCCCCAATACATATGATTTCTAGGTCAACTGTCCAATTGACTGGGCAAAAATTTGATTCAAGGCTTGAAACTTGGTAGAGGTAATCTTGTAAGTCCAACATGAAGTATTAAAGCCACTTTGAGCATTAGAAGTCCAAAATTCCTTGTGCAAGCTCAAACCCTAATTTAGGTCAACAGTGCAAGGAGATGTCTTGAGCAGAGCAAACCCTAGCTTGATCTTGAGTTCAAAGAGCCTTGTGATGAGAAATTTTGATAAAATGAGAGGGAAAATTTTGGGGTACAACAGTTTCCCCTGTTCAATCTTCTTGAACCTGAAGAGTACGATTGGCGAGTTTGGCCTTTCGTGACTCAAAGGTAAAAGAGGATTGGACACTAGAGTGCCCGTAAATTTGCACTCGTCATAGTATAGTTGAGGGAATGAGCTTAAAGATGCCATTTGGAGGATGTGGCAGAATCTTGTCGGAGATGGGCTTAAATATGCCATCCAAGAAAAATTGATCGTATACGAGATTCCTTTGTGAGGGTACATACACCTGTTGTTGAGGAGTACTATACCGGGGAATGCTGGTCTCTATTGTGGTAGAAATAGAACTTCAGTCGTCTGTTATTCTACTGGGGAGTCATATTTCGGTTGGAGAGGTGACAATAAACTGTTATCTGGTTAACATCCAGGCTTTACAGTCTTGTACTTCCTATCTGGTCAACGTCCAGGCTTCAGAAGGAAATCAAATGATTATCCGGTCGCCTCCGGGTTTCCCTTTGACTTTGAGGCCTACCAATATCCGGTTGAATCTGGGATTCAAGGTAATTAGCCGAGTAAACTGTTATTTGGTCAACATCCAAGCTTCACAGTGTACCCTACTGCTATCTGGTCAACATCCAGGCTTCACAGTCTTGTATTGCTATCTGGTCAACATCCAGGCTTCACGATACTTTGCTTCCTATCTGGTAAACATCCAGGCTTCAGAAGAAAATCAAAATGGTTATCCGGTCGCATCCGGTTTTCCCTTTGACTTTGAGGCCTACCAATATCTGGTTGAATCTGGGCTTCAAGGTAATTGGACGAGTAAACTGTTATTTGGTCAACATCCAAGCTTCACAGCGTACCCTACTGCTATCTGGTCAACATCCAGGCTTCACAGTCTTGTATTGCTATCTGGTCAACATCCAAGCTTCATGATACTTTGCTTCCTATCTGGTCAACATCCAGGCTTCAGAAGAACTTGCAGGGGATTCTACTATTTTCCGGTCGAATTCGGGCTTCAGTATAGTCAAGGTATTATCTGGTCGAGTCCAGACTCCATAATTAAAGCAGGAATCTTCCCCTTGGTTTGAATAAACAAAATAGAGAAGTGTCCATGTCTGGAGCATCTCTAAGCCATTTTCCGAGCTTTGAATATCTGTTTTAGGTAGCTATTAACTTTATCCTAAAAAGGGTAGAATGTTAGCTGAAACACAAAGTTATGTTGCATGAAATGTATGATGCAATATATGTGTTTTGTCAAATGTTTATGATATATGAATGTAATGTATGCGCATGTAAGCTGATTAGTTGTCTTGCTGAGGAAAATAAATCCTGGATAGCTGGAGATAATAAAATCTTTGACTGCTGTCGGGGAAAATAAACCCATGACCACTGCTGGAGATTCAAAATCTTTGGCAACCTCTGTGGGGAAAAGCTAAATTGCTGGGGAGACCAGGAGTTTGGGTTGTATGCCGATCTACTGGGGATTTCAAGAGTGCGGATCTCCGTTCAGTTGGGAATATCAGGGGAAAACTGAATGGTTTCCGCTGGGGATTAGTAGATCAAAGTTTCATCTCCGCTGGGGATCTTCATGACGTACTGATTTGATCGTGATGACTTCACTGGGGAAGAATAACTCTCTGGGGAATTATCTGGTTTTAAAATGACTCTTCCAGGACAAGGGAGGAAACTAGATGGTCTCCACTGGTGTTCAAAGGCTGAAGTTTTGGCTCCGCTTGGGGAAGAAAGTTTCATCTTCACTGAGGGTTTGTAATTCAAAGTTTTGCTCCGCTGGGGATCGGGAGTTTGAAAACTCAACTCTGATGGGGATTCCTGAAACTTAACTCCACTGGGGATATGCATTTCAAGGCTTTAGTTCTACCGAGAATCTGGATGATGCATTTCATGGGTTTTCTCCTAGAATAGCCTAAAGACATCTTCCTACACTTTCATCCTATCAGTAATTATCCTTTCTCATTTCGTTTTATTTGTAAGCAGTGATTATATTCAAATGCATATGCTCATTTTAATAAATCATTGGACGTTTTCAAATAAAACACAAGTGTAAAAAAGAAAGAAAAGGCAAACAAATTTCTGCACTTTGAAGTATCTTTGTATTAACTTTGTGTAAGTATTTTGTACAACGGAGACAAACATCCTAGTAAGAGAATGTTATCGTAAAACATGAAAAATATTTATACAAAGAAAGAGTGCTATGTGTAACAATTCCACGGGGTTCCCACTCTGCTATAGCCTTCGTAACTCTGAGTATCTTGTCCATTCGTTGCCTTGTTCGATGATGATTAGGATGACCAGAAGCCCGAAGCCTGTCTGTGAAGAGATTATCCTTAAAGTGATCCGACGAAACATAGTCATACGCTTTAATTCCCTAACTTTTTCCTGGACCGCCCTTTCGGGTTTTCGATCCACCGGGAAACCCTTTTTTGCCTAAGTCGCCCTTTCGAGTTTTCAACTTGCCGGGTGTACAGATTTTTTTATTTATCCCTAATTTTTGCCTGAACCGTCCTTTCGGGTTTTCGATTCATCGGGATGCCCATTTTTGCCCAAGTTTCCCTTTCGGGTTTTCAACTTGTCAGGTCGTTTATGCATAGTATCTTTTGATTATGTCTGCATTCGCAGGGTGCGGCAGGTCGTCGCCGTCCATGGTGGTCAAGATCATTGTCCCACCAAAAAAGATGTTTTTGATCACAAATGGTCCTTCGTAAGTAGGAGTCCACTTGCCCCTGGGATCACTTTGCAGTAAGATAATCCGCTTGATTACAAGATCTCCGACTTGATACACCTGACGTCTGACTCTCTTGTTGAAAGCCTTGATCATCCGTTTTTGATACGCCTGACCATGACAAACAACAGTAAGTCACTTCTCATCGATCAAATTAAGTTGATCAAGCCGGGTTTGAATCCAATCGTCTTCACTTAAACCAACATCCTTCATAATCCTCAAAGAAGGAATCTGAACCTCCATAGGTAAAACAACTTCCATGCAATATACCAAAGAAAAGGGGGTTTCCCCGGTTGAAGTATGCGCCGTGGTACGATATCCATGCAGAGCAAATGGTAACATCTCATACCAGTCCTTGTAGGTGACTATCATCTTTTGAATGATCTTCTTGATATTTTTGTTCGTAGCTTCAACAACACTGTTCATCTTTGGCCGATAGGGAGATGAATTGTGATGTTGAATCTTGAACTGCTCGCACAGAGCGGTGATCACAGTGTTATTCAGGTTTGTACCATTGTCCATGATGATCCTGTCGGGAATACCATACCTGCATATGAGGTTCTGCTTGATGAAGCGGGCAACCACATTCTTTGTAATGGAGGCGAAGGAAGCTGCTTCGACCCATTTGGTAAAGTAATCAATAGCCACCAAGATGAAGCAATGTCCATTGGATGCCGTAGGATTGATCTCTCCAATCATTTCGATTCCCCACATTGCGAATGGCCAAGGAGCCGTTAGAACATTGAGAGGAACTGGAGGAATATGTACCTTGTCAGCATAGACTTGGCATTTGTGACAAGTACGTGCATATTGGTGACAATCAGCTTCCATGGTAGACCAGTAGTAGCCTGCCCTTAGAATCTTCTTAGCCATCATATGTCCGCTCAAGTGGGTGCCAAATGTGCCACTATGCAGTTCAGTCATGATCTGCTCAGCTTCTACCTTGTCCACACAATGAAGCAGAACACAATCATGGCTGCGCTTGTATAGGATACCATTGCTAAGGAAGAACTTGGCAGCAAATCTCCTTAAGAACTTCTTGTCATTGATTGAAGCTCCTTCAGGGTATTCTCGAGTCTTGAGATACCTTTTGATTTCATGAAACCAAGGTTGTTCCACTACTTCTTCGGTATTAATCTCATGACAATGTGCAGGTTCGTCCATTCGGTCGACGGTGATTTGGGGAGCCTCAGTATCCCAGTTAAGTTTAAACATGGAATATATTGCAGCTAGAGCATCCGCTAGCTGATTTTCTTCTCGAAGGTAATCCACTCGAAATGAGGTAACAATGTCAGGACATGTTCTTTGTATGGGATGAGATTAGGATGTTTAGTGTCCCACTATCCTTTTATTTGATTGATAACCAAAGCTGAATCCCCAAATACAACCAAAGATTTGATTCCTAAGTCAATCGCAGCCTTGAGACCAAAGATACAAGCTTCATACTCGGCCATGTTGTTGGTGCAGCTGAAGCAGAGTCTGGCAGTGAAAGGTGTATGGCAACCTTCTGGAGAAATAAGTACCGCACCGATACTGTTGCCAAGTGCGTTTGAAGCACCATCAAAGTACAGGGTCCATCGGGATCCTTGTTCACGTCCGTCATACAGTCCGTTACCTTCAATGTTGTCCAATGTCATAATGTCCTCGTCGGGGAAGTCGAACCTCATAGATTGGTAATCTTCGATAGCTTGATGAGCCAGATGATCGGCTAGCACACTCCCCTTTATAGCTTTCTGGGTTGTGTACTGTATATCATATTCGGTGAGGATCATCTGCCATCTAGCGATTCTTCCGGATAAAGCAGGCTTCTCGAAGATGTACTTGATCGAATCCATTTTAGAAATCAGCAAAGTGGTATGTGTCAACATATACTGCCTTAGCTGGCGAGCAGCCCATACCAAAACGCAGCAAGTTTTCTCGAGCAGTGAGTAGTGAGTCTCACAGTCGGTAAACTTTTTGCTAAGGTAATTAATGGCATGCTCTTTTCGACCAGACTCGTAATGTTGGCCCAGTACGCAACCCATTGAATTATCCAAAATAGTCAGATACATGATTAACGGCCTTCCTTCAACGGGTGGCATCAAGATAGGAGGTTCCAACAAATATTCCTTGATCTTATCGAAAGCAACTTGACAGTCATCATTCCATTCAACCACCTGATCTTTCTTCAACAGCTTGAAGATTGGTTCACAGGTAGAAGTTAGATGAAAAATGAACCTTGCAATGTAGTTTAGGCGTCCCAAGAAACCTCTGACCTCCTTTTTAGTGCGGGGAGGCAGGCATTTCTCGTATAGCTTTGACTTTAGCAGGATCAACCTCAATGCCTTTGTTGCTGACAATGAATCCTAAGAGTTTACCGGACCTGACTCCAAAAGTTCACTTGCTAGGGTTCAGTCTGAGCTTATATTCCTTCAACTTGACAAACAACTTTTGCAGATGGTCAAGGTGTTCTTCTTCTGTTTGTGAACGGGCTATCATGTCTTCTACGTAGACTTCAATCTCATGATGTATCATATCATGAAACAAAGCTACCATGGGTCGCTGATAGGTTGCTCCGACATTCTTCAGTTCGAATGGCATCACTTTATAGCAGAAGGTACCCCACTGTGTAACAAAAGTAGTCTTCTCCATGTCTTCGGGGGCCATTTTGATCTGGTTGTACCCTGAAAATCCATCCATGAAAGAAAACACCTTATGTTGAGCTGTGTTGTCAACCAAAATATCAATGTACGGTAGTGGAAAGTCATCTTTAGGGCTAGCCCTGTTTAAATCTCTGTAATCCACACACATTCTCACTTTTCCATCTTTTTTAGGCACGGGCACAATGTTAGCAACCCATTGTGGATAGGAAATAACAACAAGAAACCCGACATTGAACTGCTTCATCACTTCAGCTTTGATCTTTTCAGACATATCGGGCCTCATTCGGCAGACTTTCTGTTTGATTGGTGGATAATCTTCTCTTGTAGGGAGACGGTGAACCACAATATCTGTGTCGAGTCCCGGCATGTCTTCATAGGACCAAGCGAAGATCTCAACATATTCATTCAACAGCTGAACTAAGCGCTCTTTGACACTTGGCTCTAGGTTGGCACCCACTTTAACCTCTTTTCTGTCTTCGGCAGTACCCAAATTGATAGTCTCTAACAACTCTTCATGGGGCAGGATATCCCTTTCTTCTTGTTGCAAAAGTCTAGCCAACTCTCCAGGCACTTCATAGTCTTTATCACCTTCGTATTCGGCATGATTGACCAGATCTTCAGAGTCACTGAAGGCCAAAGCAGAATTGTTACCCATGGAATCCGGAGTGGATGGGTACCTGCATTTTGTGAGTGTGTGTGTGTGTAAGGGATAGCCACCTTTAAACAAAATAAAATATAAAAAAGAAAGAAAATGAACACAAAATTTTATAGATGAAAACGTCCATGATTCATTAAAAATGGCATATGAAAATGAAGAATCAAAACCCTTACAAATGGACCTATATGCCCCGGGTAAGGCACAATGCAAAAGAGTGTACGAATTGTTTAAAAGTTATTACAGACCAACAAAAAATGTTTAAAAGATAAATTACTGATTGATGAAAGTAATGGGAATGAAGTCCTTCGCCTCCCAGTTATTCAATCCTCCTTCGATGGTCGGGAAAATCCAATCTTCAAAATTGCTCTCATCTTCAACATCTTCCAAAGCATGAACTCCGTGATGAGTGATCTTTAATGGTGGTCCTCCAGCCCGGGAGCGACGCACAACCTTCTGACCAGCAGCAGTGAAACCCAAACCGAACTTATCTGTCTTGTAAGGAAAATATGGCAGTTGACCCTACACTATACTTCCCCCTTCCTTGACTACAACCTCTGCGTCTTTAAGGGATGACATCCGGGACACAGGTTTGGTAACGATGGGCACATCAATCATTGTCTTGGCTACCGCAACTTCAGGAGAAACTTCTTCAAAGTGTTGGAAAGGTGTTTCTATGAATTCACCATCTAACTCCATGTAGCGGGAAGAGTTCAGGTGGCTTATCATATACTCCTCCTCACCATGAACTGTTATGATCTTACCCTGGACTGGGTATTTGAGCATCTGGTGTAGAGAAGAAGTGACTGCCCCAGCTCGTGGATCCATGGCATTCCCAACAAGCATGAATATGAAGGACGGATGTCCATCACATAAAATGTAGAGTTGAAAATTTCCGTTCCCACCTTAATTGGGATGTCCACTTCTCCGTGAACCATCCGCTTAGAACCGTCGAAGGCTCTAACAATGATATTACTGGGCTTTAAGGTCAAACCTTCACAGTCTAGCCTGTCCAATGCTTTATTTAGTAGGACATTTAAAGATAAACCGGTGTCAACCAGAACATGAGCAAGTGTGGTCCCTCTGCACTCTACCGAAACATGGAGCGCATCATTATGCTTTCTTCCCTTAGGTGTTAGATCAACATCAGAAAAGCCAAGACCATTGTCGGCTGTAAGGCTAGCCACACACTCTTGAAACTGATCCACAAAAGTTTCTTGAGGCACGTGCGCTGTCTTCAGGAATTTGATCAGGGCTTTCGCATGAGCCTCAGAGCAAAGCAACAAAGCTAGCATAGAGATTTTTGAAGGGGTTTTCCCCAACTGTTCTATGACATCATAGTCACTCTTCTTAATTATCTTTAAAATCTCCTCCATTTCCTTTTGGGTGGTCTCGGGGATAACCAAAGTCTGAGCCCTCGTCCTGACGGGCGCTTCTTTGATTCCCTTACCTTTATCAGCAGTAACAGCAGAGGGTACAACTTCGGGAGTAACAATTTCTTCGATCACTGGACTTCGTACAAATATCTTGACAGGCACAGAAGCACTTGAGGGTACGAAGACTGCCCTTGGAGGAGCGATCTCCGGAGAGAAGATTCTTCCGCTACGAGTTACCATACTTGTTCCCGCAATATTTCCTATATCAGGAGTTTCTTCATCGGAACTTTCTTCGACTGATTCGATCTGCTTAACACCGTGGTAGAAAATCTCTCCTCCATAATTCCACGATATCGTCTTGTTGGACTTATATGGGATAGGCCCCGTCATAGTAATCTTTAGCGGTACAAACTTTGGATCAGGTGTAATCTTAACAGGCCTTTTGCATGTCTTGGAAAGACTGTCGGAAATGGTGATTATAGCAACATCATTGATTGGAGTAACAGGAGTAATAGTAGCAACAAGAGTTTTCTGAAAGAGGATCTCTTGAGTATCCATCATGCGTTGGATGCCTGACTTCAATAGCGGACAGTCAGTTTGTAGAGACGAACAAAAGTAACAATCTTTTTCACAGCCTGGGTAGATCCTGACTTTCAACAGACTTATCTTGATCATCAGCAAAGGGGCCATTAAGTCATCAACAGCAGCAACATACAAATCCTCTTTAATAGCATGGACATTATGACCATGCTTGGGCATTGGGGCAGAAATCACGTTCGTCTTTTCGGGCGCATCGAATTCTACCTCCTTGGCATCTATTAAATCTTGGATCTTGTTTTTAAGGGCCCAACAGTTGTTGGTGTCGTGCCCTATACTATTGGAATGGTAAGAACATTTAGCATTGGCATGATAAAAAGGAGAAGTCGTATTCGGATCTTGTGGTGGATCTCTCAAGGTTGTAAGGTTCAGCTTTAAGAGATGTGGGAGGACCTGGGCAGGCGTCATATTTATTTTGGTGAACTGCCTAGCAGGCCTTCCTCCTATTTGTTGGTTAGCTCTTGGTTGATCATTCCTAGGCTGATCGGCTGCAGTCTTTTGGATCATTACAGCCCCCACTATTGACTGGCGCTCTTCTCTTCTTCGACCTTTTTGAGTGTAAACAGCTGACACCTCTTTCTTGGTTGGAAAAGGTTTTTTGACAGCGGCAGAAGCAGATGTATCCTTCTAAATTTTACCACTCTTGATGCCAACTTCAATTTGTTCCCCAGTCAAAATTAATTCAGTGAACCCTGCCGATAAACTCCCTATTAGGTGATTAAAGAATGGACCAGACAGCGTCCCTAAAAACATATCAACCAGCTCTCTTTCAGACAATGGTGGTTGCACCCTTCCAGCCAGGTCCCTCCACTTCTGGGCATACTCCTTAAAGCCCTCATTAGAAACCATACCCATACTCTGTAATTGAGTACGAGTAGGCGCTAAATCTGCGTTATATTGGTATTGTCGGTAGAAAGCAGCAGCCAGATCCTCCCAGTTATGAACATCAGATCTCTCAGGTTGATAGAACCAGTCCAATTGCGTACCCGACAAACTATCTTGAAAAAAGTGGACCCACAGATCCTTATCAGAAGAGTGAGGTTGGATCTTTCTGACTTAGGACCACAGATGCATCTTCGGACAGAACAACCCATCGTATTTAGCAAATGTAGGCACTTTGAATTTTGGGGGAATGACGATTCCAACAACCAACCCTAGTTCTTCAAAATCCAACCCGGGTACTCTTTGTAACTCCATGGCTGCCAGCCGATCTTCCAGATTTTTATACTTATCGTCTGCAGGAGGGTACTGCTGCTCGGAGTAATCTTCATCCTCTTCTTCTTCTTCCTCTTCAGCCTCAGACTCAGAAGGTACCGCAACTCCTTTTCCTTTACCAACCCCTTCATCAGATGTGGAAGGGAAGTCCAGGACCCTTCTAGCTTGGTTCTCAAATCTTCTTCCCATAGTGGCCACACCAGCCCTTTTCTTTTTCTTCTTTTCTTTTTCCTTCTCTTTTTCTAACAGTGCTTTAAAATCCTCTTGACCCTTTGCCAAGGTCACGAGGATTTGTTGGAATTGCGAATTCTGTGCTTGCAGATCTTTAACCGTCTGCTCTATATCCATCTTGCTGAAATAAACAACAGAAAGATAAGGAAACCTGGTGTGAAGACCTGTTTATGCATATGATGAATGATATGTATTCATGTAATGCATTCAAGGATTCAAAAATTCAAAGTTGTTGCAGACAAAAAAAAGAACACACGTCATATTAATAAGAAGAAATTTCTCAGTACATAAATGCCCCATGGGCAAAATATTACAAAATTCTTAATGTAAAAAGACGTTACGCATCCTCTTTGGTGCGATGTAAGTGTTAAGAGTCTCCTCTTCATGACGTCGGCGGGTAAGTTCCAAAACCTTCTTCTCACTGGCATAGAAGCTGGCTTCAAAAGTATTTCGTTCTTCCTTGATGTTTGCATGTCAGGATGTAGGAGGGTGTATGGAACCTCTCCTTCCATAAAAGGCTCTTTGAGCACGGGAAGAATGTAGGGGTAGGGCATCATAAGACTCTGGGCGCGGGTTCGTACCCACTTGAGGTAAGGCTCAAGGGGGATGGAATTCTTGTGTCCCAGTGTCTTACTATCCACTTTGTTGGGCATACTCCAAGCTCGGATAAACCTTTGTCGAAGTCCTTGAGCATCGTTATCGAAGTCAAAAACCAGGTCAGGAATCAGCATGTCATGTGGGCCATCCCTTCGAGCATATCCAAACTGTCTCAAAGCCAAACAGGGCTTGTAGGTAATGCCTCCCCTAATGCCAAGTAATGGGACATTAGGGAATTCCCCACAACGATCAATGATGATGACATTTTCTCTGAACCGAGAATACCAATGAACATCAGAATGTGTAAGAGTCATCAATCGTTGTGACCACCTCAAGCCTTGTTCATTCTTCAAGACTGACTGGGGAAGGTGAGAAATAAATCACCTTGCTAGGAGAGGAGTACAACACATGAGAACACCTCTTTTCCTCATTGTTCGTGTGTGAAATGAGTGTAGGATGTCCCCAAGCAATGTAGGCACATGATTCCGAGATATGAAAATATTGACAACATTCACATCTATAAGCTGGTCAGGGTTTGGGAATAATACCAATCCATAAATGAGAAGTTCTACAATCTCCTAAAAAGCTTGCAGATCTAGAGAATTCCAGCAGTCTTGTGCCTTCTCAAACAGAAACTTTTCCAAGAAACCCTTGACACCACTTCTAGTTTCCCAATGATCTTTGATATCAGATGGTTGCAACTGTAGGGCTTGAGCAACATCTTCAGGCTTTGGCTCTCTTTCCGTACCGTTGTAGGGTAGTTGATAGAGAATAAGAATCCTCAGGAGTTGAGAAAATTCCTCCAAAGTAGGTACTAGTTGGTAATCAGGAAATGTAAAGCAATGGTGTAGGGGGTCAAAGAACTGGAAGAGGACTTTCACCATGTCTTCTTCAATGTTGGGGTTGACCAAGTTGAGAAGTCTACCATGTCTTTCACTGAAGGGAGAATTCTCTGGAATCTTGGAAGTAAGCTCCTTGAGTAGAGGGGGGATTCTCACAAGGTTGACTTGAATTGTTTTCCTGCGAAGATATTCCATGACCTACAAAACAAAGAACAAAGATGAAGATCCAAACCCTTGAAATGATTAGTGGATGCAAATGATGCTTCATGATGTTCATGATGTATGCACAAGTATATGTACAAGCAAATCATACAAGATACTAGTTTCAGGCTTGCATGGGGTTTCATAGGTAAGTACCCTCTTGAAGTTAGTTGGCTCAACCTGTCCTATAAATAGTAACCGGGTTCTAAGGAGCTCAATATCACTGGATTATTTTCTGTGTTCATTGTTTCAGTTTAGCCACTTAACTGGCGACTGAAATATTCCAAGAAAACAACCCTCAATGAGTGTAGTATCGAGTATCTACCAACTTCAGACTGTACCAAAGTCAGTCATCTCACTACCCCTAAAAAGGCCAAGATGGTCAAGTAAAGGTTCTAAGAGTTCATTAGTGCTTCATGACATCACTCAGCGGCCCCGTATTCTCTTTGATTGACTCAAAGGCTACCAGTACCCACAGATATGTCGCACTAATATAGCTATTGCTTCAACCATGTCGGTATACCCCGCACAGTTTCCACAACATATTGCTATTTACGTATGAATGTTTCCCAAATCCGGTTAGAGGATTCCAAACCCAAAAAATAAAACCAAGTGTAAAGCAATCAAAGCAAACAAGGTAAGCATGTAAAGGTGATCTAAACCATAAGGTTACTCCACTTTTCAAATATTCCCCAGCAGAGTCGCCAGTTCTGTGATACGGTGGGAGAACTGACTTGAGGTTTTGCGTTTGTGTTTGCAAATGTTTCGGTTTAGCAAGAGTCGCCACCGACTTTTTATTTTATCCTAAGGAAAGGTCAAAAAGCACAGGAAAGACCTTTGAGATGTTTTCTTAGGTTTGGGGAGTGGATCATGAAAAGGGAAGGTGCAAGCACCCTTTTCATCCATGGTTATCCATGGGCTCTTAGTTACTTGTTTAGATCATTTGCTTTTTCTTTTCAATTGTTTGAAATGGTTCTTTGTGTGTGTGGTTTTGAAAATGTTTTGAAAAGAGGCCATCGTTGTGGCAACCTTTGTAATGATTCTTGTTTGAATATATACAAAGGTGTATTGTCTTTTGAAAAGATTTCAATGTTTGAAAGTTTTTTTTTTTGGGAAATGTTTTGAAATTGTGTTGTGAAGTGTGTTTGAAAATAGAAAGGATGTTTTGCAAGTTTTGATCAAGTAACTAAGAGTTGTCTACCCTATTTTACTCAAAGATCTTTCCTATATGTTTTTAACCCTTTTGACAGTGTTGTTTTACTATTGCATTTGGTAAACAACCTTGTATTAGGATATTAAACGGGACAGGCGCGGGTCATCGTATGGACCATGATAGCAATTGTGTTAAGTGTCTTTAGCAAATTTTTCTGAGGGACTAGATCATTTTGTATAGGCAACCAAGATAGCGTCATCGAGGGACTATGATCTTTTGTTTTGTTTTTATTTTGCCAAAGCACTCAACATGCATAACATGGCCCATTTTTAAGGCAACAAGTGGATGTAATCCTAGGGATGCAAGTGTGCATTATGTTGTCATTTTCATGCATTTTGTCTTTGTATTAGGTCAAGCTATTTGTTTGATTTTTGGATTGTTGGCATACAAACCCTAATCTCTAATCATGGCATAATTGAAAGCGTAAATGCGTAAAATAAATCTACCACTATTACAACATGATTATAGGGAGGGGGATACAATTTTTGAATGGGGATTATTTGACAAGAAATTAAAACCCTAATTTTACTATTACATCCAAATTGAATCAATGGCATAAATAATAAATGAATAATATTTAAATAAACAAATTAAACAAATATACAAAATATTATGAATATGCAAAAATGGTTTATGTTTATTTTTTATGTATGTAAAAAATGTTTAGTGTATATATAAAAGAAATAAAAGATTATTATTATTTTTTTTTATCATTAAGGGTAAAAACTCTAATTTTCTTTAAGAAAATATACTTACTAATATTTTTTATTTATGTACAATAAAAATATGAATATATTCAAGTGTCAGAGAAGATAAAAATATATTAAAAAAAGTATTATTTTTAATAAGGGTGGAAACCCTAGTTTTTTTATTTTAGGAATATATATATATTATTAATTATTTTATGTACAAAAAATAAAATATAAGTATACACAAATATTTAGATAAATAATAGTATATGAGAAAAATATTATTTTATAGGTATAAATAAAAAAAAATAAAATATATAATGTTTCTATAATATTCATAAGTTTTTATTAAATAAAATTAAAAGTAATTCTACTTAGTAATTATTTTCATGTCTAAAAAAATAATAAAAATAATAAAAATAAATTTGAAAATTTATGAAAATATTTTTGGATATTTTTTTATGTTTAGAATATATGAAATAAAATCAGAAATGAAAATAAATACAAAAAATATAAAAGTATAAAGAAATTGGGCCAGGGGTGTATTCAGTAAAAAGGGGGGGTGTCAAGATCAAAAGAGCCAAAGCCCAGCCCAAAGCCATACTTCATCTTCAACCTTGGTTCAAAAACGCGCGCGCCCTGTATCAAAATGCCAGATCCTGCATACGTGCTCTAATACAAAAACACATGACATCAAAGTTGTAGAGTTTTCCAAGACGAATTCAACCATATAAAAAACTTGTCCTAACTCTCAAAGACCAGAGAGAATTTCTCTGGCCCTAAATCTTAACCTATTTTTTTCAGGATGTTCATGGACCAAATTCTCTTAGCATGCTTAACTAAAATGAAAACTGAGCATATGTACAACTTCATGGCTATGAATACTATATTTTTTATTCACAAACCTAAGCCTAACTATTCCTAAATAGAGAGATAGGAAGTTGACAAAAACCTGTTTCAGTTGAGATCGTGTCTGACAATGTGGAGCTTTTCAATGAGGCCTGAGATGTTTGGGAGCTTGCTTGAACTTCCCTTGACCTTCTCTAATGCCTAGCTTGCCTTGAATGTGCTTGATCAAGCCTATAGAACTCAACCTGCACAAGCTGAAATAAAAAATGGCAAACCCTGTAAATGGAGTTACAATCAGTGTTTAAGGTTTGGGATAGTTTGGATAAGTTGTATAGAAGGTGTTTGGACCAGTTTGAGGCAAAATGCACGAGGGATTTGTGTTATGGAACTCAAACTGCAGGGAGTGCCCTGTTTTGTCAAATGAAGATGATTTTGTGCTATGAGAGGTTTGAGGGCTCAAAGGGTCGTGTTTCTGGTTCAAGGGGATGTGAGAAATTTGTTTCAAAAGCTTGCACAAGTTGGTTTCTTCTGATGTTTTTTGTTATGTGAATTTTGACATGTTTCTTGTATATGAAGCAAAAGTGGACAAGTGATGTGAAGCAGGCCTGTACAGGCTATCTATCAGCTTGCACACTTTGCCCTTGGCCCCTCAAGTTTGTGGATCTGATTTGCTGCACAAGATATGGCTCAATGCTCAAGGATTCAGTTTTGACATAAAGCAAGATTTTTGCAAAAATGGCAATGTTGCTTTTTTTATTTAAGGATTAATCTTGTGTGCAATGCTCTAATGGCCAAAACAAAACCTTAGATCAATGGATTTGCATTTAATTAATGAGTATGAAATGATTTTGAGGCATGTAATCTGGTGTAAAGCAAGCTGATTTGAATTTGCAACTTGTATCAATATGAACATGCCATGGATAAAAAGTGAGTTTTTGCCAACTTTAAGCCTTCGATTCTCCCTAACCACAAATAAGTTTGGAGAGTTATTGGACATTTTAGAAAGCTTGAAACATGATCTACATTCCATATTTCAAATTCAATTTGAGATTCCAAGTGTAACTATGTGAAAAATGGCCATGAAGATAGGTCAAAATCCTGCCTAAATTAGGGCAAAATTTCACTAAGTTAAAAGTTTCATGGACCCTTGTTCCAAAAATCATAACTTGAGATACAAGCTTCTTTTGGGAAAACTTTGTGATTCAAAGTTGTAGACTTTGTGGAGGACTACAACTTTCATGTTGGAAGTTTTGTTTGAATCCAATTGTATCATGGTGAAAATGTTGGGCAAAGTTAGGAAAAATTAAGAAAATTTCATAACTTCGAAAAATTCTAAGTTATGAAAATTTTCAATCTTAAACCCTAATTTGCAAAATTGGGTTTCTTGATTAACAAGTTTCATGTTTTGACACATCTTGATGAAAAATGACCCTTGGCACTTGATTTTGACCAAAAAGTCAAAGTTTGACTTTTCAGTGTACAGTCAAATTTTGATCAGTTGACTGAGAAATTCATATACTAATCCAATGCAATTGAGATCTTTTGAACCTTGTGAATAGGTCAAGATGATGCCATTGAGTCCTTGAATACATACTTGAACCAAATTTGCCATTGGCTAGGTGAAAAAAATCAGAAATGGCCCTTGTGCAGTCAAAACCCTAAAAATGACCATTTTGCCCTTTTGATGATCTGATCAAATTTCTTGAGGAATTGTAGTCTAAACTTGACCAAATGGTTCATATGAGTTTATAATGTTGATGTGGGTCAAAATTTATGAGTTTTGACTGTAAATTGACCACAATTGACTTTTTCCCCAATACAGCTGATTTCTAGGTCAACTGTCCAATTGACTGAGCAAAAATTTGATTCAAGGCTTGAAACTTGGTAGAGGTAATCTTGTAAGTCCAACATGAAGTATGAAAGCCACTTTGAGCATTAGAAGTCCAAAATTCCTTGTGCAAGCTCAAACCCTAATTTAGGTCAACAGTGCAAGGAGATGTCTTGAGTAGAGCAAATCCTAGCTTGATCTTGAGTTCAAAGAGCCTTGTGATGAGAAATGTTGATAAAATAAGAGGGAAAATTTTGGGGTACAACACCGTGCATTTCGTCTGTGTTATCCTTAGCTCCTGATGCACCATGATGCTTCGGAGTTGTGCCTACTCTAGTTATCGAGTCGTCAAGTGGAAAAGGGTTTCATAATCAAATCCCCACACTTTGTCTTAAGCTCATGTTGGTCGACGTCGACACGCTCCGTGTTTATCACCCCCCTTCACTCTTCTTGCCTGGTAATATAATACCATGATATAGACGCTCTGTTCCCACAAATAACTTATTTGCCTCAGTTGATATGACCCCTTGGATAAATCTTTCTACTTCATTCCCTTTCTCGTTTGTTTTCCTCAGTCGATATGACCCATTGACTAAAGCATCCATACTGTATTTTGTACCTACCTCGATCATTTATATCTTGATTATGCCTTTACCCAAGTTAGTGTGCACTACTCGTAGCATGTGTGTACTCTTTTGAGCTTGCTTGTTTTTCCATCCTTGTACATACCATGTTCCCTTAGAATAGGAATTTGTATGCTTCCCTCAGGATCGCTCGATTATAAGAGCTTTCGAGGTAGACATTTGGATAGGTATCCATGTATGCTAATATAGGGTAGAGATTTCCCTTTAAAAACTCAACCTTAGGATCAACCATTGTATGATAACATTAGGGATTAGATTTAGGATAGTCCCCCTTAGACGTTTTTCTTTCTTTTGCATCCTTGCATTAGGACTAAAACTCTTTTCTTGGAAAATGCACAAAACATCTATCAACTTTCAAATCCTTCTTTAAGGTAAAAAATATCAATCAATACAAACTTTTCTCGCCTTTCTTTAAAACGTCAAAAGGATGTGTTAATTCTACTCTACGTAACACAATGCGTAAATCCCCAAAGGTCGGGTGCCACTATGTCTAAATTGCTAGAGCATGAATATAGCATTATCCGCCTTCGGGCATTTTTCTTTGCAAATACCTTGTTAGGTAGAACATGTTAATTCACTTCCGTGCTGACGCGTGAGTCTCCAAAGGTTGAGATTCGACAGAAGGTGAAATTAATATTGTTCATTAAAAAATACAAACAAACTAAAACATGTGAGCCGAACTACGGTTGCTATGATTCCTTAAAAGGGATACGTAGGCATTGGGGTAGGGTCCGAACAAGCACAACTTTATTTTCCCTACATTATTTTCTCTTTTCTTTTACATGCATTCCCGCTTTGCATTTTATTTTAGCTCTTAAGCTTAGATTTGAAACACATCCTTAGATTAGAACAACACGAGTGGATACCGTAGAGTACTACGGGCGTGTGGGGTGCTAATACCTTCCCTTCGTGTAATATACTCCCTTACCTGATCTCTTGGTCATTTGACCTTGATTTCACTCTTCTCAGGTTTACTAGATGTTCACCTTTCCCTTTTTGTGGGATAAAAAATGTTCGATGACGACTTTATTGATTTCATCTTGATGATTTGTTCAGCTGTTTGTTTCATACACCCCCAGATTTTAGTCTTACACACCCTTTAATTAAATTAATTAATTAATTTGTTTAATTGTATTTTCTTGTTTTAATTGACCTTACTTTCTTATTTTTATTTAAATATCGTATCTTTTTTGTATTTTTGCATTAAATGATTTTTGCATAATTATTAAATAATTATTATATTTTTTATTAAAAATATTTAACATATTTTTTAATAAATTATAAAATAGTTATTTATCAATCAAACTATTTTTAAAACACTAACCCTATTTTAATTGCACTAAATTTTTTATTCATTCAAATTTATTTTCTCATGTTGCATACACATTTAAAATAGTTAACCAATTAGACATTAACACTTTCTACTAACCTAAAAAATCAATATATTTTTAAAAAGGATTGTGGAGACCTCTTTTATTAACTGCGAACTGCGTCTATGATTCCTCTATTTTCAAACTTAGACTTAGTTTAAGGATTAATTTAAAGTATTTCCACAATCCATAAAAATACAACCAAACACTACGAAATATGTATTGAGACTCTGATTCCTCATAAGAGGATACGTATGCACAAGGCGAGTCCCCTAATTAAAAAATTAAAACTCTATCCTACCCTTTTAACCTAAACCCCAGGACTTCTTTGAGAACAAGGTAGATAAATGGCGCCTAACACCTTGTTCCATTATTCACCCATTGTTAGGATAAAATGTAGTGGTGGCGACTCATTATTTTTTGTCGATTACGATAATTTGAATAACTGATTGTATGATAACTTTGTTACCTCATGGTCATCTTATTTGTAAGATGCTTTCAAACAAACTTCACTAATAAGGAAAACACATAGAATAATGGTTGTGAAACATATATAATGACGGTAGCACGTCCGTTGTTAGGTAACATATGATTATATGTATGCCGGTTACCACAACGAGCGTGTAATATTGATATAATTAGATAGAGTAGTACTTATAAATACAGTTGTAGGAAACAACCATTATGAAATATTATTTCTGAATAATTCTCAATCGTATCATACTAGAAATAACAACACACCCAATTGTGATTTGAATATCAAAACTTGTAGTACATCAATGACACAATTTCATTAGGAACCAAATAACCTACAATTATGCTATCAAAACTTTCAAAGAAGGGAAAAAGAAATTTGAGAATACAAACAAATGTAATCATTCAACAACTCGAGAAAAAGAAATTTGAAAAGACAAAGAGATATTTCTGTCGTAACAGGCAAAAAATAAGAGAGTCGCCACCATTAATTTTCGTCCTAAGGACGACGAAGTAACAGGTGTAGCGGTAAAATCAATGAAGTCTCCACCGAGTATTTATTTATCCCATATGAAAGGGAAGGAAAATCATCGAAGAAAACCTAAAGGGGGAAATCAAGGTCTTGCGACCGAGAGATTGGGTAAGGGAGTCGATTACGTAAGCGAAAGGTATTATCACCCCACACGTCCATAGTACTCTACAGGGTCCACTCTCGTTATTCTAATCAAAGGGTGTGTTCAATCTAATGCTTAAGGGTTATAAACTAAAAGGGAATGCATGCAAAGAAAATAGAAAAAATGTAGGGAAAATAAAATTGTACTCCCTTGGGCCCTACCCCAATGCCTACGTATCCTTTTTGAGGAATCAGAGCTACTGTAGTCCGGCTCATATATTTTGTTTGTTTGTATTTTTTAAATAAACAATCTTGCATTCAATCATTCCACCAGTGCTCGACCTTTGGAGACTTATGACCTGTAGTGGAAAGGAGCTAACATGCTCTTAGAAGAGAAAAGCAGAATGGCGGAAAGAAATGAATTGGTTGGTATTTTTTACCATGAAAAGAATTTTTGTATGATTAGCATTTTTTATATATTTGCAACGAAAAAGCAATTTTAGTTTTAAATGCAATTATGAAAAAATGGGAAGAAAACATCTAAGGGAGACTAACATATCTCTAACCTAATGTTATCATACAATGAGGGATCCTATCTAAGCTAGCATGCCAAAGAAAGTCTAAAAAAACTATCCTATAGGGAACATGCACCGAGAGCAAATTCGTGATCTCAATTTCTAAATTGAGTGACTCATCGATCAACAAGAAATAAAGGAAAGCGATAAAATCCTATAGGGAGCCTGAACTGAGAGCGAAGTCGTGATCTCAATTTCTAAATTGAGTGACTCATCGATCAACAAGAAAGGGAACAAACACAAGCACAACACATATAAGAAATAAAGTTCGGAATGCCTGCTACAGGTCTTTAAACAGCGTTTCAAGCGCACGCTCTTTATTTCCTACTTCTCATGATATCTAGAAAGCGATAAATGCAGAAATATAAATTGGAAGCAGTATAATACCAAACGAACAATGATGTCCGCAAAAAGCGCAACCAAAGTAAAGAAACCCAGAATACTTCGTGCGAACTGGCATCAACAAACACACAGTCAGAGATTCAGAATAGGTGTTGAAGCGTCATCGATGCGAAAATAAATAACAATAGGAATCCACACACATCTAACAGAGAAGGCTAGTCGCCTCTTCAAAACCATGCAAACAATAAGAAAACTCTACCAAATGCCTCCTTAAATCTTTCTCAATGGGGATTGCACTCTTAATTTTCTTCGAAACTTCTTAAATCTAAGTCTCTTTTTATTCAACAATATTACACAAAATTGGCATCAAAACCTAACAGAGAAGGTCTGTTGCCTCTTCAAAGCCACGCAAGCGATAAGAAAACTCTACCAAAAAGCTTCCTCGAATTCCCTTGATGAAAAGTTTGCTCTTAGCTAGTTTCGAAACTTCGTGAAATCTTCACCTAAATCTCTTTTATTTACCAATATCACAAAATTCAATCACCAAAATTAATCAAAAGTGTAATTGAAACAAGTAGTGAAAATAAAACTTCAGGAGGTGCAAGCTGGATTAAGGGTGCTGCCAAGTTAAATTGAATAGACATTAAGCCCAATATGGAAATCAGTCCAATGAAAGATTCTTGTTTAAAAGCTTCAAATTCTCCAAAAAAATGGTGGTAGGCCTTGGGAGAATGTGATCCGGTCCACAAAATCAACACTACCATGTCCCTCTCTTATTTTTTTAGCATGAATTTTATGCAACAAAATGAAATTAAATAAAAAAACTAAAACAATAAACATGAAAAGAACTACAAAGGGAGGATACAATATCGTTTCGGGTATTTGGATAGGGTTCCAAGTTTGTAACCGTTGAGCTTCTCCTAGAAGTACATTTCTTCCTCTCTCAATTTGCGATGCGTCTACCCGTACATTCTCCTTCTTCATTTAACTAGCGGCGACGCCACTGTTCTTCCATTCAATCTTCACAAAGATCTGCCATCGTTCTCAGTCTCAACTCTCCTTCTTCTATTCCTTAACCACTAATCATCCTCTTCTACGATGGAGTGACTTCCTTGTCCGTCATCCGGAATTCGCTATGTCTTGTTCTTTGTTCACACCTCCGTCTTAACATCCGTCTTGCTTCAATCACGGTTTCGTCCATCTCAATCCCTCTTCGTCGCGATTCTTCTCACCTCCGTGTAAAATCCTTCGTTTATCCATCATGATGCAATCAACAAGTTGAAGTAACGAGCGAAGAACAAAGGAATATCGAGTCTTACCGGCCGGAGATGCTCCGGCGGTTTTACAACAGTGAAATCGATGACGAGAAAAATCAAGGAACACATGTAACGCCCGTAATTTAATTAATTATTTAATTAAATTATTTTTGGAATATTTATGAAGATGTGTTATAATTATAATTGGATTTATTATATATTAAGTGGAGAAATAATATTAGAGATATAATATTATATGGTGAAATAATATTAGAAGTTTAATATTATTTAATGTGGGCTTATTTTGGGAGAATAGAAGTAATAAGGGGGGTGCATTGGTTTTAAGCCCAATAAGGAATAATAGAATAATAAGGTTATTTTATTATTTTTTGTTAGAAGGAATAGAAAGAAAGAAGCAGTAGAAAGAAATAAGGATTGAGAAGAACGTGCAACTCTTGGAGAAAGTGGAAAAATGGCAAGAACGAGAATTTAACCAGAAATTGTAGAGCGACCTTCAATCCAAGGTAAGGGTGGGGTTCTGAATCTATAATTGGGTTTATGATGATTGGTATGTGGGGTTAGTGGTGATTATTGTCTTGTTCATTAATTGAAAATATATGATTGATTGTGTGATGAGAATCGATGAATTTTTGTATGAATAATGATGTCTTGATGTTGTTTAATTGCTGTAGAATTATAAGGTAATTATGGGTGAAGAATTGTCACGATTAGATTAAGTTTAAGGCTTTATGTATGAATCCGTAATGACAACAGGGAAGAAGAAACATAGAAATATTGTAGTACATAAAACGCAGAATATACAGGAAGGAGCGTGTGTTGCTGTATTAGAACAATGAATTGATTAGGGATATAGTTTGTCATATTGTGTCTAGTTGCGTTAGATTAGTGAAAAGTAGAAGTTTTGATGTTAGAAGCTAGGTTGGTTAGAAGTTACGTTGAACCATTAGAAAACAGAAGTTCTGATGTTAGAAGTTGTATTGGTTAGAAGTTATGCTGTCAGAAGATTGTGTCATCAGAAGTTGCATTAGTCAGAAGTTGTATCTGGTCAGAGGATGGGTTAGTCAGAAGCTGTGATGATCAGAAGTTGCATTTGGTCAGAGGTTGGGTTAGTCAGAGGCTGTGATGATCAGAAGTTGTATTTGGTCAGAGGTTGGGTTAGTCAGAAGCTGTGATGATCAAAGTTGTATCTGGTTAGAGGATGGGTTAGTCAGAAGCTGTAATGATCAGAAGTTGTGATGGTCAGAAGTGATAGTAGTCAGAAGATTGTGTCGCCCAAAGATTGTGTCATTAGAAGTTATGTTATTAGAATTTGTGTTGGTTAGAGGTTGCATGGTCAGAAGCTGTGTTGGCCTTTACACTGTTTTGTGAAGAATGTGGAAGTTAGATGCTTATAAGCTACTGTTGAGCTATAACAGTAGGAATAGTGACGTCTTGACGTTAGAGTTGCAGAATAGCAGTATTGATTTACTGTGGAATTAAAGTGCAGCTGGATTATTATTAATGAAGTTGTGTTTGATGATTTATAATAAATAAATGATGTTTGATGAATTATTTTGAAGATCTGAGATGTTGATGACGAGACGTTGAGTTGCATTTGAGATGTGTTTATTTTGAGATACTTTTGAGATGTTAATTTGAGATGATTATTTGAGATGTTTTTAAGATGTTAATTTGAGACGTTTTGAGATGATTTGAGATGTTGTTAACTTGGGTGTTGTTATTACATTCATGGTTGTGTCGCTTACATTGCATTTTTTTAAGATGAAGCTTATCCTCGTTGAGGTGGCCTGGATTGGCAAATTTTGAGATGAAGGCTATGCCCTGTTGATGCCTCTATTAATTGGCAATTTTTTTTGAGATGGGAGTTCTTCTCCAATGGTACCACATGCATTCGCATAGTATTGAGTCGCATTATATGATTTCATAAAGAAGTGTATTTTGACGTTGATGAATGTGTATATATGTTGTAATTATTATTGATTATCAGATGAGAAGTGGTGATGTTATTGATCTAATTTAATATATTAATTATCATGCGCTTTATTATACTGTTAGATATCTCACCCCTTCTGTTTGAATGTTGCCCTTATGTTGGTAACGTGCAGGTAATCGAGAGTGAAGGTTGTATACCTTTGGTAGTTCGAGTCGGTGTCATTGCTCTGATATGTAACACTCGGGGGATGAACGTTTGCTGATTTTTGATCGTTGATTTCTAGTTGTTGAATTTTAAATTGATTATTATTAAATACGAGATGTTTCGAAGTTGCTGTTTTGTTAGAGATGTTATTAAGAATTCCGTTGTGTAGTTGTTGAATTATTTAATTAAAGATGTTATGATGGTGGTTCATCCGATGTTATTGAAAGTGTTATATATCCACGATGAATGCAATGAATTTGTTAGAAGAATTTGTGACGTCCCAATTCGTTTGCATGATTAAATTTTTATAACTGATTTAATTTGCATAATTTTCTTGGGGTAGAATTGGGGTGTTACAGAGTTGGTATCAGGCCAAAAGGTTGGTCTGAACTTGTCATCGAGTCGTAGTTGTTTAACAATCGAGTATTGTTATTTTGAGTTCCTTGAGCTGAAACAAGGAAGTATGTCTGTTATTGAGTATGCTGCCAAGTTTGCGGAGTTGGCTAAGTTCTATCCGCATTACGCTGAGGAAAATGCTGAATTTTCAAAGTGTATTAAGTTTGAGAACGGGTTGTGCCTGAAGATTAAGAAGGCAGTTGGATACCAGAAAATCCGTGTCTTTGCTGATTTAGTTGATAGTTGCAGGATTTATGAAGAGGATAATAATGCTCATTACAAGATTATCAGTGAGAAGAGGGGTAAGCACCAACAGAATCGTGGTAAGCCTTATGATGCCCTAGCTGGTAAGGGTAAACAGAAATTTTCTCATGGCCAGAGGACTAGTGGGGGGAGATGCTCCTGCTGGTGTGATTTGCTTTAAGTGTGGGAAACCTGGGCATAAGAGTAATGTGTGCACTGCTAAAGTGAAGAGATGTTACCATTGTGGTAAGAACAGACATGTTGTATCTGAGTGTGAACACAAGAATGTGATTTGTTTCAACTGTAGAGAGGAATGTCATATTGGTAGTTAGTGTTCGAAACCGAAGAGGGCTCAGTCAAGTGGTAAAGTGTTTGCTTTGGTGGAGGATCATACAACTTCTGAGGACGGACTTATTAGAGGTACATGTTTCATTAATAGTACTCCTTTAATTACTATTATTGATACTGGTGCTACGCATTGTTTTATTGCTGCTAATTGTGTTGAAAGATTGGGTCTTATGTTGTCTTCTTTGAATGGAGAAATGGTCGTCGATACTCCAGCCAAGAGGTCGGTGACTACTTCTTTTGTGTGTTTGAAGTGTCCCTTGTCGATCTTCGACAGAGACTTTGTTGTTGATTTGGTTTGTTTACCGTTAAGAGGTTTGGATGTAATTTTGGGTATGAACTGGTTAGAGCATAATTGTGTTCATATTAACTGTTATGACAAGCCGATGAAGTTTTCTACTCTTGAAGAAGAGGAAGATGGTCTGTTATCTGCTAGACAGTTGAAGAAGTTGATGCAAGAAGAAGTACAAATGTTCTCGTTAATGGTGTCGCTATCTGTAGGGACTCAAGCTACAATTGAGGAATTGCAGGTGGTGTGTGAATTTCCTGAAGTTTTCCCTAATGAGATTCCAGAGGTACCGCCAGAGAGGGAAGTTGAATTCACTATTGATCTTGTACCTGGTACCAGACCTGTGTCTATGGCACCATACAAGATGTCTGCATTTGAATTGTCTGAGTTGAAGAAGAAATTGGAAGAGTTACTTGAGAAGAAGTTTGAAAGACCAAGTGTATCTCCGTGGGGAGCTCCAGTGTTGTTGGTAAAGAAGAAATATGGAAGTATGAGGCTTTGTGTTGATTATAGACAGCTGAATAAATTGACGATTAAGAACAAGTATCCACTTCCAAGAATAGATGACTTGATGGACCAATTGGTGGATGCCCGTGTGTTTAGTAATATTGATTTGAGGTCGGGTTATCATCAGATTAAAGTGAAGGATGAAGATATTCAGAAGACGGCTTTCAGAACGTGTTATGGACATTATGAGTATTCGGTGATGCCTTTCAGTGTTACTAATGCGCCAGGAGTATTCATGGAATATATGAATCGTATCTTTCATACTTATTTGGATCGGTTTGTAGTGGTGTTCATTGATGATATTTTGATTTACTCTAAGTCAGAAGAAGAGCATGCTGAACATTTAAGAGTAGTATTGCAAGTTTTGAAAGAGAAGAAGTTGTATGAAAAGCTGTCCAAGTGTGAATTTTGGTTAACAGAGGTTAGTTTTCTTGGTCATGTGATTTCAGGTAGTGGCATTGTTGTAGATCCATCGAAGGTTGATGCTGTGTTACAATGGGAAACTCCAAAATCAGCTACTGAGATTAGAAGCTTCTTGGGTTTAGCTGGTTATTATAGAAGGTTTATCGAAGGGTTTTCTAAGTTGTCACTTCCGTTGACTAAGTTGACTTGTAAAGGTAGAGCTTTTGTGTCGGATGTTCTATGCGAAGAAAGTTTTACGGAATTGAAGAAGAGGTTGACGTCGGCTCCGATTTTGACGTTGCCTAATCCAGGAGAGCCTTTTGTGGTTTATTGTGATGCTTCTAAGATGGGTTTAGGAGGTGTGCTTATGCAGAATGGTAAGGTAGTTGCTTATACGTCAAGGCAGTTAAGGACTCATGAGAAGAACTACCCTACGCATGATTTGGAGCTTGTTGCTGTTGTTTTTGTATTGAATATTTGGAGGCATTATCTTTATGGTTCTATATTTGAAGTGTTTAGTGATCATAAGAGCTTAAAGTATTTATTCGATCAGAAAGAGTTGAATATGAGGCAACGAAGATGGTTGGAATTGTTAAAGGATTATGATTTCAGTTTGAATTATCATCCAGGAAAGGCGAATGTGGTAGCTGATGCGTTGAGTCGAAAGACTTTACATATGTCAGCAATGACGATTAAAGAGTTGGAATTGATTGAGCAGTTCAGAGATATGAGCTTAGTTTGCAAGGTTACTCTGCAGAGTGTTATGTTGGGTACGCTGAAGATTAATAATGAATTTCTAGACAGTATCAGAGAAGCTCAGAAGTTGGATGTGAAACTGGTAGATTTGATGGTTGGGATTGATCAATCTGAGAATAGTGATTTTGAGTTAGATGAGCAAGGCGTGTTGAGATTTCGTAATCAGATTTGTATTCCTGATGATGTTGAGATGAAGAAAGTAATACTTGAAGAGAGTC
This sequence comes from Vicia faba, assembly GCA_948472305.1. NCBI lineage: Eukaryota > Viridiplantae > Streptophyta > Magnoliopsida > Fabales > Fabaceae > Vicia > Vicia faba. The sequence goes on along the minus strand of CATIWC010001420.1, from coordinate 54,963 downwards.
ACAGAAGTAAGTTGAGTATTCATCCAGGAGCTACAAAGATGTATCAAGATTTTAAAGGTTTGTTTTGGTGGCCTGGGATGAAGAGTGATGTCGCTTGTTTTGTGTATGCATGTTTAACTTGTCGGAAGTCGAAAGTTGAACATCAGAAGCCTGTAGGATTGATGCAACCGTTGGAAGTTCCAGAATGGGAATGGGATAACATTTCAATGGACTTTGTGATAGGGTTTCCTAATACTTTAAGAGGACATGATTCGATTTGGGTGATTGTTGATAGGCTTACGAAGTCAGCTCATTTTGTTCCTATTAACATCAGTTTTCCAGTGACGAAGTTGGATGAGATTTATATTAGTGTGATTGTGAAGCTGCATGGTGTTCCTTTGTGCATTGTGTCAGATAGAGATCCAAGATTTACTTCTGATTTTTGGAAGAGTTTGCAAGAAGCGATGGGTTCTAAGTTGAGGTTGAGTTCAGCGTATCATCCTCAAACAGATGGTCATACTGAACGGACGATTCAATCGTTGGAAGATTTCCTGAGGGTATGTGTTCTTGAGCAGGGAGGTTCATGGGATACTTATCTTCCGTTGATAGAGTTCACCTATAATAACAGTTATCATTCTAGTATTGGGATGGCACCTTTTGAAGCGCTGTATGGTCGGTGTTGTACCCTAAAATTTTCCCTCTCATTTCATCAACATTTTCTCACCACAAGACTCTTGGAACTCAAGATCAAGTTAGGGTTTGCTCTGCTCAAGACCCCTCCTTACACTGTTGACCCAAATTAGGGTTTGAGTTTGCACAGGGGTGTTTTGACCTAAAATGCCCAAAGTGACTTTCATGCTTCATGTTGGACTTACAAGTTTATCCATACCAAGTTTCAAGCCTTGATTCCAATCTTTGCCCAGTCAATTGGACAGTTGACCTAGAAATCAGCTGTATTGGGGAAAAAGTCAACTGTGGCCAATTGGCAGTCAAACCTCATGATTTTTGACCCACATCAACATAATGAACTCATATGAACTATTTGTTCAAGTTTGGATCACAATTCCACAAGAAATTTGATCAGATCACCAAAAGGGCAAAATGGTCATTTTTAGGGTTTTGTCTGCACAAAGGCAATTTTTGACTGTTTGACCTAACCAATGGCAAAACAAGCTCACATATGGACTCAAGGACTCAATGGCATTGTCTTGACCCATTCAACAAGTTCAAAATATCTCAAATGCATGGGATTGACAGATGAGTTTTCCAGTCAACTGATCAAAATTTGACTGTATACTGAAAAGTCAAACTTTGACTTTTTGGTCAAAATCAAGTGCCAAGGTTCATTTTTCATCAAGATATTTAAAATTATGAAACTTGTTCATCAAGAAACCCAAAATTGCAAATTAGGGTTTAAAATGAAGAAATTTCATAACTTAGAAATTTTCTAAGTTATGAAATTTTCTTATTTTTTCCTAACTTTGTCCCATTTTTTCACCAAGATTCAAATGGATTCAAACAAAACTTGAAACATGAAAGTTATAGTACATTGCAAAATCTACAACTTTGATTCACAAAGTTTCCTCAAAAGAAGCTTGTATCTCAAGTTATGATTTTTGGAACAAGGGTGCAAAACATTTTTAACTTAGAGAAATTTTGCCCTATTCTAGGCAGGATTTTTGTCCAACTTCTTGGCCATTTTTCACATGGTTCCACTTGGAGTTTCAATTTGCTTTACAAAGATGGATTATAGTAAACATTCCAAGCTTTCCAAATTGTCCAAGAACTTCTCAAACACCTTTGTGGTTAGAGAGAATCGAATTTGCAAAGTTGGCCAAAACTCATTTTTGTTCATGGCCAAAGCATGTTCACAACAACTTGCATTTTCAACTCAGCATGGTTTATGCTAGATTACAGGCCTCTAAACCTCTCCACACTCAATAATTTAATGCCTAACCATTGTGTTAAGATTTTATTTTATCCATTTGGGCATTACACATCAAACTAACCCCTAATTGGTAAAAGTGATTTTGCCATTTTTGCAAAAGTAGCTTTATGTCAAACCACTATGCATTGAGCCTTGGACAAAGATCTGAGATTGCAAATCAAATACAGTGATTATAGGGGGCCTAGAGGTTTGTTTGCAGCATACAAGATGGCCTGTACAGGCCTTTGACACATTACACACATCTTTTGCTTCATATAGAAGAAACTTGGCAAAACTGAACCAACTTAGATTTCCTGCAACCTAGAGCTTAAACAAACTTTGTGAACATCTTCCACACATCAAAACAAGCCTAAAGCACGACTCATCCATCCCTAAGACCTGCTCATACTCAGAATCCCTGTCTTGCTGCAAAACAGGGCAAGTTCTGCAACTTGACCTCTATAACAATATCCACTCGTGCGTTTTTGCTCAAGCCTGTCCAAACACATCCCATACCATCCACTGAAACTATTCCAAGCCCTAAACACAAGCTGTAACTCCCCTAACCTCAGTTGCCATTTTCATTTTTCAGTTTTGCAGGTGAACTTCCATAGCATGATACAGAGTGATTCAAAGCAAGCTAGGTGTTGGAAAAGCTTCCTTGGACTTCAGGCAAGCTATACAGAAGCTCAAACTCCATTGAAGTTGGCCACATTGCTGTACACGATTGAAGCTGAAACAGGTAATCCATGGACTTCTATCTCTCAATCTAGGAAGAGTTAGGCTTAGGTTTGTGAATGAAACATGTCCTACTCATAGCCCTGAAGCCATACATATGATTACTTTTAATTTATGTTAAGCGTGCTGTGAGAATTTTAGCCATGAACATGAGGGAAAAATTAGGTTAAAATTTAGGGCCAGAGAAATTCTCTCTGGCCTTTGAGAGTTAATCCAAGTTTTTTACATGTTTGAATTCGTCTTTTGATGCTCTACAATGTTTGTGTTATGAGTTTTGGCTAAAAATCAAGGAATCAGGAGATGGTAGTTGTACAAGGAAACGCGCGTTTTTGATTCAAAAGGTTGCTGGAGGTTGAAGACAGAGTTGGCTTGGGCTGGGCCTGAGTCAGCTTGCTTTTTGCACCCCTTTTTTCCATTTGCACCCCCTGGCCCATTATGTGAAATATTTGATATTTTTGCATTTTTCCTTTTGATTCTGACTTTATATTTTTTGCTCAAACATAAAAAACACTAAAAATATTTTTCCATATTTTTTTACATTTATTTGGCATTTATTTATTTTATTAAGCATATGTATGTAAATAATATAAATACTTTTTTTACTAAAACCCTAAAAAATAGTATAAAAAATATGTTTATTTTTTAGTTGTTATTTTTATTTATATCTTGAAAATATTTTCTTAAATATACATTTTTTATATATACATAAATAATTAATTTTATCTTTTATATTTAGTAGGTTTAGTAAATATATATATAAATACTTGTATATTATATTTATTAGAATACTTAGGATAAAAATATAGAAATAATACATTTTTATTTTTATTAATATATGACACTAAAAATACTTTTTTTTACAATATAATTTTTATTTTTTAATATATATTATACATAATTAATAAATATTACTATTTATTTAAAAACTAAGGTTTTGCCCTAAATGACAAAAATATTCAAATTTGACCTTTTTATTTTTGTTTATATTTCACATTGAAAAATACTTTTACATACATGAAAAAATCCCCTTTTTAGCATAATGCATTTTTATTTGATATTTATTTATTTGTACTTATTTAAATATTAGATATTTGTCTTGTATATTCAATATGGATGTAATAGCTTAGAATTTAATTTCTTGTCAAATATCTCCAAATTCAAACTTGTACCCCCATCCCCATAATCATTGTTGTAATAGCTTAGCATTTAAATTTCCGCATTTAAAAGCTTTCAATTATGCCATGTTTAGACTTAGGGTTTGTATGCAAATCAAATCAACAAATAGCTTGACTTAATCCAAGATAAATATGCATGAAAAAACAAACACAATGCACACTTGCACCCTTAGGGTTACTCCACTTGTTGCCTTCAAAAATGGGCCATGGTTGCATGTCAAGTACTTTGGCAAAACAAAACAAACAAAATGATCATAGTCCCTCGATGATGCTATCTTGTTGCCTAAACAAAATGATCATAGTCCCTCAAGAAAATTGCCAAAATACTTGACACTATTGCATTCATGGTCTAAACGATGACCCGCGCCCGTCCCTTTAACATCCTAACACAAGGTTGTTCACCAAATACAATGGTGAAACAACACTGTTAAAAGGGTTAAAACATGAGAAATATCTTTGAGAAATTTAGAGTAGATAGCTCTTAGTTACTTGATCAAACTTGCAAAACACACTTGCCATTTTTCAAAACACACATCACAACACAACTTCAACACAAACTTTTAAAAAAACATTGAAACATCTTTTCAAAAAGACAAACACCTTTGTAAAACATTCGAGTAAAGAATTGTTACAATGGTTGCCTAGACAAGGCATATTTTTCAAAACATTTTCAAAACCACACACAAAGCACCATTTCAAACAAATGAAAAGCAAAGGCAAGTGATCTAAGCAAGTAACTAAGAGCCCATGGATAACCATGGATAGAAAGGGTGCTAATACCTTCCCTTTCTATAATCTACTCCCCGAACCCAAGAAAACATCTCAAAGGTCTTTCCTGTGCTTTTTGACCTTTCCTTAGGATAAAATAAAAATTCAGTGGTGACTCTTGCTAAACCGAACAAGTGAGAAAACAAACGCAAAACCTCAAGTCAGTTCTCCCACCGTATCACAGAACTGGCGACTCTGCTGGGGAGATTTCTAAAAGTGGGGTTACCTTAGGGTTTTAGATCACCTTTACATGCTTGCTTTGATTGCTTTGTTTGCTTTACTTTTTGGGTTCCTTGTTTGGGTCTATTGTAAATCCTACACCCGGATTTGGGGGCACCTTTTTAGGTAAATAGCAATAAACTGTGAGGGAACTGTGCAGGGTATACCGACATGGTTAAAGCAGTAGCTATGTTAGTGTGACATATTTGTGAGTACCGGTAGCCCTTGAGTAGTCAAGGAGAATACGGGGCCGCTGGGCGATGACATAAAGCACTAACGAACTCTTAGAACCTTACTTGACCATCTTGGCCTTTTTAGGGGTAGTGAGATGACCGATTTTGGTGCAGTCCGAAGTTGGTAGATACTCGATACTACACTCATTGAGGATTGTTTTCTTGGAATATTTTAGTCGCAAGTCAAGTGGCTAAACCAAAATAATGAACACAAAAAATAGTCTAGTGATATTGAGCTCCTTAGAACCCGATTTCTATTTTAGGACAGGATGAGCCAACTAACTTCAAGAGGGTACTTACCTACGAACCCCATGCAAGCCTAAACCTAAGGACTTGTTTGCTTTGTGTGAATATGATTACCTGTATATACATTTACTTGCTGTTGCATAAATGTACATAACATCATAACATCATACCATAGCATTTACAATAACCATTTCAAGGATCTCGAGGGTCTTTTGATGCAGGGTCACGTTGAACCAGACGTCTACCAAAGGGTAAGAGGTTTCATTTTCCTCTAAACAAACGCCGCCAAAGATCAAGTACAACAACTTGAATCAGGGGCTATGACCCACTCGACATGGTGAGCTTGATTCTCGTGGAAAGACATCCACCATTACAAGGTTCTCCAATCAAAGATGTTGATCGAAGTTCAACCTCTAACATTCTCTTGTGTTTACCCCAAGAGATCCTTGAAAACATTGCATACATATATCATACACATCATTGCATAACAGGTTTCTCCTACAGGTCTCCTTATCTTCCTATTGTTTATTTCAGTAAGATGGATATGGAACAAACGGTGAAAGATCTCCAAGCTCAAAACGCTCAATTCTAACAAATGTTTCTGGCTATGGGTAAATGGCAAGAGGATCTGAAAGCTCTCCTTCTCAAAGACAAGAAGAAGAAGTCCAAGAAGACAACAAGCATCCCGAACTTGAGAAGAATACCTAAAACCCTAGACCTTTCAACTCCATCCAACATAGGGGATAGTCTTGAAGAAGACCACAATTTAGAGATTGATGAAGTTGAAGCTGACTACTCCGAGGAACAATATCCTCCCGCTGATGACAAGTACAAACAGTTGGAGGATCGCCTCAATGCTATGGAGATTCAACAAATACCTGGCTTGGATTTAGGAGACATGGGTTTAGTTTCCGGATTGGTCATCCCGCCAAAGTTCAAGGTCCCTACCTTTTCCATATACGATGGAGTCTCTTGCCATAAAATGCACTTAAAATCTTATGGCCGCAAGATTCAACCATACACAACTGATCCAAAGTTGTGGATCCATTTATTCTAAGAAAGCCTGGTAGGGGCTCAACTCGAGTGGTTCTATCAATTGGAGAGTTCTTGCATCCACACCTGGGAAGATTTAGCTGTTGCTTTTTACAAACAGTATCAATACAATGCTGATCTTGCACCAACTCGTGTACAATTACAGAACATGACCATGGGTTCCAACGAGAGCTTCAAAGGATACGCTCAAAAATGGAGAGATCTGGCTGGTAGGGTACAACCTCCCTTAACTGACAGGGAGCTGATTGACATCTTCATGGGAACTTTGATAGGGCCTTTCTTCAATCACTTAATTGGAAGCTCCTCAGCCGGGTTCACCGAGCTAATACTAACCGGCAAAAGGGTCGAAGCTGGCATCAAAAGTGGGAAGATTCAAGAAGCTACACCTTCTGATGCTCAGAAAAAGCCCTACAATGGGAAGAAAGAGTCCAATGTTGTGTATGGTCAAAAGAGTCACCGTGACCAACACGTAGGAGCAATCTTGATCTCTAATCCTACGCCGGCTCAACAAAGGCAGGGGCACCAACGTAAGGAGGTAGCACCTAAAAGACAATTCACCAAGATCAACATGTCACTGGGTCAAGCGCTACAATGCATGTTGCAGGCAGAGCTGATTACATTGAAGGCTCCTCTCCGGAACCCAAATACTTCTGCTCCTACCTATCATCCCAATGAAAGGTGTGCATACCACTCTGACAGTCCGGGACATGACACAAACAACTGTTGGGCTCTGAAGAACAAGGTCCAAGACATGATTGATGCCAAGGAGGTCGAGTTTGACCCTCCGGAGACTCCAAACGTGATCACTGCTCCTATGCCAAGTCATTGAGAATGTCTTTGTTTCATTTGAATTTTCAAGTTGTAATCTCTTTGTTATTCAAACAATTATCTATTAATGTCAAAACTTTGTTTCATTAATGCATTGCATATGTTTGTCTTGATTTGATCCACTCATTTTCATTACACTTGAACTATGCTGTCTACTTTCTTTATGACATTTAACTCTTGCTAAAAGTTACAAGCCTTTAGAGGGAGGATGACGAAACAATTCCATAATCCCATACATTATGCTTTTGAACAGACCTTGCTGATGATGTACATGCGTTTCTTTCAAATCCTAAACACTGGAGTTATAAGGAAGATAATCCCTAGTCAACCCCTTCGAGCCAAAGAAGTAGGAGTTTTCTGTTTTAAACACAAATTGAAACCTTTGATTTAAACCTGGGGCAGGGTAGTCTCTCAGTTAATCAAAAAAGATGCGCATTGAAGTCGCAAACTCTCAGTTCGTAATACAACGAATGACATCAAAAAAGAAAAGCATTCCTCTGGAATCAAAAGACAGCGATGGTTCCCTATCTCATAAGCAGTCATTATCTCTCAAAAGAGAAAAGCCCACTGAGCCAAAACCTACAAAGGAGGCTTAAGAAGGCTGGGGCATCCCGCTGACTGTGATCTCGAAAACAGGAACAGTCAGGCAAAAGTTAGGGATAACAAATCAAAAGAACGAGGTCATTACGAATCCTTAACAACATGAAAAATGTTGCAAAAAAAAAAAGAGATGATGACCGCCTTCCAAAACTTAACTAATGTGAGCCATCACCAAAAAGTCATTCCAAACTCGAATAGAGTTCAAACGCACAATTAACTGAGTTTAGGATTGAAGAACATCACGAAGAGCGGGTGGGTAAAAATATACTTTGAGCCTTTATCCTTTGTTTCTTAAACCGTGAACCAAGCCACGTTACAACCCTTCAAAAGTCCTAATTGAAGCATGGGTTAGTTCGAAAGCATACTGTTTCAAAAGGTATCCTGACTCCTGTAAGGCTTTGCCCTAAATCTCGTGTTGAATTTGTCTTATAAAAAGTTTTCTGCTAAAAAATGAATTTTTCAAAACTTCGAGACAAGCATAAACGTTGCATTACTTGAATATCATTGTTTGCATATGGCTATTTGTTTGACAGCGGAGAAATTCACACAATGAATATCCAGTGAACAAAAGCCCTCTCAGTGAGCAAAATCATTTAAAAAAGGATGACACTTCCAACGACAAGTCTCCTATCAACAAGGGGGCATGACATGTCACTATCCAGTTAACCTGGGGCAGTCCAGTCAAGATTTCAGCAAATCTTTCAAAGTTCAGTTAACCTGGGGCAGTCCAGTCAAGATTTCAACAAATCTCTCAATTACAGATTAACCTGGGGCAAGTCTCCGTCACCATCACTTGGGGCATTTAAACGTCAATCTCATCAAAGGGTTACGTGCAGTCCAAGTGTCCTGACAATATCACAAGCATCTTGTACTAGGGGCAAAGATCATCACCTTCCGAATTTCCTTCTAGAGACAGTTCAGATGTGACCCAGATATGGCGACATTCTGATACTTATTCCAGATTTCCTTCTAGAGACAGTTCAGATGTGACCCAGATATGGCGATATTCTGATACTTATTCCAGATTTCCTTCTAGAGACGGTTCAGATGTGACCCAGATATGGCGACTTTCAAATACTTATTCCAGATTTCCTTCTAGAGACAGTTCAGATGTGACCCAGATATGGCGACGTTCTGATACTTATTCCAGATTTCCTTCTAGAGACAGTTCAAATGTAACCCAGATATGGCGACATTCTGATACTTATTCCAGATTTCCTTCCAGTTACAGTTTCAGATACACTCTAGGCACGAAAGTTATGCTGCTACTTATACAGATCTCAGATCCCAGTTACAGTTTCAGATACACTCCAAACACGGAAGTCATGCTGCTACTTATACATATCTCATCTCCATCAACTATCCATCATATCTCAAAATGGCATCTGTAAGCCCATTCCCGACATCACAATACCTGTAACAAGCCAGGAAAACTATCTTTCTTTCTCAGGTAAAAGATTAATACCTGAAACCATCCAGGATAACTATCTCACCGACCAACCTTTTCAAGATTCCAGATTAATACCTGCAGCAATCAAAGGATTCTTGCAATCCCCTGCAGCAGTCAAAGATTCACTTTCCCCGACAGCAGTCAAAGATTTCATTATCCAGGATTCGTCTTCCTCAGCAAGACAGCTCATCAACTTACATGCGCATTCATTACATTCATATCATAAACATTGATATAACATACATTGCATCATACATTTCATGCAACATAACTTTGTGTTTCAGCTAATATTTTACCCTTCTCAGGATAAGATTGATAAGCTCAGACTTCTGAAAACAGTTTACGGGTTCTCCAGATATGGATGTTAATCTATCGCTTGTTCAGACTCAACTTCTGAAAATAGTTTATGGGTTCTCCAGATATGGATGTTAATCTATCGCTTGTTCAGACTCAACTTCTGAAAACAGTTTACGGGTTCTCCAGATATGGATGTTAATCTATCGCTTGTTCAGACTCAACTTCTGAAAACAGTTTACGGGTTCTCCAGATATGGATGTTTAATCTATCGCTTGTTCAGATTCACAACTTCTGAAAACAGTTTACAGGTTCTCCAGATATGGATGTTAATCTATCGCTTGTTCAGATTCACAACTTCTGAAAACAGTTCACGAATTCTCCAAACACGGATGTTAATCTATTACTTGTTCAGATTCAAGACTTCTGAAAACAGTTCACAGATTCTCCAAACACGGATGTCAATCTATCGCTTGTTCAGACTCAAATTCTGAAAACAGTTTACGGGTGCTTCCAGATATGGATGTCAATCTATCGCTTGTTCAGACTCAACTTCTGAAAACAGTTTACGGATGCTTCCAAATGCGGATGTTAATCTATCGCTTGTTCAGATTCAACTTTTGAAAACAGTTTACGGATGCTTCCAAATACGGATGTCAATCTATTGCTTATTCAGACCCCCAGCTCAAAGATGTTCCAAAACATGGACACCTTTTTGATACTCATTTCTTTCACCAACAACATAACAGTTCAACATATATTCCAGATGGCATCTTTAAGCCCATCCCCCGACAAGATTTTGTCACATCTCCAAATGGCATCTTTAAGCCCATCTCCAAATTGCATCTTTAAGCCCATTCCCGCACCTATGTTTTGACGAGTGCAAATTTACGGGCACTCTAGTGTCCAATCTCCTTTTACCTTCGAGACGCGAAAGGCAAACTTGCCAATCTAACTCTTCAGGTTCAAGAAGATTGAACAGGGGAAACTGTTGTACCCCAAAATTTTCCCTCTCATTTCATCAACATTTTCTCACCACAAGACTCTTGGAATTCAAGATCAAGTTAGAGTTTGCTCTGCTCAAGACCCCTCCTTGCACTGTTGACCCAAATTAGGGTTTGAGTTTGCACAGGGATTTTTTGACCTAAAATGCCCTAAGTGACTTTCATGCTTCATGTTGGACTTACAAGTTTATCCATACCGAGTTTCAAGCCTTGATTCCAATCTTTGCCCAGTCAATTGAACAATTGACCTAGAAATCAGCTGTATTGGGGAAAAAGTCAACTGTGGCCAATTGGCAGTCAAACCTCATGATTTTTGACCCACATCAACATAATGAAATCATATGAACTATTTGGTCAAGTTTGGATCACAATTCCATAAGAAATTTGATCAGATCACCAAAAGGGCAAAATGGTCATTTTTAGGGTTTTGTCTGCACAAAGGCAATTTTTGACTGTTTGACCTAACCAATGGCAAACCAAGCTCACATATGTACTCAAGGACTCAATGGAATTTTCTTGACCCATTCAACAAGTTCAAAAGATCTCAAATGCATGGGATTGACAGATGAGTTTTCCAGTCAACTGATCAAAATTTGACTGTATACTGAAAAGTCAAACTTTGACTTTTTGGTCAAAATCAAGTGCCAAGGTTCATTTTTCATCAAGACATGTCAAATTATGAAACTTGTTCATCAAGAAACCCAAAATTGCAAATTAGGGTTTAAAATGAAGAAATTTCATAACTTAGAAATTTTCTAAGTTATGAAATTTTCTTATTTTTTCCTAACTTTGTCCCATTTTTTCACCAAGATGAAAATGGATTCAAACAAAACTTGAAACATTAAAGTTGTAGTCCATTTCAAAATCTACAACTTTGATTCACAAAGTTTCCTCAAAAGAAGCTTGTATCTCAAGTTATGATTTTTGGAACAAGGGTACCTAAAACGTTTAACTTAGAGAAAATTTGCCCTAATTTAGGCAGGATTTTGACCCATCTTCTTGGCCATTTTTCACATAGTTCCACTTGGAGTTTCAAGTTGCATTACAAAGAGGGGTTGTAGTACATGTTCCAATCTTTCCAAATTGTCCAAGAACTCCTCAAACACCCTTGTGGTTAGAGAGAACTGAATGCTTGAAGTTGGCAAAAACTCACTTTTGTCCATGGCCAATACATGTTCATAACAACTTGCAATTCTGATCTAGCTAGCTTGGTTCAACATTAAAGGCCTCAAAACAAATTTGCACTCCATAATTTAATGTCTAACCATTGATTTAAGGCATTATCTTATTCATATGGACATTACATGCAAAATTAAGCCCTAAATGGTAAAAGGCATATTGCCATTTTTGCAAAAGTTACTTTATGTCAAAACACCAAGCATTGAGCCTTGGACAAAATCTGAGACTGCAAACCAAATCCATGAATTAGAGGGGCCAAGAGTGTTGTGTGCAGTGTGATAGGAGGGCCTGTGCAAGGCTACAACATCACTTCCATTCTCTTGCTTCAAGTAGAAGAAAAGTGGCAAAACATAAGCAATCTCCCATATCTGTTAACAAGAGCTTACAAGAACTTTGTGAACAAGTTCCATACCTCCCAACAAGCCTAAAGCACGACCCTTTCAGCCCTAATACCTCCTCATACTCAGAACCACTGTTTTTCTGCAAAACAGGGCAGGTTCTGCATTTTGCAAGCCACAACAAAATTCCATCGTGCGTTTTGTCCCAAGATAGTTCCAACACTTTCCAATTAACTCACCTGAACTATCCCAGGCTCCCATTGCAAGCTGTAACACCTCTAACTCACTTTGCCATTTTCATTTAAAAGCTCTGCAGGTTGAGTTCTACAGCACGATTCAAGTTGTTTCAAAGCAAGCCAAGCATTGGAGAAGCTTCCTTGGACCTCAGGCAAGCTCAACAGAAGATCAAATACCATTGAAGGTTGCTACATTGTCCAGCTCGAAGTCAACTGAAACAGGTATTTCATGGACTTCTATCTCCCTATTTAGGAATGGTTAGGCTTAGGTTTGTGAATGAAAAATGCTGTACTCATAGCCCTGAAGCCATACATATGCTTAGTTTTCATTTACATTAATCGTGCTGAGAGAATTTCACTCATGAACTTTCTGAAAAAACTAGGTTAAAAATTAGGGCCAGAGAAATTCTCTCTGGTCTTTGAGAGTTAATCCAAGTTTTTTATAAGGTTGAATTCATTGTTTAATTCTCTACAATGTTCATGTTATGAGTTTTGTCAAAAAATCAAAGAATCAGGAGTTAGCCATTGATACACAGAAGCCTGTATTTTGTGAATAAGAGGAAGAAGAAGAAGTCTGGTGGGCTGGGCCTGTTGTGTTTTCACTTTTAACACCCCTATTTTCTGTTTACACCCCTCTGGCCCATTTATTTAATATTTATCATTTTTGGCATTTTTATTTTTATTCCGTCTTTATTATTTTTTGTATAAATATAAAAAATGCCAAAAATAATTTTCTATATTTTTTCATATTTATTTGATATTTATTTTATTTTATTAAGTATACATATGTAAATAAACTATTTTCTTTTTAAAACAAAACTAAAAAATAATACAAAAGATATACTTATTTTTCATTTATTTCATTTATTTATATTTAAGAACATTTTCTTGAAAATATTCATTTTTTTGTAAATAGTTAATTTTTATTTTTATGTTTTATATGTTTAATATATATATATATATATATATATATATATATATATATATATATATATATATATATATATATATATATATATATATATATATATATATATATATATATATATATATATATATATATATATATATATATATATATATATATATATATATATATATATATATATATATATATATATATATATATATATATATATATATATATATATATATATATATATATATATATATATATATATATAATCTTATTAAATAATTAGGTCAAAAATACAAAAATATTACATTTTCATTTTTATTATTATTTTGGACTAAAAATATCATTTTTATAATATACTTTTATTTTTTTGTATAAATTAGTATATTATTACACATAATTAATAAATAATATTATTTATTAAGAATTAGGGTTTCTTGCCCTAAATAGGAAAAATAATTAAAATTGATCTTTTATTTTACTTTTCACATTGAAAAAATACTTTTTACATACTAAAAACATTTTTGGCATAATACATTTTATTTACATTTATTTATTGTATTTATTTCAATTATTGTACAGTTAAATATTGTATCTTGTACATTCGATATGGTTGTAATAACTTAGAATTTATTTTCTTGTCAAAATATTCCCAATTCAAATTTGTACCCCCCTCCCTATATCATGTTGTAATAGTGTAGCTTTTAAATTCTCGCACATTTAAAAAGCTTTCAATTATGCCATGCTTAGACCTAGGGTTTGTATGTAAATAAAATCAACAATTAGTTTGACCTAATCCAAGATAACATGCATGAAAAACAAACACAATGCACACTTGCACCCCTAGGGTTACAATCCACTTGTTGCCTTCAAAAATGGGCCATGGTTGCATGTTGAGTACTTTGGCAAAACAAAAACAAACAAAAAGATCATAGTCCCTCGATGACGCTATCTGAGTTGCCTAAACCAAATGATCAAGTCCCTCAAGAAAATTGCCAAAGATACTTGACATTGTTGCTATCATGGTCTATACGATGACCCGCGCCTGTCCCGTTAACATCCTAACACAAGGTTGTTCACCAAATACAATGGTGAAACAACACTGTCAAAAGGGTTAAAAACATAAGAAAGATCTTTGAGTAAAATAGGGTAGATAGCTCTTAGCTACTTGATCAAGCTTGCAAAAACATCCTTGCTACTTTTCAAAACACACTCCACAATACAATTTCAAAACCCTACTTTCAAACATTGAAAACCTTTTAAAAGATAAAAACACCTTTGTATACATTCAAACAAGAATCATTACAAAGGTTGCCACAACGATGGCCTCTTTTCAAAACATTTTCCAAAATCACGCACAAAGCACCATTTCAAACAATTGAAAAGCACCATTTCAAACAATAGAAATGCAAAGCAAGTGATCTAAGTAAGTAACTAAGAGCCCATGGATAACCATGGATAGAAAGGGTGCTAATACCTTCCCTTTCTATAATCTACTCCCCGAACCCAAGAAAACATCTCAAAGGTCTTTCCTGGGCTTTTTGACCTTTCCTTAGGATAAAATAAAAATTCGGAGGCGACTTTTGCTAAACCGAAACATTTGCGAACACAAAACGCAAAATCCCAAGTCAGTTCTCCCACCGTATCACACCTTGTATCTTTCTCATTTTTATCCCAGTAATGCACTTCCCTAACATGTCTTGGCTTTTTGTATCTTGCATATTGACTTGTAACTTTAAGAAATAAAGTCCCTTTACCATTTCCTCCATTTTTTTGCACGCTTTAAGTTCTGAATGTGACTCCCTCTTGAATGATGACTATTGAGCGAGTAAAATATCCAAAGTGATGCACTAAGTGGTTTATTTAGAAATATGATATTGATTTCTTCCTTGAACTATTAATTCTTTTGAATGAATCTTGACATTTTTGGATTGATGATTTGATGAATCTCGAACTCGTATTTTAGATCCTCATTGAATAATACTTGAATGAATCTTCCTTGAAGCTATATGAATGATTCTCCCGACCCTATCTTGAATCAAACATTAACAAAGTCATGAACTTAATAAGACCTTTAATCAATATTAACTCTGAGCACGATTAGAAGTTTCGACGAATCCAAGTCAATAGTCATTTCTCTCAGTAGTCCAAGTTAACTTGCAATTGAAGTAATAAGTATTTGATCAGAACCAAAAACTGTATCATTCAAAACAAGTCCACAATGTTGAAGAAGTAGAAGCTCAAGATAACCCAAAGATCGAGCCCTAATCCAATGATCCCCAGTTGAAGCATAACAGAAGAAAACCCTAATTCTTAAGCATTGAAGAAAGATTGCAACCTGATGCTAAGGAGAGAGAATATCCCTATAGTTTGATGATAAAGAAGTCCAGGAAATAAAATCCTAGTTCGAACAAATGATTGATGGAGAAATCAACTGAAACAAACTTGTGCGAAGATAAGAGCCTTAAAGCCATACATTAAACCTAATTCCTCGAAATCCCTGATCCTAAGCCAAACTATTGACTAATAATGCATGATGCGTCAGATAACCTAATGAAGGTTATGTACCTCAATCTCAATTAAATCCACAGATTCTAGTCACCTTGCATTTGAAGCGACCAACCTCCCTTTGATGAAATGAGATGGATGAGCCCCTAACCCATAGTTTACCCAACGGTACATATCTAAACTTGATAAAACTCAAAGAAATATTTCAGTAAGGGAAGAGTAGCGCTCAATGTAGCCTTGAAGTGAGACTTTAAATCAATAAACCTCCATAGAAGAATCATTACCAAGCTTAAAAAAATGAAGAGAAATCCTGATTCTCTGGATGAGTTAGGCCCTAATGCCTTTATTCCTTGAAAGAACTCTGATGAAGAAAAAGTTGTATCTTGAGGAAATCTGATAGCTGAGACATCTATGCTGCTTGAGATCCAAAAACCTAATCTCATACCAAGAAAAGTGAGAGCGCCAGTTGAATCAATTTTGAGCAAGACGACAACCTCCATTCAGGGAGAAAAACCCTAATGCTAAAGCTCTTCGATCTTATAACCACGAGACCAATGCTACGTGCAAAATGTACAAAGTATGATGAGGGATCTTAGGGGCAAAAATTGGGGTACAACAACAGGTAACCCTAATTTGTACAAAGATTATAAATTCGTGAGTCGGTTACATAAAGGGAAGGTGTTAGGCACCCTTCATCTCCCTTGTTCTCAAGGGGCTCCACTTTTAGGTTTAGGGGTAAATCAGAGATTTCTATTTAAAAGCATTGTTTCCATGTATTTAAGAAAATGTTTAATTTTTTAGTTATGGGACTCGCCTTGGCTTTAACCGCGTGCCTACGTATCTCCTTATGAAGAATCAGAGTCCAATTTTGCCGTTCGAATGTTTGGTTGGTGTTTTTTATAGGATTGTATAAAATTGCTTTCAAATTTATCCTTGAACCTTGTCTAGGTTTTGTAAAAGAGTGATCGTAGACGCAATTTGTAGTTAATTCTAATAGCAATTCTCCTTAATCATTTTTCTGAAAATATCTTGATTTTTATTATGTTAGTAAAAAATGTTTATAATTGGTTAGCTGTTTTAATTAAGTCTTGATAAAGAGTTAATAATTATCAGAATTAGTTCGCTCGAGGCGAAGAAATTGACTTGGTCAATAAAGAGTTAATCCTTATTTGAATTCGATCACTCTAGGCGAAGAAATTTGACCCTGGTTTGTTTGTGAATTTTAATTATTTTGGTCTTTTGTATTTTCATGTTATTTGCCAATTAAAAGCGAGATTTAATTATTTTTTTATTTTTCTTAAGGATAATTAAAAGGGGAATGATCAACTAAAAAATAAATTAAATTATTTTATGGAAATAATAACAATAATTATTAAAAAGAAGTTAGTATATATAAAATAAATAGAGGTTGACGTTAGATTAATTGGAAAATATAATATGTACAATTTTATTTATCAAAGAACTTAATTCTAAGTAATAAAAATTAATCACAAGAAAATATTTTGAATTAAATGAGTTGAATCAATTTCTTTTAGTTTTTCTGTGTTTTATTGTTTTTTGTGATTTTTATGCATATAATATGTGAGAAAGAACATAAGTAGTGCTTTATAGAAAAATCATGAAAGAGTCGGTGTCATTGTTATTCTCGTGAAGAAGGTAAAAGTTAGAACACTTACTTGGCTGATAAAAGTTATAATTAAAATAATATTTGTTGTAAATTTCTTTTTATAAAATGATAATAAACAACAAATTAAAAATTAAATAGAAAAACTAAGTAAAATAAGAATTAAATTAATTACAGAAAAAAGATTAATCAAGTAACCTGATTATAAATAATATCATCCACAAATCAATCTCAATTTTTTTATCGATCATCAATCAAAGACAAAAACACAAATGATTTACCACAACAAAAATCGCACACAAACTATCAAACAAAAAACATAAAACAATTTAAAACACAAACAAGCTATAATTGAGGTACTAGAAAAAAAAATCAACCTACGGGAGTGAGATTTCTCCCGGTGAATAAGGAATAAAAAAAATCCTTTCTTTAGAGATTCTATTTTCCTTCGTGTCTTCTTTTTGATATTTTGCAATTCCTCTTCTTCTTGTCTGCTTTTGCTACGAGAATTTGTTTGTTGATAAAATAGAGGCTTAGGACTTTAATTGTCGTTGTTCATCAAGAACAACAATTTTGGGAGAGTGATTTAGAAATTATAGAATTTTTGGGATGATTGTTAATTTGTAGAGAATTGTTGATCAATAAAACTATGAAAATATATAGCTATTTATAGATAAAGATTAGGTCAAGAGAATGAATGTGATTGGTGGATATTGAAACTTGGGGACCAAGTTGATATAAATTAAGAATATCCATTGGACCTGTTTATTGTGATCGATTTGATGATAAAAAAGATTTCGGAAGAAGATTTGATTTAGAAGAATCTTATTTGAAAAGATCTTATTTAGTTTTTAAGATTTTTAACTATTTTTTACATAATATAATAATTTTAATGGAAAATTAATATTTTTAAATACACTAAATAAAGGAAAACGCAATAAGCAATTTAGATTATGAAAAACATGATTTTTGTGATTTTGAAAATAATAAAAAATGGAAATAAAGTTAGTAACAAATAACAGAAAAAAATATCCAAAGTGAAACCTGTGAGATTCAAACCCATGACCTTATACTTCCAGTTCCTTCCCTCTTATCGATTGTGCCATCTCATTCATCTGAAATTTGAAGCCACTTGAAAGTATATGAACGATGGAAAATTTTGTTATTATAAAAAATATAAATAATTTAAAACTAAACTGATCTTACAGGTTGATCAGAACCTGCAAGCTGGCCGAAAGATGATCTTTGACGGGCTGGAAAGGTCGATGAGAAGGATGGGGGTTGTACCTGTAAGGCACTCTGACGATCAAGTAAGTGTGGGAGTCAAGAGATACAAGCAGAATATTAGGGTTTTAGAGATGAATAGTGAATATCTAGCCGTCACAAGTGTGAGGGTTTATATAATACCCCTGACGCGTAGCCATTGGTTCCTATTTTTAGGTCTAGATATTCGGGTCAGTGAGTATAGGAACTGCTAGGACTTGGTCAAATCGAACAGATGTGCATGCAACTAGACGTTAGTTCCGAGGACGAGGTAGATTACGGGCATCAATCTGGTCGACTTCTGATTGTTTGGTCGACTTGATATCGGGCGGACGGAGAAGTGTTTGTCGGACGTAGCTGGTCTCGCTGGTCTAGGAGAGCCATCAACCGGTGGTTCCCTACAGAGGGCAGGGGATTTTGGGCCATGGTTGAATGGGCCGTGCTGAAGGTGGAGCCTAGACTGGGCCCACTCTGGCCATTGGGCCAATCTAAAACATAAACTATTATATATTTTTAAATAGATAAAATAACTTGAGAACGAATATTTATAAAATCTAAAATATTAGTGTAAATAAACCAAAGAAATTTATAAAATCTAAATTTTGAAAATCATTGGAATTTTTGAAAATAAAGCGGGAAAATTTAGGGTATGACAATTTCCCCTATTTAATTACTCTACGATTGAAGGGTGCCAGAGGGCGCAGTTCTCGCAGGTTCGGATCGAAGTGTAATTAAATAATGGAAGACCCCAAAATTTGACCAAAGCTTTGAAAAATATAAACTGTACAATAAACCAAAAAGTAAAAAGGGTAAGGATGATGCAGTTAACTCACCAATGCCTAGAACCTAAACATAAATGACCTAGATATGACAATGCAAAAAACTCGTCAACATCTAGAAAAAGTAATTGCAATTTTTGTGTATACCACAACCTAGGGGGCAAATAACGTGGGTTTGAAAATAGATAACTTATTGTTACTTCGAGACTAACGCAACAAGTTACATTGTAGATTTTTCACATCTACCACAACCTAGGGGGTAGATAATACGAGTTGAAAATATCTTACTAACATTTCGAGACTAACATAGTAAGTTGTATCATAAATTTTGCATATTTATCATAACCTAGGGAGTAAATAACACAAGTTTGATAATTCATTGTCGCTTCGAGACTAACATAATGAATTGTATTGCAGACTTTGTACATCTGCCACAACCTAGGGGGTAGATAGTATGAGCTTTGAAAAAATAACTTACTAAAGCTTCGAGACTAACATAGTAAGTCATACCACAAATTTTTATATTTACCACAGCCTATTGGAGTAAATAACACAAGTTTTAAAACTCGTTGTCACTTTGAGACTAACATAATGAACTATATTGTTGCTTTAAGACTGACGCAACGAGTTATATCGTATATTTTGCACATCTACCACAACCTAGGGGGTAGATAGTACGAGTTTTGAAAAGAGTAACTTACTAACGCTTCGAGACTAACATAGTAAGCTATACCGCAAATTTTGTACTTACCATGACCTAGGGAGTAAATGATGTGAGTTAGAAACTGGATATTTGGAACTCGGAATAACAACGTAGGTTATGTCTGTTCTCAACTAAGACTCGATTAGCATGAAGAATGATAAGTTTGAAGATTGAAACCGAAGTTTCGCTGATGATGCCGATTTTTTTTGTTTTCAACTAAGGCTTGATTAGCATGAAGAATGCTAGGTTTGAAGATTGAAATTGAAGTTTCGATGATGATGTCGGTTATGTCTGTTTTCAACCAAGGCTTGCTAATATGATAACCAAATTAAGTTGAACGTTTAAAAGGTTTGAATTTGATAATTGAAAGTATAACACCCGGAGGCTGGTGATGACTAGGCTTTGGATATGAATCGTAGGTAAGCTGCCTAGTGAAATTTTGATAGTGGTACCTTTGACGATTGTATCTGTTCTCAACTGAGGTGACTATAGTGATAGTATGAAGAATGGATAGTGTCGAGCTTGGATTTGAAATTGAGCGTGTCTTAGCTGGTAAGCATGCCTTGAGATTTTCCTCAGTTTTCATGGGCATATATGATTGAATGTAATGCATGTATGCATGTTTGATATAATTATGCTTAATGTATGCATGATGCATGGTATGCATGCTTGATAATTGAAATGATGTGATGATTGGTAAATGCAATGACCATGTTATTTGAATTGCAAAACCACTGCTTAAGGCAGTCTACCAGTTGGAAACTGGGGATAAGAATTAGCATCCAAACGAAAATTAGAACACTACCAGACGAGAACTGGTTTCGACTTTATTGCCAGACGAGAACTGACTACCAGATGAGAACTGTATTTTCTGAAATGATGCGCCAGACGGGAACTAGGCTATGCTATAAGGGAACTGGGCTTTTCAAGAAACAATCATCCGTAGGGTTACTGGAATAGTATCAACTTGGTGGCTTGGAAAGGTGAAATGAATAGCAAGGTTGCTAACATCAGTAAGGTTACTGGGAGACATTAATCAGGTGATTGGAAAGTGTGAGGTTGCTCACGACTTTAACATAAGGCTGCTTACGTATGGACGGCTGATGAACACATGAGGATGCTCATTCTTCATAGGACTGCCTACGAATGAACAATGGGTGAGGTTACGTGAGGCTGCTCACGTCTTTTATGAAACACATATAAAGAAATGCGTGAGTCTGCTCACGTCTTTATGCTAATTGAAAACGCGTGAGGCTGCTCATATCTTAAATGACTATGAAAAATGTGTGAGGTTGCTCATGTCTTATTTTGATTGAAGTGTGTGAGGATGCTCACATCTTAGGCTGATAAAAATGCATGGGGCTTCGCACGTCTTGGATGGTTAATTTAGATTGCGTGAGGATGCTTACGTCTTAAATGGCTAGAAATTACGTAAGGCTTCTTATGATTTTGATGAAGAGTGCTCGTACGATGGACTCGCCAGGAGGAATAGTCGGAGAAATGTTACTGACTTAGCTGGAGATTGCACGTGGATTTAGAATAGTGACTCCCATGGAAATTTACTGGATTTTCAGGGGGTCCTAAGTCTTGGTCTATGATATGTCATGTATGCATGTAGATGCAAGTGTTAATGCGTAATATGTAATGATTGACCAATGCATGTAATGCGTGACTTGGATACATATCGATAGATGTTGAATTTTGAAATGCTAATGAATGATTGAGTCTGTTATATGCTCGATCCATGCTGTCATAATTCGTCCGATGGATGAGATAATAAGTATAGTCCAATTCTAGATAGAAGTAACCTAATGAATGATTTATGCAGACTCATATCCTTTTGACAGATGCCCTTGTGGTAGGTCGTGGATGGTTAAGACACAGAGATGTTGCTTGTGTAACAAGGCTTCTTGTCACACGATGGTAGGATGTTATGCTAGCATGGTTTCCTGATACTCGTTTCAAAATTAAATATTGCTGACATAGAAAAGAGTTTCATTAGGGGTTGTGAAAGTGCACAGAGAACTTTCCCCTTTGTAGAGAGTCTTTCCCCCATTTGTTGATTTGTAGAGATTCTCCTTGATATGATCTCAGAAGTAGTTTGATCTTAATATGAATGACCTCACTATCTTGAACTATGCCCGTGATTAACAAACTCTTGAAGATATTTGTCTTTGATGAACCATTTTGAATCAACTCCTTTTGATCGAGCCTCGTAGTGGTTTGCCCCAACATTTGAATTTTGAAAGATATGCCCCCAATCTCCAGGATCTGGAGGAAGTAACCTCAGAAAAAACTTGGACCTCACCATGAACTTGATATAGATTGCCCCAAGATTTGAATCTTTGAAAAGTTTGTACTTGAAATTTCTTGAAAAGGAAACTTGGATTCTACATGCAGTAGGATGAACTTGATATGCACTGCCCCAACATTTAATCCTCAAAGGTTTCCCCATGATTATTAGGGCCTTGAGAAGTTGTCGAAAGAGGAAACCAAGTCCTACCATGTTGTGATATGGACTTGATTAAGGAATTCCCCTTTGAAAGGTATACCCCTAATTTAACGGTGCTTTGAAATATGATCCAAGTTGATCGAATCTTGGAATGATAACCCCTTGTTAATAGGATGCCCCTACATTCACTAGTCTTGCCTCTGATCATAGGGATCCTCTTAGATGTCTTGCCCCTGGTTAGGAGCTTCCTAGAAAGGATTGCTTTTGATTAGACCAATTTTTGAGACCTCCTTGATGCTAAGTATTGATTCGTATATAAAAGTGTACATTTTGAAAAGTAATTCTTAGTGATGCACATGCAAGTTTTGAAATCGAAGTTTACACAAAGAAGAAATGGATGATTTAGAGATGAAAATTAGAAGAAGCGAAGTAGTTAGCAATAATTTAAAAAAACATAGGAATCAGTTTAATATAAATTTTGCCGAGTATGCTTTTATAGTTAACCTTGCTTCAGTTAGGACTTTTGAAGTTTGTAACATGGACATGGTTCATGGTTTAAGAAACAAAGGATATAAGGCTCAAAATTTATTTAGCCCACCCCATTCTCCTTGATATTCTCCAATCCTAAGTTCAGTTAATCCAACATATGTATTCAATCTGCAAGAGAGTTTACATAGTCGTAGTGATAATGATAAGCATTGATATGATTCAAGCATTGATCAGAAGCCTTGATGATTCTTGAGGTGGCAGTCATAAGATTGTTGTATAATTTATCTGTTTTCAATCCCTTATTTTTTCATGGACTAATTCTTTTGAATTTTGGTCCATCGGGATACCCTAACTTTTGCCTAAGTTAATTTTTTATTTATTTTCTCTTACTTAGCGAGCTTTCTCCTTTTGAATTTCTTTTTGATTTTTGATTCTGAACATTTATGACTACCATGCTGGTTGTTGTAAGCTCTGTCTTCATTGTTTCCTCAATCTCGAATGATGTACTGAGGAGGAACACATCATGGACTTTATCTTCATTTAATTGGAGAAGATGAAACTCGCTGGAAGTTGAACGAAGGAGGAGAGATTTATGGAACTTGACACAATCAGAGAGATTGCGGAAGAGGAGGGAGTATGTCACGTTGCAAGACTGAGATGCCTGAAATAGAAGTGATACGGTGTCCAGTGGTGTTTGCATGGAGATGCTTGCGGAGATTCAGTTCTTGCTTGTGGAATTTGAAGGTAAGATATGAAGATTTAAGAGATTTTGTGAGTTTTTAAGGTTTTTATGTTGATGATTCTTGAAGAAGATGAGAGAAAAAGGAGAGAGGGTTTTAGGTTTGATCTTGTGAAATGTGAAAATGAGAGTTTTGATATTGTTTATGTCAATTTATGTCGAATAATGTTGATTAATGTTGAATTGCATCAAATTAAAGAACCTTGAGGAGAAATTAGCTTGATTTCATGAGTTAATGTAACTTTACATTGTTTTGTTGATAAATTTAATTTTACGACATTAAAATTTTTTTAATTCGATAAAATTGCATTAACTCATTGATGATGTTTTGAGCTTGGAATTAAGGCACCGGTACGATTTCATTGTTTGTGATTTGTTCACCATTCTTAAACGATAATACTTGAACTGATAAGCATGTTTTTACATCCATTTGCAATTGTTGAAAACAATTTTTATCGGTATTAGTTTTAGTATAAATTTGATGTCCGGAATATGTAAACAAGGTGCACATTGCTTTTAAAATTTGTTCGAGGTTTAATTGATCATATTCGGACATTTATGGATGGTTGACATTGATTTTTACCGTTTCCATTGTGATTTTCCGGGCGAATTTATAATACGGTGTAGTGCTGTCCGGTTTTCAAAAATGCACTTGGAACTTGTTTTAATTGTTGGCTTTAGTTTTGTTGCATTTATTTTGACATTCGAGTGACGATTATGTCAAGTTTTACTGATTTCAAAATGATTTTTCGTGCGATGTTGTAGTTCTGTCTGGACTTTGAAAATTCACTTGGTTTGAGTTTTATTTTGTGGTTCATGTGTTTCTATCTTTGGTTGGATAATTGTGGAACTTTGATGTTAATTCCTGTTAATTTTAAGCAACTTTCTGTGCACTTTAGATTTGCATACAATGCTGTCCGATTTTCTTTATAATGCGTGCATTGAGTTTAAATATTCATATGATGCATGTTTGCACTTTATTGTTTGACTATTGGACATTGTTGATGAGTTGACTCGATTTCAGTGCGTTTTTTTAGGTTAATTCTTAAGATGACGAAGGTGTTTCCCCGATTTTGTAAAATGTACTCAGAATGCATTTTAATTGATGGCTATACATCATTTTTATTGCATTGGTCTTTGTTAGACATATGCATCAAGTTGTATTGATTTCAGACTGACATTTTGTGCATTTCATTATGTGATGTGCACGCTGCCCGGAGTTTGGTTTTGTGCTTTCGTTACTTGTTTAATTTTGCTTTATGATTGATAATATGCCATTTTAAGTTGTGGTATTGATTGTTGAGTTACATTTGATATTCCTTGTTATTTGCTAACTCTTCTTGTGACATTGTGCAAGTTTTGGAAGGCGGTTCATTGTGATGCATTTTGCTCGGATTTTATTCTTTTTGCTTGTGTAGTATTTCTTGGTGTAGGACATTAGCTAGATGCGCATATAGCTTGAAATTTACTTTCACATTGTAATATTGGATGAATGTATTGGATATTGTATCTGATTTAATTTGTTGTTGATGCTAGATCGCTCGAAGACCTTTGGTTTCTTGGCTTGTATTTGCTATATAACAGACTCTTATCTGTTTGGTACATTTCCTGCTTATTTTTCTGCATTTGTTTACTTCTTCTCTAATGCCATGAAAAGTAGGACTAGAGATGCATGTTCTAGAAGTCCTTGCATTAGGCGGGCAATGTTGCTTTAAAATATATTTAGAAGGCAATTCCTATGTGCGCTTGTTTGTTTACAATTCGGTTTGTTTACATTTGTGCCCAAGACCTTGATGAAGGCGTCACATTCCCATTCTCCATTGATAAACCTCAAAAGGAGGCAAGGCGACAAAGGGTCCGCAATCGACCCTGCCATTTTTTATCCCCAAGTCGTTCATAGCTCACGCCGTGTGTCGATGCTATGAACCGTGTTGCTCATGTATCAAGTTGGTCAGATGGAAAAGGGATTTGTAATCAATCCCCCACACCTTTTCTTCAGCTCGCGTTTGTGAAACATTGACGCTTTGATGTGATCTCATTATTTCCTTCTATATCCTACCTCAATTTTTGATATCTTGGTCAGGTGCTTAGTTGCCTATGAAGATTCATTTCTGTTCTCCTCTTGCCTCGATTATTTGATATATTGGTTAAGAGTCGACACCCCTTCTTTCTTGCCCTGATGATTTGATATCACACTTAAGAACCACTGTTCCCCCATTCCACTTGCCTCGACGATTCAATGTCTTGGCTAAGCATCCCTTTATCCTACCTTGATAAATTGATATCATGGTTAGGTACCCCACTTCCTTTATCCTACCTCGATGATACGATATCGTGGTTAGTTATCCCTCTCCTTATCCTATCTCGGGGCCATTCTACCTCGATTAAGTGTGTGATACTTGAGTGAGTGGATACTCCATAAGCTTTGTTTGTTTGTTTTGGTTTCAAATTTGTGCGATTACACTTGTGTGCCTGTTTCTTTAGGTTTTGAACATTTTCCATGCTCCCTTGGGTTTCACTTGTTTCGTTTCCAATGCAAGTTAGACATTAGGATTATAATCCATGCATGCTAACATAGATAGAGATTTGACTTTAAAACTTCAACTTTAGGACCATCATTGTATGATAACACTAGGGATAAAAATAGGTTAGTCCCCTTTAGAATTTTTCTCTTCCCCTTTTGCATAACTAAAACTAAAACTCTTTTTCTTTGGTAAATTCATAAAATTCTCTAACCATACTTAAAATGATCTTACGACCGAGAGATCGTGATTTCTCCCTTCTTAGGTTTTTCTTTTATGATTTTACTTTCCCTTCTATGGGATAAACAAATAGTCGATGACGACTTCATTGATTCACTCTCGATGATTTTTCGCTGGTTCCTTCAGCTGGCGACTTCATAGAGGAAAGATTAACCAATTGTTGGTCCATACTGCGAGTCACTCCTAGCTCTTGTTTTTCTTCTCTTTGGGTGTTTATTTGTATGCTTTATATCTTATTCATTTGTATATATTTGAGCATATGTATGCATTGTATTTTACTGCTTCCATATATTATGGATGCATTGGATTCTGTGTTTCTTGTTGGGTGGATGTTACTGTTGAGGTAAAAGGCCCAATACCCAGGCTATGAGTAACCACCAGGAACATTAGGACTATAGTGGAGACATGACAGTTACTGGACGAGGTCCTACTAGTGCGGTAATGTGTGCCACACTCAGCTGAGGTTCAAATGGGGTATTATCATCATACATGTCTGTTGTTGCAATGATAGTATTTTCAGGCAGACCCATAATTCTGAGTTACCCTTTGAACTTACCCTGACCTAGATTTCACCCATGAGTGGGGAGAGAATGATCTTACAGGTACAAATGGTGACTATATGTTCAGATGGTTTTGGATTTCTATTAGTGACTATGTGTTTCTTATGGCTTATGTTCTGGACTTTTGGTCCTATGACATTCAGTTATTTGATAGCTCAGCAGCTATCCAGTGTTGTTGAAGCTTTGAACCCACCATGTTTGCTTACATAGAATGTTAATTCCATTATTAACATACATGTTCTTTCATATCCAAGTATTATTTCTTTGATTCCAATTGTTAAGCCACTTAAAAATGAGCATTGTTTAGAAAGACGTCATGGCTTAATAAAAGGAATCAAAGCGTATAAACTCTTGGAAATACGGGAACATGACATTTGTATAACATGTCATGCATCATTTTGCATTACATCAGTTTCCCAGAAGTCTTACTCAAGGTCCTTTGGTCTTCAGAAACAAGTTGTCTCATCAATACAACACTCGAGCCAATTTTAAGAAGAAGATGGAAACCCTTGAATAACAGAACCGTGAGCTGTGCGAAGAAGTTACTGCTTTGAGAACTGGAATGGATAATCTGAATGCTATGGTAGAGTCGTTGGTGGCTGCTCAGAATCAACCACACCCTCCACCTCCTTCTCCTTATGCTACTCAACCACAATAAACGACTGTCATTTTGGAAGTTCTGTCAACTCCCGTCTATGTTACTCTAGCTGCTACTGCTGCTCCATACTGCATGCCTTGTGGTTACCCATGGGGAATTCCAGAGGGTTATATGCCGGAAGGTTACAATCCCGCTGCTCAAGTTGCTCCGCTTGTTTAACTCGTTGCTGTCTCATCACCTCTTATGGTGAATATGGTCCCTATTATTAATAATGAGGTTTATCATGCTGCTCCTCATCAAAGTGAAAGTTTGGGATTCTATGACTAAATAGATGACTTTCAGGATCAGTTCAAATAAATTAAAAAAGAAATGAAGTCTCTCAGGGGAAAATATTTATTTGGATATAATGTTAATGATCTCTGCTTGGTTCCTAATGTGAAGGTGCCTGCAAAGTTTAAGGTGCCAGAATTTGAGAAGTATAAGAGAAACTCTTGCCCCCGTGATCATCTAGTGATGTATATAAGGAGAATGTGCACTGATACTGATGACCAACACTTGCTTATTCATTTTTTCCAAGATAGTATGACTGGCACAACCTCTAAATGGTACATGGGATTGGACAGTAGCAACATTCATACATTCAATGATTTGGGTTAAGATTTTATCAAGTACTATAAGTACAACATGTTTATGGCACCTGACTGTGATGAGCTGAGAGTAATGACTAAAAAAGATAAGGAAAATTTAAGGAGTATGCACAGTGTTGGCGCGAGGTTGCATCCCAAGTGGTACCCACGATGGAATAGAAAGAAATGACAAAGATATTCCTGAAAACTCTCAATTCCTTATACTATGAGAAGATGGTTGCAAGTGTTCCCACTAATTTCTCCTAAATGGTAGGCATGAGAGTCCGTTTAGAGGAAGTTGTCTGTGAAGGTCATTTATCCAAGGATGTGGACTCATCAAATGGTACCAAGAAGTATGGCGATAGCTTTGTTAAGAAGAAAGAGCAACACTCCTATGCTATCTCCCATGGTAAGCAAAGGAGATCTCATGACATGAATCATCGATAATAATAATTTGCTTCTATTAGTCCGGTGGTTAATCCAACTCTTGTGGCCCCTACTCAAAAGGCTCATCAGCAGCATAATCAACAAAGTCGTACACAAAAGAAGGATCGGTTTTACCCAAATCCTATGACATATGCTTAATTATTGACTGATTTTTTGCATAAGAATTTGGTCCAGACAAGATCACCTCCAACTACCCTAGAAGAAATTTCCTGGTGGTACAAGGCTGATGCTTTTTGTGATTTTCACAAAGGCGCCCCTGGGCATGACATTTAGAACTACTTTCCATTGAATATAGAAGTACAAAAGTTGATTAAAAGTTGTATCTTATCCTTCAAAGATGTTAACCCACTGCTCAAGCATGTATGAACTTTGGTGAGCTTGATTAAAGGATGCCTTGGGAGACCAGATGAAGAGAGTCTTCTCAATCTTTTAGTTCTTTACTGCTTTTGTCATCTGTAATTTTTCTTATTTATCATTGCACTGTTTGCATGTAAGAACTTGTTTGCATTTGAATGATTATCTTAATACAATGAATATGTCCTTCTTGAAGAAATTCATCCGTTTCACTCGTATTTGTTTTCAATTTTAATTTGTTTTTCTGCATTATAATACCAACTTGTTACCAATTCTCTTGCCTAGGCAGAGATTGGAAGGAGGATGATTATATTGAAAAACGCAAAATTTCTGGTTGTATGCTTTTGGCTAAAACCCTGTTTATGATGTATAGGCATTGTTTCAAATCCCCAAACACCGAAGATATAAGGAAGATAATCCCTTGTTAACCCCTTTGAGCCTTGAAGTAGGAGTTTCTTTTCTATACGAAAAAACCCTCATTTTTAACCTGGGGCAGGGTAGTCTTCAGTTAATTTGATCGAGTGTTCAAATTTCAAAAGAAAGGAACTTCTGAAGATCAACCACCATGGTTATCTTTCATAAATCATGAGACCAGAAAAGGTGAAACCATAATAATTATCCCTCATCCATCAAGGAATGGGGCAGTCACCCTCTCAATAGATCAAGACAAGTCAATGTCACACGGTATGTTCAAATAAAAAAAAACATGCTCCTGGTTAAAATTAAGGGTCTTTTTTTTAGAAAATAGAAAAAAAAACTCCAACTCCTGGCTCAAGGTGGTTGACTATAGATTAACCTCCTTATTCATCCACTGTTTAGGATTTGAAACAATGCCTTACATCGTCAGCTTGGTCTTACATTGAAAGCATACATTAGCCAAATTCAGTTATTTTGTATTTACATCATTCTCCCTTAAAGTTTGTTAAAGTTGCAAGATGAAAAGTAAAAATGGATGATTGCATATATTAATGTAAAATGATAGTAAATGAAGAGTGAAACGAATGAATTGATTTCAAAAACATACATGCTCATTTTATTAGAATTATGATGCAAAGATACAAGTTTACACCAAATACAACTTAGCAACAAAGAAATTACAATTTGAAATTGATAAAGTCTAATGATCCTAGATATGACCTTATTTGTTGATCCACCTACTTTAGGAGATATACTTTTTAGTTCTTGGACTTGTAGAAGTATGGGGTGATATTTGATTCTTCTTGGGCATACCTATTTTGTGAGGGCATTGCTCTTGTTGATCACCAATGATAGTTGCATTTGAGGCGTTGTGTAGGCCTTTGCCTAGTATAAAGAAGGGCTGCCTTCTCTCCTCAATAAGATTTTTAGGACCAAGCTCAATTGAGTCTCCAATATTTAATATCCTCTCC
This sequence comes from Vicia faba, assembly GCA_948472305.1. Taxonomy (NCBI): domain Eukaryota; kingdom Viridiplantae; phylum Streptophyta; class Magnoliopsida; order Fabales; family Fabaceae; genus Vicia; species Vicia faba. The sequence continues at coordinate 24,488 of CATIWC010001420.1, read as the reverse complement.
CTAAGTTTGAGACTTTCTCGAATTCTCTTACTAGTCTCGGGAAATCACCTAGCATAGATAACTAGATCAAGGCGCAAGTGTAAACCGATATGAGGTTTTATGCAAATGTATGAACACGTATGCGAATGAAAATGCATGGGTATGCAAAAAAAATTTTGTTTTTAAGGGTATGCGAAAATATTTTCATGGAGACGCAATGCAATGTGAGGTTAAAATGAAGATAAACCTAAGGAAAAACTATATGAATTGTGACAGACACAAGGAAGCCCCTTAAGGGCTAGCGATTGTGACATATAAATAGTAATCCCTACAGGTTATAGATGATGACAGACGTAAGGAAAGTCCTATGGATGACTGTTAAGAGGAGACCCCTACAAGCTAGGGGTTATGAAACTCATACGGAAACCTAAATGGGTTTAAAGATAGACATGGAAATGAGGGTACCCTATATTGTCATAGAGATTGAGACAGACATAAGGAATCCCTATAAAAGCTAGGGTTAATGATGGACCAAAGGGAGTCCTTACAAGCTAGGGATTATAACAATAAAAGTAATCCCTACATGCTCGGAATCTTGACAAACGAGTGATTGAGATTGAGGTTTGACTTGAGGGAATAACGTGGAAGAGAGCATATAGTGATTGTTCAACAGTCACCAGATCCCATGGCCTTCTAGAGGCCACGTGACGTTATTAGCAAGAACGTCCTACATGGGAAGGTTCCATATGGGGAACAAGACCCTATAAAGGTTATAAGGATAATTACGGATAAAAGAGGATCCCTACAAGCTAGGGATTATAACAAACAAAGGAAATCCCTACAGGCTAGGGATTGTGACTCAATAGAAAACCCTGCGGGTTAAACCAAAGAAAACCCCTACAAGTTTAGTGTATAATAACGATAAGAGGTAACCCTACATAGGTTTAAAGTTACAAAAGGATGTCCCTCACGGGAAGGCTTCCTATGAAGGATGGGATGACAATAGTTTTCTTGGTACAAAGGTTCATAAGTTCGTCCTATGGATTTTTCTACCCTTCCCAAAGGTGGTTTATCCTAAGGGTATCATAAATAACACTAGAGGGAAAGGCACAAGGGCCTCCCTTAAGCGGAGCCTCTTTGTAGACGGAGACTTCCGTCTCGTAGGTCGTACAAGGTCTCATCATGAGATTTTGTTTTAGGGTTATACAAAGAGTCATTGTCCAAATTCCAAAGTCCTACCTCCTTGAGAGTCTAGACCTCTAAAAGATATTCCTTAGAACTCAACCGACTCTAGGCGAAGTCGTCAAAAAATCTTGTAGGGGTGGTTACCCCCCTTGGCCAATAAACATTCCTTCTTTTTAAGGTTTGATTTTATATTTTAAATTAAATATCACACCAACAATATATAATATGATAATATGAATAACATGAATAAATAAACACATACATAAACATATATAAAACATACCAAAAACATAAAGCATCCAAGAAACCCTAGACCTAAAAAATAAGGAAGACTCTAAATCCTAGGGTTGTGTCCCTAGCAGAGTCGTCAACAATCCTAATCGGCAAAAAATAAGAGAGTCGCCATCATTAGTTTTTGTCCTAAGGATGAGGAAGTAACGGGTAACCGTAATTTGTACAGAGATTCTAAATTCGTGAGTCAGTTAGATGAAGGGAAGGTTTTAGGAACCCTTCATCTCCTTTGTTCTCAAGGAGCTCCACTTTTAGGTTTAGGGGTAAATTGAGGATTTCTATTTAAAAGCGTTGTTTCCATGTATTTAAGAAAATGTTTAATTTCTTAGTTATGGGACTCGCATTGATTTTAACCGCGTGCCTACGTATCTCCTTATGAAGAATCATAGTCTAATTTCATAGTTCGAATGTTTGGTTGGTGTTTTTTATAAGATTGCATAGAATTGATTTCAAATTTATCCTTGAACCTTGTCTGGGTTATGCAAATGAGTGATCGCAGACACAGTTCGCAGTTAATTTTGATAGCAATTCTCTTTAATCCTTTTTCTGAAAATATCTTGATTTTTATTATGTTAGTAAAAAATATTTGTAATTGGTTAGCTATTTTAATTAAGTCTTGATAAAGAGATGATAATTATCAGAATTAATTCGCTCGAGGCGAAGAAATTTACTTGGTCGATAAGGAGTTAATCCTTATTTGAATTCGATCGCTCTAGGCGAAGATATTTGACCCTGGTTTGTTTGTGAATTTTAATTATTTTGATCTTTTGTGTTTTCATGTTATTTGCCGATTAAAAGCGAAATCTAAATATTTTTATATTTTTCTTAAGGATAATCAAAAGGGGAATGATCACCTAAAAAAGAAATTAAATTATGTTATGGAAATAATAACAGTAATTATTAAAAAGAAGTTAGTATATATAAAATAAATAGAGGTTGACATTAGATTAATTGGGAAGTAATAATATTACAATTTTATTTATCAAAGAAATTAATTCTAAGTAATAAAAATTAATCACAAGAAAATATTTTGAATTAAATGAGTTAAATCAACTTCTTTTAGTTTTTGTGTTTTATTGTTTTTTGTGATTTTTATGCATGTAATATGTGAGAAAGGTACAAAAGAGCCAGAGTTAAATCACAAGAACATAAGTAGTGCTTTATAGAAAATCATGAAAGAGCCTGAGTTGTTGTGATTCTTGTGAAGAAGGTACAAAAGTTAGAACACTTGCTTAGCTGATAAAAGTTATAATTAAAATAATGTTTGTTGTAAAATTCTTTTTATAAAATGATAATACACAACAAATTAAAGATTAAACAGAAAAACTAAGTGAAATAAGAATTAGATTAATTACAGGAAAAAAATTAATCAAGTAACCAGATTATAAATTATATCATCAACAAATCAATCTCAATTTTTTTTATCGGCCATCAATCAAAGACAAAAACACAAATGATTCACCACAATAAAAATCGCATGCAAACTATCAAACAAAAAACATAAAACAATTTAAAATACAAAAAAGCTATAATTGAGGTACTAGAACAAAAAACAACCTACGGGAGTGAGATTTCTCCCAGTGAATAAGGAATAAAAAAAATCCTTTCTTTAGAGATCCTATTTTCCTTCATGCCTTCTTTTCGACATTTTGCAATTCCTCTTCTTCTTGTCTGCTTTTGTTACGAGGACTTTTTTGTTGATAGAATGGAGACTTAGGATTTTTAATTGTCGTTGTTCGTCGAGAACAACAATTTTGTTGTTGTTCGTCAAAAACAACAACTTTAGGAGAGTGATTTGGGAATTATGGAATTTTTGGATGATTGTTGATTCATAGATAATTGTTGATACTGTTGATGAATAAAACTGTGAAAATACATAGCTATTTATAGATAAAGATTATGTCAAGAGAATGAATGTGATTGCTGGATATTGAAACTTGGGGACCAAGTTGATACAAATCAGGAATATCCATTAGACCTATTTATTCTGATTGATTTGATCATGGAAAAAATTGATTTGGAAGAAGATTTGATTTGGAAGAATCTTATTTGAAAAGATCTTATTTAGTTTTAAAGATTTTTGACTATTTTTTACATAAAATAATGATTTTAATGAAAAATAATATTTTAAAATACACTAAATAAAGTAAAACGAAAATAGCAATCTAAATTATAAAAAAATATGATTTTTGTGATTTTGAAAATAATAAAAATGGAAATAAAGTTAGTAACAAATAACAGAAAAAATATCCAAAGTAGAACCTCTGAGATTCAAAACCCATGACCTTATACTTGCAGCTCTTTCCCTCTTACCAATTGTGCCATCTCATTCATCTGAAATAAGAAGCCACTTGAAAAAATATGAACGGTGGAAAATATTTTTTATTTTAAAAAATATAAATAATTTAAAAGTAAACTATTATATATTTTTAAGTAGACAAAATAACTTGAGAACAAATATTTATAAAACCCAAAATGTTAGTGTAAATAAACCAAAGAAATTTATAAAACCCAAATTTTGAAAATCATTAGAATTTTTGAACATAAAGCCTGCAAATTTGGGGTAATGACAATTTCCAACTTCCAAGAGAAGAAAACATAGAGACTTAAAGAAGAAATAACGAGCAAACTTCACATGCGTGAAATCTTTTGAGTTTTAGACTTTTAAGATCTGAGAAGAGGAAGAGGAAAAATCATCAAACCAATATAAAAGTGAAATTCCTCTTTGAACCAAAACACGAGAACAACTTCATCTAAAGAAATCAGAAAAGAGGAAGAATAAAAATAATTACTTCTATTGCTTTAGAGGTCAAAAAAGAGGTCCAAGAAGCTGTTGAGAGAACAAAAGTTGTTGTTGTTGTTGTATAGGTCTAAGAAGAGGTCCAAGTCGCTGCAAGAGGCCCTGCTACTGAACCTTTAAGGCCCAAGAGCTTCCAGGATGAGGAGATCAAGAAGAAGGGAGAAAGGGCTAGTTATCACCGATTTTGATGATGATGAATGTTGTACCCCAAAATTTTTCCTCTCGTTTCTCAAGGCATTTCTCACAAGGATTCTCAAAGTTCAAGCTTTCACAAGTACAATTGGAGGAAACAATTAAAAATGGTAAAATAGATAAAAATAATATTTTCAACAAAATTGGAGAAAAATAAGTTTTCTTCGATTTCCCTTGCTTCGATTGGATTTTTGGTCCCCTACAAATCTACTTCGATTCACAAGGCTTCGATTGAACTTTGGTCTCCTTCAGGCCTTCTTCGATTTCCCTTGTTTCGTTTGGACTTTAGTCTCTTTCAAGACTGTTTCAATTGGACTAGGACTTCCTCAAAGCTTCCTTCGATTCAGAAGGAAACGTTCTTCATACAAGTTTGACTGAGTTTTGTTTCCCTTTGAAACAACATCCTTTGATTGACAAAGTAATGGCCTCCTATAGCCTCCTTAGATTCCAAGGCAAAAAGCCTCCTGCTGATATCCTTCGATTGTACCTTTTCGCATCCTTCGATTCCAAGGCAAAAAGCCTCCTACTGATATCCTCCGATTGCACCTTTTGGCATCCTTCGATTGCACATTTTTTCTTCCTACATACCTCTTTCGTTTGGGTATGTGGCCCCCTTTGTTGCAAGCTTCATTTGGGCATTTAGACCCTCTGGTAGGTAAGACTTCGATTGGACGAGAGCCACCTGCATACAAAGCTTCGATTGGAGTTTTGATTCCCTTCAAATCAGCATATTTTGAACCCAACTCTAGACCATTCGAAGCAAGCTTGTTTGAAGAACTTTGATCAAATCTCACAGTCTTATCCTCCAAAACTCATTTTTCAGGCTATGTTGCTTCCAAATTTTTACATAATCAGAAGCTTGTACAAAGGATAGAAGCTTTGTCTATTGGATAATACTATTCTTGGTTAAAATATCAAAAGCTATGTACTTTTTTTTCATAGAGAGTACTTTTATCACAAAAGCAGCTTCCAACATGATTCATGTCTGAACGAAAAGAAGTGCCAGAAGCACAAGTCCAATCTTCAGCCAGCAGGCCCCAACTTGTACTGGAAACGTGGGAACAACGAAAAATGACAAGACCTGTTTCATTTTTAACCAAACCATGGTTTGTTATCATACAAGCCTGGTTACTTCAAAACACCTTCAACCTTTTCTCTATAAATAGAGAAACATTTGCAAAGAAAGGGAGGACTTTTTGGCCAGAAGAATGAATCTCCAAAATTTTCTCAAACACAATAAAGCTCTCAAACACAATAAAGCTCTCAAACACTTAAACACCTGTCAAACACAAACCCAAAATCCAAACACTTGTACTCTTCGAATCTGAAAGGTCCCTTTACCTTGTTCCCCTTCGAATCCAGCAGGAAGAACCCCGCACTTGTTCTCCTCTTTCGAATCCAGCATCAAATGCCTAACCTCTGGTCCCTTCCTTCGAATCCAGTAGCATTCAAGGAAACCACTTCAAGGTCCAGCACACCCTCCAGCCTCCAGCAAGGTAAGTTGTTCCAAACCTTGAGCTTTTTGTTTCTTGTATAACATGTAAATAGGCTTTTCTTACGTTTCAAGCATGTACATACCATTGTTCTTTTCGTTTCCACCCCTTTAATATGTTTTCAAAGCTAACCCTTTCGTTTTGCTTCTTATTTACCTAAACATGCATTAAGTATTAAAATGGTTATAAGGCAATGCTAGCGTGGCCTTAGGCCATGTTGTTATTTAAAAAACTCAAACGAAAGAAACAGGAAACATGAGTATGAAAATGAAGCCTCTGGCTTCCACACTAACCTCCAGGTCAAACGAAAGAGGCAACCAGAAGGCACACCATGCTAACTTCCAGGACCAGACAAAAAGCATGCCTACACTGATTCCAGGCCCAGTTGAAAGGCACTCCCTCAGTGCTTTCAACCCCCAGTCGAAGGAGGCAAAAAGACAGATTGCATCTTACACTGAATCCAGGCTCAGTCGAAAGGCATAACATGCTGACCCCCAGGCCTCAGTTGAAAGCCACGCCTTCACCCCTTCCAGGCCAGATCGAAAGAAGCCAGGAAGAGAAGAATCAAAGGATGTTGCTGCCTATATCGAAAAGGCTTTGTTTTCCCTTCTTTATTTTGTTTTTGTCTTTACATTTTCTTGCTATTCAATATGGTTGTAATAGTGTAGGATATTTATTTTCTGCATTTTTATTGCTTTATATAAATGTTAGTAATTAGGATGTATGGCAAGATAAAAACAACAAGTAGACAACCCATAATCAAAGACTAAATACATGCAAATCAAACACACTATTTCCACATGCACCCCTAGGGTTAATTCCACTTGTTGCCTCGGAAAAATAGTCATGTCCCTCGAATATGGGCGTTTTAGCAAAGACCCTCGATAAAAGATCGTAGTCCCTCGATGACCCTTAATGTCGCCTTTGGTAAATGATCTAGTCCCTAAACGACATTGCTAAAACATCCCATAGGTTGCCTTCTATGACTATACAATGACCCACGCCCATCCCTTCACATCCAATGACGGGGCTTCTTACCAAACCAATGGTAAGATAGCAACATCTAAAGGAGGAGGAAAATAACATAAAAGACCTTTGAGTAGGTAGGTTGCTCCTAGTTGCTCGCTTGCTCACAAAAAAAACATTTTATAAACCAACACTTTCATTTTGAAACATTTTCAAAAGACAACACTTTGTATGCATTCTTATAGAGACGAGAATCATTTCAAAGATACCTTTTCAAAATCACTTTAAAAAACAAACACTTATTTGAACTATTTTCTAAACAACACTTTGTATGCGTTCTTATAGAGACGGGAATCATTACAAAGGCACGTTTTCAAAATACTTTCAAAACCACATCACAAAACACACTTTCAAACAAAAGCAAGTGATCTAGCAAGCAACTAAGAGCCCATAGATAACTATGGATGAAAAGGATGCTATTACCTTCCCTTTTTATAATCTACCTACTGAACTCAAGAAAATAATCTCGAAAGGTCTTTCCTGTTCTTTTCAGCCTTTCCTTATTGGATAAAAGAAAATTCGGTGGCGGCTCTTGCTATCTACAACAATTGCGATTAAACGCAAAACACCCAAGTCAGTTCTCCTACCGTATTACAGAACCGGCGACTTTGTTGGGGAAATCTATTAAAAGTGGGGTTACCTTAGGTCTAGATCACCTTTACTTTCTTTTCTTTGTTTGACTTGTTTGCTTTACATTTAGTTCCTTGTTTGGGCTTGTTTTGCTCCTTTACCTGGATCTGGGACACCTTTTAGGTAAGTAGAAATAAGTTGTGGAAACTATGCGGGGTATACCGATATGGTCTAAGAAATAGCTACGTTAGTGTGACACATTTGTTGGTATCGGTAGTCCTTGAGTAGTCAAGGAGAATACGAGGCTGTTGTGTGGTGTCATAAAGCATTAATTGACTTTAGAACCTTTACTTGACCAACTTGGACATTAGGAAGTAGTGAGGTATCCGGCTTTGGTGCAGTCCAAAGTTGGTTGATACTCGATACTACGCTCATTGAGATCGGACTTTCGGGATATTTCGGTGGCTATTAAAGAGGCTTGCACTGAAACAATGCCCGATGAAGAAAGACCAGTGATATTGAGATCCCTTAGAACCCGGTTACTATTACTAGGACAGGTTGAGCCAACTAAACTTCAAGAGGGTACTTACCTACAAACTCCATTCAAGCCTAAACCTAAGGACTTGTATGCTTTGTGTGTATATGATTATTTGTACATAACAACTTGCTTACTTTGCATGCTTGTACATAACATCATAACATCATACTATAGCATTTTCAATAACCATTTCAAGGATTTCACGGGCCTATGATGCAGGGTCACGATGAACCAAACATCTATCAAGGGGTAAGAGGATTTATTTTCCTCTAACCAAATGCCGTCAAGACCAAAGCATGGTAAACTGAGTCAAGGGTTATGACCCAATTGACATGGTGAGCTTGATTCTCGTGGAAGGACATCCACTGGTACGAAGTTCTCAAATCAAGACCGTTGATCAAAATTCAAATTCTAACATCTTCTTTTGTTTACCTCGCGAGATCCTTGAGAACATTGCATCCACATATCATGCATGTCATCATAACAGGTTTTCCCGTACAGGCTTTCTCATCTGCTTACTGTTTATTTCAGTAAGAGGTGGCTCTAGAGCTAACAGTTAAAGATCTCCAAGCTCAAAATGCTCATTTCCAACAAGCGCTCGTGAACTTGGCCCAGGGGCAGGAAGATCTGAAAACACTCTTCACCAAAAAGAGGTAGAAGAAGAAAAAGTTTGTCATCCTCAACGTAAGGAGAAGGTCCAAGGGGAATGCCCGGCTAGCTCAAAAAGAAGATGCCTCTTCTAAAGAAGAAGACAGTCAAGAAGAGGAAGCTAGAAGCATTAGAGCTAACATAGCTACTGATGACGATGACTCTTCTGAGGAACAGTATCCATCGGAGGATGAAAAATACAAACAACTTGAAGACAGACTAAAAGTTATGGAGGTCCAAGCTGTGCCTGGATTGAACTTAGAAGACATGGGTTTGGTTTCTGGAGTGGTCATCCCACCAAAATTAAAAATCCCTACCTTCGCTCCGTACGATGGAGTCTCTTGCCCTAAGATGCACCTAAAGTTTTTTGTCCGCAAGATTCAACCATACACAACTGATCAGAAGCTTTGGATCCAATTCTTCCAAGAGAGCTTAGCTGGGATGCAACTTGAGTGGTTCTATCATTTGGAGAGTTCCCACATTCACACTTGGGAAGATCTAGTTGCTGCTTTTTACAAGCAGTACCAATACAACGCTGATCTTGCACCAACTCGTGTGCAATTGCAGAATATGGCCATGTGTTCCAATGAAGACTTCAAAGAACACGCCCAAAAATGGAGAGACTTGGCTGGTAGGGTGCAGCCACCCTTAACTGACAGGGAGCTGATTGACATCTTTATGGGAACTTTGACGGGACCTTTATTTAATCACCTAATCGGAAGCTCCTCGACCGATTTCACTGAGATAATATTGACTGGCGAAATGGTTGAAGCTGGCATCAAAAGCGGTAAAATCCAATGGGGTGCCTCTTCGAGTACATGGAAACAACCTTTCATTGGGAAGAAAGAGTCTGATGCTGCGTACGGTCAAAAAGGTCGTAACCAGGGTAACCACGACCAGCACGTGGGGGAGTTATGATCTCCAATCCTGCATCGGTGCAACAACGACAACAGGGGCATCTGCGTAAGGAGGTCGTGCCTAAAATACAATTCACTAAGATCAACATGCCACCGGCTCAAGCGCTACAACACATGTTGAAAGAAAAGTTGATTACGTTAAAGGCTCCTCTCCAGAACCCCAACACTTCTGATCCTACCTATCATCCCAATGAAAGGTGCGTATACCACTCTGATAGTCCTGGACACGACACGAACAACTGTTGGGCTCCGAAGAACAAGATCCAAGACATGATTGATGCCAAGGAGATTGAGTTCGACCCTTCGGGGGCTCCTAACGTGATCACTGCTCCTATGCCAAATCATTGAGAGCGTCCTGTTCATTTTGAATTTTCAATTGTAATTTCTTTTGCTTGTTCAAACACTTATCTATTAATGTCAAACTTTGTTTCATTAATGCATTGCATATGTTTGTCTTGAATTGACCCATTCATTTTCATTACATTTAAACTATGTTGTTTACTCCCTTTATGATATTCAACTCTTGTTTTAAAAGTTACAAGCATTTAGAGGGAGGATGATGAAAACAATGCCTTAATCTCATACAATATGCTTTTGAACAGACCTTGCTGACGATGTAAATGCATTCTTTCAAATCCTAAACACTGGAGTTATAAGGAAGATAATCCCTAGTCAACCCCTTCGAGCCAAATAAGTAGAAGTTTTCTTTTTCACACAAATTGAAACCTTTAATCAGAACCTGGGGCAGAGTAGTCTTTCAGTTAATTCAAATGTGCGTTCAGTAGCAAACTTTTACTTCATATACAATGAATGACATTATAAACATTCCTCTAGAATCAAAAGACGGTGATGGTTCCCTTTCACATAGGCAATCATTATCTCTCAAAAAGAAAATCCCACTAAGTCAAAACCTACAAAGGAGACTTAAGAAAAACTGGGGCATCCCGCTGACTGTAAGTTCAAAACAGGAACAGTCAGGAAAAAATCAGGGATAATAAAAAAAAAGGGGGAGGTCACTGCAAATCCACAACAACATGAAAAATGTTGCAAAAAATGTCTGCCTTCCGATAAACTAAACTTGTATGAACCATCACCAAAACGTCATTGGAGTTCAAACATACAATTAACTGATTTTAGGAATGAAGAACATCACGAATAACGGGTGGGTACAAATAAAATTTGAGCCTTTATCCTTTGTTTCTTAAATCGTGAACCAAGCCACATTACAACCCTTCAAAAGTCCTAATTGAAGCATGGGTTAATTCGAAAGCATACTGTTACAAAAGGTATCCTGACTTCTGTAAGGCTTTACTCTAAATCCTGAGTTGAATTTTCTTACAAAAATTCTTTTATCTACTAAAATGCATTTTCAAAACTTCAAAGACAAGAATAAACTTTGCATTATTTGAATATCGCTGTTTGCATATGGCTATTTGTTTGACAGCGGAGAAATTCACATGACGAATATCCAGTGAACAAAAACCCTCTCAATGAAAAAAATCACTTCAAGTGGGAATACGCTTCCAATAACAGATCTCCTATAAGCAAGTGGAAATGACGTGTCACTATCCAACACACCTGGGGCAGTCCAGTCAAGATTCCAAGAAATCTCTCAAGAAACGCTGAATATACCAGGGGCGGGTCTCCATCTGAATCACTTGGGGCATTGGACATGAATTCTGACAATGAATTATGTACGATCAAACAAACATCTTCTGGCAGTGTAGCAACACCTTCTACCAGGGGCAGGGACAAATCTCCCCCAAAATCCTGTTCATAGGATGGTCCCCAACCAGGGTTTCAATCTCTAAAAACTTCTCCCCACGAATTCGACCTCAAGAATCCTCGAGAATTTCTGCCAAAACAAGACACCTCTCCAATAGACTGGAGACATGGTTTATTTCCCCAACAAACTACATATTCCCCATCTTAAGTTTGCCTTTATGACTATTACAAATCAAGGGACCACAACTCCTCTTCCCCAGTAGAATTTTCTACAATCCCCAATAAGTTACTGTAAAGCCTAGACCCGACCAAATATTAGTTCAACTTCATCCTTTCTAGCAAGTTACTGCAAAGCCTGGAATCCGACCAGATAACAATTTAACTTCACTCTCCCAAGAAATTTTCTGTGAAGGCTGGAATACGATCAGATAATAGTTAATTTAATCTTCCCCAAGATAACTCCCCAGTAGAGCAACAGATAACTGAGACTCCTAAACTCTTTTGCCCAAGAGGAAATCAACGTCCTCCACAGAGTTTTCTTCTCAAGCAAAGTCAACTTCCCCAGTGGAGTTCTCCTCAATCAACAAAACAAGAATTCCCAGCGGAAATATTAGCAGAAACATCCTAAAGACACGGTCTGGAAAGGTGTGCATACTCTTCATCCCCAACGGCCGTCTGAGATTCAGCTTCCCAAAACTCCTCAACATTTGTTAAGGATTTATTTTCCAAGACAAAATTACATTCCAATAACATTTCATGCATCATGTTTACATACATGATAAATGCATATAACATAATCTCATTTATGTTGAAAAACATCATTACGCCATGCATTCCATACATCATGACATTGCATAAGGCTAACTCTTTACCTTTTCAGGAAAGACTAAACAACAGATAACTATCATCAACAATTTTCAACAGTTCTAAATTAATACCTGTAACAAGACAGGACAACTATCCGTGGACGATCGATTATAGATTAATACCTATAACAGGCCAGGAAAATTATCTTTCTTTCTAAAGTCGAAGATCAATTCCAAAAACAAGCCAGGGAAATCATCTACACGACCATCTGAAGCAATCCTACACGGGCTCCTTCTCATACACTCTTCTAGAAACAGTTCAGATGCGATCCAAATATGGCTGGCATTCTGATACTTACTCCAGATTCCTTCTAGAAACAGTTTAGATGCGATCCAGATATGGCTGACATTCTGATACTTACTCCAGATTCCTTCTAGAAACAGTTTAGATGAGATCCAGATATGGCTGACATTCTGATACTTACTCCAGATTCCTTCTAGAAACAGCTCAGATGCGATCCAGATATGGCTGAAATTCTGATACTTACTCCAGATTCCTTCTAGAAACAGTTTAGATGCGATCCATATATGGCTGACATTCTGATACTTACTCCAGATTCCTTCTAGAAACAGTTCAGATGTGATCCAGATATGGCTGACATTCTGATACTTACTCTGGGTTCCTTCTAGAAACAGTTCAGATGCGATCCAGATATGGTTGACATTCTGATACTTACTCTAGATTCCTTCTAGAAACAGTTCAGATGCGATCAAGATATGGCTGAAATTTTGATACTTATTCCAGATTCCTTCTAGAAACAGTTCAGATGCTATCCACATATGGCTGAAATTCTGATACTTCCTTCAGCATATTTCTCAAATACAGTCCAGATACGATCCAGATATAGATTTCATTCTGACACTTATTCAGTATATCTTTCAGATACGAGTCAGATACAATCCATTTATGGATATTATTCTGGTTCTCATCCCATTACATATACTATTTTAGTATAAATCAACCAGAGGTTTATTCTGATACTTCTTCAAAAAATTTGTCACCAATCACTTTTGGATGGCATCTGTAAGCCCATCTCTGAAAACTCCCTATCAAGGCATCTTTAAGCCCATTCCCTACACAGTCAACAAACATATCATCGAGTGCAAATTTCTGGGCACTTTAGTGTTCAATCATCTTCCACCTTCAAGTCACGATGGCAGGCTTGCCAGTCTAACTCTTCAGGTTTAAGAAGATTGAACAGGGGCAGCTGTTGTACCCCAAAATTTTCCCTCTCATTTCTCAAGGCATTTCTCACAAGGATTCTCAAAGTTCAAGCTTGCACAAGTACAATTGGAGGAAACTGTTAAAAAGGGCAAAACAGATAAAAATAATCTTTTCAACAAAATTAGAGAAAAATAAGTTTTCTTCGATTTCCCTTGCTTCGATTGGATTTTTGGTCCCCTGCAAATATACTTCAATTCACAAGGCTTCAATTGGACTTTGGTCTCCTTTAGGCCTTCTTCGATTTCCCTTGTTTCATTTGGACTTTAGTCTCTTTCAAGACTGCTTTGATCGGACTAGGACTTCCTCAAAGCTTCCTTCGATTCAGAAGGAAACAATCTTCATACAAGCTTCAACTGAGTTTTGTTTCCCTTTGAAATAGCATCCTTAGATTTACAAAGTAATGGCCTCCTGTAGCCTTCTTCGATTCCAAGGCAAAAAGCCTCCTACTGATATCCTTCGATTGCACCTTTTGGCATCCTTTGATTCCAAGGCAAAAAGCCTCCTGTTGATATCCTTCGATTGCACCTTTTGGCATCCTTAAATTGCACATGTTTTCTTCTTGCATACCTCTTTTGTTTGGGTTTGTGGACCCCCTTTGCTGCAAGCTTCATTTGGGCATTTAGACCCTCTGGCAGGCAAGCCTTCGATTGGGCGAGAGCCACCTACATATAATGATTCGATTGGAGTTTTGATTCCCTTCGAATCAGCATATTTCGAACCCAACTCTGGACCATTCAAAGCAAGCTTGTTTGAAGAACTTTGAGAAAATCTCATAGCCTTATCCTCCAAATCTCACTTGCCAGGCTATGTTGCTTCCAAATCTTTACATAATCAGAAGCTTGTACAAAGGATATAAGCTTTGTTTATTGGATAATACTATTCTTGGTTAAAATAGCAAAAGCTATGTACTTTTTTTTTCATAGAGAGTACTTTTATCACAAAAGCAGCTTCCAATCTGATTCATGTCTGAACGAAAAGCAGTGCCAGAAGCACAAGTCCAATCTTCTACCATCAGGCCCCCACTTGTACTGGAAACTTGGGAACAACGAAAATGGACAAGACCTGTTTCATTTTTAACCAAACCATGGTTTGTTATCATACAAACTTGGTTACTTCAAAACACATTCAACCTTTTTTATAAAAATAGAGAAACATTTGCAAAGAAAGGGAGGACTTTTTGGCCAGAAGAACGAATCTCCAAAATTTTATCAAACACAATAAAGCTCTCAAACATAATAAAGCTCTCAAACACTTAAACACCTATCAAACACAAACCCAAAATGCAATCACTTGTCCTCTTTGAATCTGAAAGGTCTCGGTACTTTGTTCCCCTTCGAATCCAGCTGGAAGAACCCCACCCTTGTTCTCCTCTTTCGAATCCAGCATCAAAGGCCTAACCTCTGGTCCCTTCCTTCGAATCCAACAATATTTAAGGAAACCACTTCAAGGTACAACACACCCTCCAACCTCCAGCAAGGTAAGTTGTTCCAAACCTTGAGCTCTTTGTTTCTTGTATAACATGTAAATAGGTTTTTCTTTCGTTTCAAGCATGTACATACCATTGTTCTTTTCGTTTCCACCCCTTTAATATGTTTTCAGAGTTAACCCTTTCGTTTTTCTTATTGTTTATCTAAACATGCATTAAGTATTAAACTGGTTGTAAGGCAATGCTAGCATGGCCTAAGGCCATGTTGTTATTTAAAAAACTCAAACGAAAGAAACAGGAAATAAGAGTATGAAAATGAAGCCTCTGGCTTCCACACTAACCTCCAGGTCAAACAAAATAGGAAACCAGAAGGAACACCATGCTGACTTCTAGTCCCAGACGAAAAGCATGCCTACACTGATTCCAGGCCCAGTCGAAAAGCATAACATGTTGACCCCAAGCCTCAGTCGAAAGCCACGCCTTCACCCCTTCAAGTCCAGATCGAAAGAAGCCAGGAAGAGCAGAATCAAAGGATGTTGCTACCTGGATAAAAAAGGCTTTGTTTTCCCTTCTTTATTTTGTTTTTGTCTTTACATTTTCTTACTATTCAATATGTTTGTAATAGTGTAGGATATTTATTTTCTGCATTTTTATTGCTTTATATAAATGTTAGTAATTAGGATGTATGGCAAGATAAAAACAACAAGTAGACAACCCATAATCAAAGACTAAATGCATGCAAATCAAACACACTATTCACACATGCACCCCTAGGGTTAATTCCACTTGTTGCCTAAGAAAAATAGTCATGTCCCTCGAATATGGGCGTTTTAGCAAAGACCCTCGATAAAAGATCGTAGTCCCTCGATGACCCTTAATGTTTCCTTCGGTAAACTATCTAGTCCCTAAACGAATTTGCTAAAATGTCCCATAGGTTTCCTTCTATAACTATATGATGACCCACGTCCGTCCCTTCACATCCAATGATGGGGCTTCTTACCAAATCAATGGTAAGATAGCAACATCTAAAGGAGGAGGAAAAGAACATAAAAGACCTTTGATTAGGTAGGTTGCTCCTAGTTTCTCGCTTTCTCACAACAAAAACATTTTATACA
This sequence comes from Vicia faba, assembly GCA_948472305.1. Classification (NCBI taxonomy): domain Eukaryota; kingdom Viridiplantae; phylum Streptophyta; class Magnoliopsida; order Fabales; family Fabaceae; genus Vicia; species Vicia faba. The sequence goes on along the minus strand of CATIWC010001420.1, from coordinate 8,492 downwards.
CCAACACTTTCATTTTGAAACATTTTCAAAAGACAACACTTTGTATGCGTTCTTATAGAGATGAGAATCATTACAAAGACACATTTTCAAAATCACTTTCAAAAACAAACACTTCTTTGATCTATTTTACAAGCAACACTTTGTATGCGTTCTTATAGAGACGAGAATCATTACATAGGCACGTTTTCAAAATACTTTCAAAACCCCATCATAAAACATACTTTCAAACAAAATCAAGTGATCTAGCAAGCAACTAAGAGCCCATAGATAACTATGGATGAAAAGGGTGCTAATACCTTCCCTTTTCATAATCTACCCCCCCCCCCCCCCCCCCCCGAAACTCAAGAAAATAATCTCGAAAGATCTTTCCTGTTCTTTTCAGACTTTCCTTATTGGATAAAAGAAAAGTCGGTGGTGACTCTTGCTATCCACAACAATTGCGATTAAACAAAAAACACCAAGTCAGTTCTCCCACCGCATTACAATGAAGCAGATTGGCAATGGTCAAACTTTATCTCATCTAGAGTTTAGATATGATCAATAAAAAAATCATTGGCCTTTTTGCAATCCACTGATCTAAGGTTATATGCTACATATAGTTCAAATTTAACTCTTAGTTTCAAGTAATTTAACTCTTTCTCATACACACTAATATAAGATTATATGCTACACTCTACATAATATGGTTATATGCTACACACTAAATACTATGGTTATAAGCTATAAAATCTTTATAAAACCAAAACAAAATTGAAACAAAATGAAAATAAAGAAAATGTAAAGGCACAGTTGAGGCTGAGATTCAAAGCTTGTCACCCAAAATATATGACGAAGGTTCTTTATAGGATCCATGATGAAAAGTTTATTAATAAAATAAAAAACATGCACGTAAAAAAATGTGATATGACTACGAAGGATTAATGGTCGTGGTAATATTATGTTACTGAAGGTGTTTTCCGTAGTAGTGCTTCATCTTATTTGTTGGACAAAGATTCTTCAAAGGTTCTACTAGAGATTGATTTTTTGAGGTTCCTCTTTGATGTAGAATTTATGAGTGTGTTATTCATTGGGACTTTCGTTTCTTTCCTTCTATCAAAGATTCCACTATATGGAACTATTTCTTCATATTATTTTATTGATGAAGTATTTTCATTTGATGTTGAATTCTCCGAGGATTGTTTAACTTTTAAGACAGTTCTTTCGAAGGAGATTACTAGAGTTGATTTACTTTCATATGAGTTGTTAATGAAGTTTCTAAATATTATTCTATACTTGAGCTCATGCCTTCATCCTTGAGTAAACGGATTAATTCATTCAACTTCTCAATGATTTCTTCCTTCTTATATTTTTTCTAAAAGTTATAAATATTCCCAACTCTTGATTTAAGAATGGATCAGGTTTCTAATTCCAATTCTTAATTCTTAGATATTTGTTAATGATGAGTTTCACTACTACAAAACTCGTAAACAACAACGTCATGGTTACCACAGTTCTTTCCTACACCGTGGTGACATCTCTAAACTAAGGTGCTACCAATTATTTTTGTTTTTTGATTAAAAATTGTTAGTATATAACAACAGTTGAGGAGCCAACCATGGTGATACCATCAAGCTTTCATGGATTCAAAACTCAGGGTGCTCATATATATTATTCCTTTAATGTTAAGGCGCGACTTTTCTCTTTTATTTATTTTTAAATAAAAAGCTTAAAGGGTTATGACTACGGTTGGTTTGTTCCACTGTTGTGATAAATTATATATATCACCATTGTTGGTATTGTAAACCATTGTGAGTATATTTATATATAAGCGAAATATCACTCGTTCTTTGACAATATCGCTGTATCTTTCACAGCGAAACCCTAAAACCCATTTCTCTCTTCTTCATCATCATTAACATTCATATTCTACAATATAGCTGCCAATCTTGTTATTCTTACATAAAGGTATTATTCTTTTTCCTTATTCTCCTGTTTTCGTGTATGTTGTTGTTTTGTTTCATATGGTTTTCCTATAATATTCTTATTGTTAGATAGTTTATGGTTCTTTTAGGTTGTATGTTGTTCTATATTGCTATTTCATATTGTGTTGTTGACAAATAAGCCTACGGTTTCACATGTTGATAATATTCATGGTGTTTGTAGGACTCAAGAAACAACAACAACAGGAAACGTCATCTATTTGAGAAGCTATGAGAAAAAATATAAGAAGTATGAAGCTATTGTGTAAACTTCATTCATCTTATATTTCTTTCTCATGACTTCACGAACTAGTTGAACTTCATATGGTAATGATGATGGTGGTAGCAAGCGTATAATACGAGTTGATAAGCTACATATTGTAACACCCCAAAAATCTAGATTAATTATTTAATTAGTTATTTAATTGATTTAGTGTGAATATTGGTGATTATTGATGAATATATGAATTATTGTGATTTATATGATGCGTTACGGTGTGTCGGTGATACGACATTATGGAATAATGTTGGAATAAGATAAATATGAGGATTACTTAATTATCTATAATTATTTAGAATTTAAATGATTATTTGGGATTAATTAGATTTAATAATAATATTTAGAAATTATTATTAATAATAAAGTAAAGGAAATATGGTGTAGAGAACTGAAGGGTTAAATGGTAAAGTTTTGTGGATTAAGTGAGGGCAAAGATGGAATAACATATTAGGGGTCTTAAGGTTAAACAAGGAATAAGGGAAAATATTTCATTTGGTACGATCCGTGAAAATATTGAAAGAGCAGAGGAGAAAGTTAGGCCACGAAGAAAAATAGAGGGATTTCGGTAGATCGCAAAGAAGAAGTAGCGGTTGCTGGAAATCTAAGGTAAGGGGGTGATCCATGTTATTATAATTGATATGGGGTTTAGGTATATGTAGGATTGTTTTGTGTTTTGTGATGAAATATGATGAGAAACCATGATTGGATGCCATGATATATGTGAAGATGTATTGTTGTTATTGTATAATGATTCATGGTGAGAATGATGATTTATGATGTATTTATTTCCCTTGAATCAAGTAACATATGATATGATATGATTTGGGATTGTTGAATGTCAAAACTTGGGGTTTTGGGTTTGTTGAAGGACTGAAAAACAATAAAAATCGCACAAAATCACATGAAAAATATATTTTTCTGGGCTTTATTACGGTCCGTAACACCCATTACGGGTACCCGTAATATCCCTCTATATTTTGTACCACAAACGTGCAAAAAAATGAAATTATGGATTTTCAGCATTACGGGGCGTAATGTCCATTATGGGTGCCCGTAACAGCTCACTAGTTTTTGTACTGTGAAATCGTTTTGGTCATAATTTTTGAACTGTAAGTCCGAATGAGTCTCGTTCGAAGTGTTAGAAAGCTAACGTGATGAATTATACTTTTGTAAAATAAAATGAATCATATGATGTATTTTTATAGTGATGGTGCTATGATGAATTGATACAATTATACCTTGATGCAGTATGATATATGCTTTCTTTGATGAACTAATATGATTATTCCTTGATGTAATATGATGTATGCTTTCTATGAATAATTGATGTCATTATGATGATGATGCAATTATTATGAAGTGTTTGATGATGATTATATGATGATTATTACATGATGATAATTACATGATAATGATTATATGATGGTGATTATATGATTATGATTACATGATGATAATTATATGATGATGATTATGTGATGGTGAATATGTGATGTGTTAAATGAAGTTGATGTTAAGCATGTTTTGATGTGCATATATGCTATGTGAAGAGTGATATTATGGTGAATTACATGAATGATGATGCGATTTGACTAGCCGTGGTCGTTTTATATTTTGTTGTTGCACATCATACATTCATGGCATAGTTTGGACAGCTTTGCTCTGCCCATATTGATTTAGGACAAAAGTCCAGTGTTGTTTAGGATGCAAGTCCAGTGTTGTTGAGGACATTGGTCCAGTGTTAGCCTCAACCCCATTGTGCATATTGAATGCGCTATTATGTTGTGCTCCAGTTCCAAGAGGGGATAGATTCTATGGTGGGGGTCTTTGGAGGGTGATGGCCCAGTTCCCAGTTCCCATCAAAAGAATTGGTACAGCATGCACGGGTTTATGTTTTTGCATTTCATTGTAATTTGACATTGCACGAATGACTTGTTGATTATTGGTGTTGTATGTGTTGTTGCATTGTTAACGAAGGTTGATGGTTGATTGATGATTGAATGATGTATGAGATTTTATGAAGAAGATGTATCTATGTTGTGATAACCTGAAGGTGTGAGTACGATATGTGATGCATGATGATGATATATGAACTACTATATTTATTCCTTATATCTTTTATAATGATTTGTGATTGCTCACCCCTTTTTGCTTGGAAATGTTGCCTCTATACATGGGTAACTTGTAGGTAATCAAGAATAACTCGTAGAAGTTTGAGGATAGATCCAGAGTGTGTCGTTTATTTTCGTTGATTTTAGAAGGTCTTGCTCTGATATGTAACATTGGGGTTGAGAATGTTTGGATTGAGTTTTATATTCCTTTTTGTTGATTATGAATTATAAATTGTTTCAAGTTATTTTAGTTGTTTTTGAAACTAAGACTCATGAATAGTTGAGGATGAATGACATATTGTTGGATATTATGAATGTAGTGTGATGAGACTCTGAATTCTGATGCGCAATATTTAATTATATGTTGAAATTCCGAAAAGTAAAATGATTATGTAGTATGAGAATGAAAACTCGTGTTACAGAGCAAGATGTTATTTTATGATATTTCTTTTATGAAGCATGTGATACCCTTTTGGTGCATTACTCTGATTTAATTATTGAATTATTCATGAATATTCATGGGGTTTTAGAAGGTGTTACACACATGGTTTATATAGAAATGGAAAAAAATACCAGAAGTGTGAAGTCATTGTGGAAACTTCATCCACCTTGTATTTTTTTTTCATTGCTTCACAAACTAGATGAACTTCATAGTTCCACGATTATTTTCAATAAAAGGTGTATTCTATAAACAACTTTATATATTTTGTGATATTGTATGTTGTTAGTGTTTTGTTGCTAAAATGTATGTTATTTTTATTATGTTGTATGTATTTATTGTGTTTTTGTATGATGTTTTTGCTGACAAATGTTCTCAAAACAAGAACAAAACATTGCTAACTCATAAGAAAAAGGCTTCTTGTGACTTAGCAATATTTTGTTCTTTAAAGTTCTTATACTGATTGACATGTCAAGATAAAGTCTAGTTTATTATATACTATGTATATTATTGGTTTCACTAACCTTTTTATGAAAATGCAATCATTTTAAATTGACATAGAAACTTATAATCTGAACATTAAGATGTATTTGAAAACCAACTTATATCAATCATTGTATTCTGAATTGCATGTGTCTCATTCAACATATTTTATGTTCTTTAACACATAATATATGGTTCAATGATCGAATTCCTACAATACATCAATATCTATTATTCTACTTTACCTCATCGTCGTTGCTTATTGCGTATCATCATGATTGTTAAGATCATGATTGTTACGATGATAATTCATCATAACAATCACAATGATAAACGATGATGATGAGGTAAAACAATAAAAGATATCTATGTATTGAATTATCCGACCAGTGAACCATATATGTGTTAAAGAACATAAAATGTGTTGAATGAGACACGTGCAATTCTGAATACAATGGGTGTGTTTAAGTTGGTTTTCAAGAATATTTTAATTTTCAGATTATATAATTCTTTACTAATTTTAATGGTTGTATTTCTTTAATGAGGTGTATGGTAAAACAAGCAATATACATTTGTATATAATAAATTATGGATACGCTCCATAATGGTTTTTTCATATTAACCATGATCTAATATAATTTATTTGTTGCCTGGGTTTCGAACCCAGTACCTTATATATCACAACGGTTAATAAACATAACCATTGTGATATCACGCGAGCTTACCAGTATACTACAACGGTCCCTAAGACCGTGATTGTTAGTAGCAAATTTACAACAACACTCTACACAACAACGACTGGTGCTACATGATTATATGTATTTACCCAACCATTGTTAATGGGTTTTTCGTAGTAGTGGTTCAAACATTATTTCTAACATTTCTAAAACCTATCGAAGCATTTATGAACCAATCATTCATCTTTTTCACCACATGTGTTCATTCGCTCTTGTTTGACACTTGGAGAAGCTCCATATATCATTTCAAGAGTGTCCCACATTTCCTTGGTGAAGTTACAAATATAAACATAAAAAAAATTTATTATCATCTAAAGACATGTCTAAGTTGTTTTTTTGTTTTGAAATCAATTTCAAACTTCCTCTTCTACTCCATGGTCCAAAGAAAATCTAGTTTATTTACTACTTTTCTATTAACATGGTGAGTAGGGATAAATGGAATGTTGGTTATAGTTTTCCACAATTCAAAATCAAGACTTTCATGAATATTTTAAATCTAGCTTTCGAGAATTCAAACCTCACCATTAAACAGTGAAGGTGTGTTTAGGAAAGTCCCTTTTGTTAAAAATAGTGTTTGAAGTCATCCTCCTCCTGAGATGATTAGTCTTTAAACAAGAGTTAGACTCTATTGCCACTTGTTGAACATATAACTCCACACACAAGATGAGGGAGTAATCTGTGGAGGTTTGAAAAATGACAGTTTAAAACAAAATCATTTTCAAAATCAGAGTCGAAAACATTTTCTCCAAAAAACATTTGTATATGCACCATAAATATAAGGTAAAGAAAATGTTAAGAAAGTAAAAGAGTTAAGGGAAGAGAGATAACACCTATGATTTATAGAGGTTCAGTCTTAAATATGTGACTTAGTCCTATCTCCAAGATCCGATCTTTAGAATATCCAATAATGCTTGACATTTTTTAGAAGGTTAAGCCAACGAAACCCCTTATACATGGAAGATGAAGTTTTAGGGTTAACTTCTAACCCAAACACAAACTGAGGAATGAAGAGGTTAGTCTTCACCCCAAACAATGAGTAGAGCTTTGAGCGGTTAGCCTCTAAGCCAAAGTGAGAATTTTTACATGATGATCTCGAACCAAGTTGGAGTTTTATGTTGGCTATCCTCCCAAACCGACACTGAGGATTTGTATAGGGATGGCCATAAACCGAACCAAGTTTTTTATCAGTCTTATCTCGAAATGATTAACCTTTTGTACAAGGCTAAGCTCAAGAACTGATGTAAAGTTTTTTCATCGGTCATTATTCACGAACCCTAAAAACGAGAGCTTTTCTTCAAGTGGCAGAGCTCATGAACCAAATCGAGACTTATACTATTCCCAAAAAGAGCTTTTATACAAGTTTAGCCTTCAAACCTAGACAATTACTTCCTAGGGAAAAATAAATTACTCGAGGAAAAATAACTCTTGGTAAATTTAGAGTAATACCCTCCTCATAACAACTTCACTAAACTCAAATACATTTCTCAAAGCGCTAAGGCTAAAAATATGTTTGAGAAATAAAACTAATATAGAGAGATTGAGATAAAGGAAGGTTATATATCTCAAATTTTGTGGATGTTTAGAAATGAAGGGGAAGACCTCTATTTATAGGCTGAGAAATGGTTCAATTAGAAAACAATACATGAGAAAAATTAATGACCTAATCAATTAGATAATCAATTAGGTATAAGAAATAATCGATTACTGTTGTCCAAATGAGAAGGTTTGATAAAGAGCCTTTACCATTCATTATGACACTTTCATAATCGATTATGGAATATTTTTGTATGCATCTAATCGATTAGGCATTTGTTCTAATCGATTAGGTAGTTCAAAAAACTTGTCCTAATCAATATGACAACTCCAAATTCATCTTGCTAGGTTTCTAACATGCTTTTGGTGATTTTATTTGAAAAGAGAGGCTTCAAATAGTATTAGGCGTGTGTAGGTGGGGGATTTACCATACTACTTACAAAAACACCCGATGAGATTTCATCTAGACCACTTCAAGAGGTGTTTCAGCTTCAGGTCTTGTCATCATCAAAACTATAACATTATCAGGCCAAGCATAATTTGCTTCTCTATGAGCCTTTGACCACTTTCTGATTACACACTCGCTAGCACATAGTTCCATATACTAGACCTTCACTAAAGGATCCTTTCTGTCTTCAATGGCAACTATGAATGGTTGGACCTTCAGTGAAGGATCCTTGCCATCCTTAGAGGCATTATGAATACTGGGTCTTCACTGAAGGATTATTGTTGCCCTTAGAGGCAATATGAATGTTGGACCTTCACTGAAAGATTATTGTAACCCTTAGTGGAAATATGAATGTCGAACCTTCATCGAAGGATCCTTTCCCGCCCTCAGGGGGAAATATGAATGGTGGACCTTTACTGGAGGATCATTTCCAACCTTAGAGACAATATGAATTCTTAGAAATTCATGAAGGGTCCTTGTCTCCCTTATAGGCATTGTGAATG
>CATIWC010001419.1:0-145223 GCA_948472305.1 Vicia faba | reverse complement strand
TTCAGTTTTATCTTGAAGACCCATCTGACACTAATGGCTTTCTTGTTCTTTGGAAGTTCAGTCAACTCCCAAGTCTTGTTTCTTTCTATAGCCTTAAGTTCTTCTTTTATGGCCTTCAGCCACACTTTCGTCTTAAGATATTATTCAGTACTAGCTGGTTTAGAGTCTACTAACATGGCACACTGAATGACTTCTCATTCAAAGTTTATTTCAGTATCTTACAACATGTCAAACTCTACAAATCTTCTTGGTATTTGTATTATTCTTTGTGGCCTATGAACTTGTTCAAAATATTCTTCATATGCTAAAACATTATCAGATGCTAGACTACCTTTAGAAGTTCCACCTTCAGAGGTATGACCACCATAAGAGGTTGAATTACCACCATAGTCTAGATCATCATCAAAATCTAGATCAGAATCAAATTCACCTTCAGAGTCAGACCCACGTCCAGAGTCTCCTTCAACTTCAGAGTCACCTTCAGATTCTGACTCATCTTCATAGGAAAAATTCCCTTCAGAGGTAGATTCTCCTTCAGAAGTTAACTCGTGTGTCAACACTACATTGTATTGAGACTTTCTCCAATCCCACACTTTGATTCCTTCATAATGACATCTCTTATGACTTCAACTTTGTTAGTGATTAGAAAATAAAGCTTATAAGCACTTTTACTGTGGTACCCAATCAACAACATTACTTTGCTGAAACAGAACCAAATACTCTAAAATGAGTCATACTTTTCTTATCTCTTGTCCACTTCTCAAAAGGAACAGTTTCCTCCAGCTTCTTAGTTAAACATTTGTTGATCACATATGCTGCAGTGGCAACAACTTTCCCATAAGGTGTGAGGGAACTTCTTCTCTTTCAGCATGATCCTTGTCATATCAAGCAAAGTTTTATTTCTTTTTCCAACAAGAGAATTATGTTGAGGAGTGTATAGAGAAGTAACCTCATGCTTAATTCCATTCTCCTCACAATACTTCTTGGACTCTGTAGAGTTGTACTCACCTCCACCATCAAGTTTAAGTAAACACCTCATACTTAAACTTGATGAGTTCTACCCATATCATTCTTTTGAACTCATCCATAAAAGACACAAAGTATTTGTTTCCTCTAAGTGAAGGTATTTCAAATGGTCCACATATATCAGAATGAACTACTCCTAAATTATGCTTTACTCTTGGAGCCACTACTAATGCAAATGGAAATCTCGGTTGTTTACCTTTCATGTATATCTCACATGACTTCTTAGGCTTCACAATCTTAGGAATGCCATGTACCATATTCTTAGAACTCAGATGCTTTAAGCTTCATAAGTTCATATGCCCTAATCTCTTGTGCCACAACTCATTGTCACCTTCAGCAACTTCTACACTAAGGCATTTAGTTTCAGATGTATCCATATTCACCTTGAACGTTCTGTTGCTTCACTGCTTAGATTTCATAATAATCTTATAATCAGAATCGTACAACTTCAAGAGATTGTTCTTCATAGCTACTGAGAAACCTTCCTCAATGAGTTGACCTACATTCATCAGATTGCTCTTCATACCAGGAACATACCAAACATCCTTAATCATAACAGTTTTCCATTATTCACTCTAACTTTGACATTTCTCATTCCTTCAATATTAAGGTGCTTATCGTCAATACATCTGATGTTTTCCCTCTTTCTAGAGTCAAAATCAATCAGCCATTATTTGTTTCTAATTAGATAATTTAAGCAGCCAATGTTCATATACCACCAGTCTACTAAATATCCATTATCAGACTAAGAATCCATCAATAGCACAAATTAATCATCAGAATCTCCTCTGACTATGTTTGCTTCTCCTTAATTCACTTCCTTGTTTGACCAACAGTCAGCAGCAAAGTGGCCAAACCTATTACATCGTAGCATTGAACCTTCTTCTTCTCAAATTTCTCCTTATGTTATGATGTTTTTTCTCATCATAATTGAAGGCTTCTGACTTATGAGAACCACCACCATGTCTCTTCTTGACCTTTAATCAAGAATACTTCTGATTATTATTACCAGAAGACACTTTCAGAGCCTATTTTACCTCTCTTTTAGCTCGTGTTTAGTATAAATGAAATGAGGGAGAAAGAAGTTGAGAGGAGAGAAATTAAGAAGAAAGCCTAAATTTTATGTGTTTGTTTTGAGAGATAGAGGTTGAAGAGAGTGATAAAAGTGTGAACTCCATGTGAAATATCAATCTCCTCACAATAGAGAAGAAAGTGGAAAGAGCATGATTTTCTAACAAAATTACGTTAATCTCCTTTATGTTAACATATATTTTTATTTACTTTGTTAGCATCTTTTATATTGATATATTTTGTTACTATTGTTTTGATAAATATGCCTATGGCTCTTTTTTTAAATGTTTATGGAAGTGTGATAAGATTATTCAGTTCATAACAATTCTAAAAATCTAAAATCATTTCTAAACCGCTCACAAAATTCATTGTATCACCTAATAAAAATTTAATAAAATTTTATCTATGATATATTAAATAATATTAAATAATAAATCAAATTAAATACTCTATTTAGTACATTTACTATTTAAAAATTAATTAAAAAAATTAAAAAAATAAATAAATACTTATTCAATAAAATTAATAAATTAATTCAATTCAACCAAAGATATTTATGTCTTTTTCATAAAATAAGACACTTTTTTCTCTTCTATTTCTCTCTTCTTTCTTTTATATCAAACAATACATCATATCTACTTTATTTCACATCTATTTCTCTCTTTTCATACTTTTTATTACATCTTTCTCTCTTTTCAACTTCTTATCTCAACCAAACATATCTTTAAAGTTTTTCTCAATCAAACGTGACTCTTGTGCCTCTAGATCACTATGCATCTATTAAATCCTCATGGTGTTGAGGTTCTTAGAATGTTCAATTGCCAAAACAATGTAATCAAACTGAGGAGCAAGTGATCTTAGAACCTTTTCAATGATTTCTTATTCAGATAGAATTTCTCCAAGACTTTATCTCATTTGTGATCAGAATCACTTTGGAGATGTAATCAAGTGCCTTCTCATTATTCTTCATATTGATTTTCTCATACTGCTTATATAGACTCTGAAGCTTCACCTTCTTCACTGATGCATCGTCACTGTAACACTGTACCACTATGTCTCATGCAGCCTTCACTGTTGTTGAATTAGCAATCTTCTCAAACCCATTTGTATCCATGCAGTGATGAATATAGAACAATTTCTTATGATCCTTCTTCCTAGTTTTTCTTTGTGCTTTTCTTTGCGCTTTAGTTGCATCTACTGCAACCAGCGTGTAACCGTCATTTGCGAGATCAAGAACATGTTGAGTGTCAAACAACACACACATCTTAATCATCCACCAATTCCAATTCTTTCCATCAAATACTAGAATATTTGTGTTCAAGCTATCATTTGCAGCATTCATCTTCGTTCTTGTGCAAATTCACTCAGATCTCCCCAACACTCATGTTTCATAATTCCTCACTATCAAGAAATATGATTTTTTTTCCGATTTTGATCTTCAATTCTCTGCGAATTGAATGAGCAGAAATCAATCACATACGTCGCACGTACACTTGTATTTTCCTATGAATCTAACTGGAGTTCTAGATACTAATTATTGGTGCACAAGGTTGAAGATGGAGATGGAAGAAGAGAGAGAAAATAGATATTTATCTAACTTTTAAAGAAGAGGAAAATTCAGTTACATTCTCTCTATTTACACTTCTCTAACTGAACAAACTCAGTTTATATATCACTACTGAAATTCAAATGCATCTCAAATTAAATCTAAATGCAATCTTAAAAGAAATATTAACTAAATTGTGTTGAATTTCGATTACACTTCAACAAATTTTTCCGTCTAAAAATTATAGTTTTGAGTAGTTTGTAATTGTGTCTATTAAAATTAAAAATTGAGTAATAAAATATTTTGTTGAGTTTTATTTTTTATTTTATTTTTCATTTATGGTTGCACTAAAAAATTGTTTTTTATGCTTTAAATTTAAGATTTTATTGTATTAGGAAATGAATGCCGAAAATAAACATAAGAATTTGAAGAAGCATGTATTAAAATATATTGATCTACTGGTTTGGATTCTCTAGTTCCTAATCAGTTAACTTATAAAGGAAATTTAGACGGTATTTATATTGTTTGGGATGGTTATAACTAACTCAACAGATTTGAATTTATTCAGAATACAACTGACAATAACTATTGGAAATGGGTGTAGCATATTTCTGCTTCTGAGAAGGTAAAATTCTTTCATTGGACGGCTTTATATGAGTATCTTCCTACAAGATCAATATTGTGTCATCGTGGTATGCTACAGACGAATCTTTGTCCTATATGCAATTAGGACACCGAGACGACTTTACACTGCTTGAGAAATTGTGAATTTGTTACTCACTTTTGGAATTCTATTAGCTTCTTGGATTCACTATTCTTTCAATGAGATGGTTTATATGATTGGATTAGACATGACATCAATGACATCTCTATCTTTTTGGCTACTTGTTGGGGGTTATGACGCGCTAGAAACAAATTGTGTCTTGCGAATGAAGTGGTATCTTCTTATACTTTGAAATTCATCACAATAAATTATGTTAATCTTTTAGCTAAATGATTTTTCAAGCATAATATATGTCATCCAATGAGAACGGTCATATGAAATGCACACAAATGTAGTAATATGATTTTAAATATTGATGGAGTAACCTCAGTAATCCCGACATCTCAGGTTTTGATGGATTGATTTGAAATGCTGATGATGTTTGAGTCTACAATTTTGCGAGTAATATTGGTTATTCCAACATCCTTCATGTCGAGTTGATGACGTTATATCATGGTTTGCGTATGAAATGGAAACTTGGCATCAAAGATCTGATGTGTTATTCTGACTCGAACTCTGCTATCAAGTTTATCTTAGAGTTTGTTAGTGTTTGACATCACTATGTCGCGATTCTTCACAACATTAAAGAATTTCTCTCTAAAAAATTATGAGTTCAAATATTTTATACTCTTAAAAAGAAGAATAATTGTGTTGACTACCAAAAAAACATATAATTGATAATGATATGGTTTATCAATATTTTACAGAACTTTCCGTTAGAATCATCACTCTCGTACTCATTAATATTAGTAAGACTTATTTTTTAGAAAATTTTTCTTTCTTACTTTTTATTTTATTTTTCAAATGTACCGAAAGAAGAAGAAAAAAAGGATTTTTTTTTATTATTAACCATGTATTAAAAAAATATTTCGTAAATAACCGGGTTTCGGAAAAAATTACGCAAATAACCATGTTTGAGATGGCTCCACAAAGGAGGAGCCATCTCAATTGGCGCATGCACCTCCTTTTTTAAGGGAGGCGCCATCTCACTTGGCGCCTAAGTGCTTAGGGCATGCCCTAAGCCAAGTGAGATGGCGCCTATGTACAAATTTAGGGCAAAATTTTTTTATTTTTATTTTCTTTCCTGTGCGTTGCCTATTGGACAGAGATCAACAAAATGGACATTTTATTAAAAAAAAATAATTACATTCAACTGTATTACATTAAAAGAACAGTAAAAAAAATGGATACAAAAAATACTGGGAAAAAAAAAGATACATCAGTGATCCCCCGAAACCCGGTAACGACCCCCGGTTCCGCATCCCCGTCCTCGCCTTTCTCTTGCTAGGTGCCGTCGCATTTCCTGCTGCGGCAAGGTCGATGGCCCAGCGAAGTCAATGCGATCCGAATCCATAAAATCAGTAAGATCTCCATATCTCGAAGATCCGCTCTGGTACAGTCGGTTACCCATACCCTCAAAGTTTGGTCGTGTTGGCGGTGGGTGGGGTTCCATGGTTGGTCGGTAGCATTGGTCGTCTGAGTATGGGGGGTAGAAAGGAAATGGATCTTGGGGTGTTTGGTATTGTGGATGTTGGGTTGTTTGGTGATATGGTGGTTGATGGTAGGTTTGGTCGGCTTGGTCATAATCTTCTGACATTCCCATATCAGGGCTAAGGCTGGATGTTGAGGGCGCCATATTGGGATATATGGAAGACTGAAATTGTGTCTGGGGTATGTGGGTGTGCTGGTATTGGGGTTGGTATTGTGGTTGGGTTTGAGGCATATCCAGGTATTGGTAGTTTGGTGGTGATTGTGGTTGGTAGCACGACATTTGATTGTAGTTGTGTTGTGGTGGGGAATGTGGTTGTGTGTTTGTTGGTCTGTTTCTTCTTGGGGGTTGGTTTGAGGTTTATGGATTTTGGGTTTGTTGATGGGGAATCGAGGGTTGTGCCCATTGTGTGCGCGGGTCAACCAAGTACCTCAGATGAGACACGTGCATTTCTGGGTTACTAACCGACCTGTACCACGACATATATTGATCAGTGTGTCGCATGTTACCTTGAGTAAGGAAAACCGGGGATTGCAAGATGTAGCGGTGACGCCTTTGCCACATTTTACACCATTCCGGAGCAAAGTCTTTCCAGTTGGTAAGACCCCACTGGGCGTCAACCCTTTTAAGATGCCAGGGGGACAAATCTGTTGGATCACTTGGTATCTCTTGATGCATTCCGAACTGCATCTTCACACGGTCGCTGTGGTGCATCTCCACTATGTTGAACCGAATGAGTGCAGTCTTTGCAGTCCAAGTTGCTGCATCCTCTGGGTTTGGAGCATGGCCCAAACCCAAATATGGTCTCCAGACGAACTGCGATAAAATTTAAATCAGGTTAGCGCAAAAGTAATGTATAAATAATTAAAATGAACAAAAGTTAAAAGCTACAACGTACGTCATCTGGGCCTAAGTGATCCAACAGATTCCGGTAGAGTGCGACATTGAATCTTGGATTCTTGCCGTAATCCATACCCCTCACGCAGTACCTAAAGGAAATGAGAAACATGTTATTTTTAGCATATATTTTGGAAAGAGCAGAATAGTTATAAATGCTATAACTTAATGACTTACTTTGTTGCGTACGGGAAACCAAAAGTGTTGTTGTTGATGGGGTTTAAGGACTCCATCCTCCACCAACCCCAGGCTTGTAGTAAAAATGCGCACCCATAAAATGTACATTTTTCCTTGACTGCATTTTTGCACAAGGAACTGTACAGGTGGGCTAATACTGCAGAACCCCAACTATATTTTCTAGTTTTTTCAAAATTTGTTAGTAAATGTAAGTACATGAAATTTACACTATTTCCCGTACTTTCGGGAAATAAAAATGTACCAAAAAGTATCATAAGATACGTTCTGGCTTTTACTACTCGGTCATTCTCTGAGGAATTTTCATTTAATTCCATACTTGCATAATGACGTTTCAGGTAAGTGAGTAGTATTCCCTGCCCTCTTGCTCCACCACCTTCTACCATATCCCTACCCAACAGTTCTTCACACTGTGAGTTGGGTTGTTGAACCGACCCGTTCACCGCCTTACCGTCGATAGGGAGGCCCAATAGCATGTACACATCCTCAAGCGTGATGGTACATTCACCTATTGGTAGGTGAAATGTATGGGTCTCCGGTCTCCACCTTTCCAACATTGCAAGAATGAATTTTGAGTCAATGGTGCAGTTGGAGATCTTTATCACATGTTCAAAACCTGCATATTCCAGATAAGGGACGATAAATGGGTCGGGAGCCAGGTAGTTGTGCGAACGGATTCTGAATCTTTTTGTGTCCTGAGATCATAATTAAACAAGTGTAAGATTAATTAAGATGAACAACACGTTATTTGAAGTATGAAAAATGTATAACCAAAGAAGAGACTTACAAATGCAGCAATGTTTTCCCTTGTGCCTCTGTGAGTATCGCCCATTGTTAGAAGAGCCATTGTTCAAAATTCTTGAGAGTATGAAAGACTTAGGAAGAAATAGAGAGTATGATAGACTTAAGAAATATTTCGTAGCAGAGAGTGAGAGTTGTGTGGGTGTGAGAGATGTTTCATAAGGTATGTATTTATAGGCAAATAAGTTTGATGTAGTGGTTGCTTGTGCTTGCATGCCTGCGAAGTGTCACATTTGCATGCTTAGGGTGTTACACATATGCATGCATGCATTTACAAAAAATGTAAGGTGTCACTCTTGCAGGCTAGGTGGCAGCCCATGCATGTATCACGATTGGACAGTAAGGGAGGCGCCATTGGACTTGGCGAAAGAGTACAAAAATGAATGGTGTCGCCACCCCATTTGGCGAATAAGAGGTGTCATTTCTTACAGCATAGGCTCAGGCTACGTGACAGCCTTTGGGATTCCTTTCTTTGTTGCATGCAAGGCCATTGGAGTTGATGGGTGGAGTCTTACACAAAACATTTATGTGTGCAGAATAGGGCCAGGATAGGTGGCAGCCTATGGGGTTTCATAAGCCCATGCATGTATCACGATTGGACAGTAAGGGAGGCGCCATTGGACTTGGTGAAAGAGTACAAAAATGAATGGTGTCGCCACCCCATTTGGCGAATAAGAGGTGTCATTTCTTACAGCATAGGCTCAGGCTACGTGACAGCCTTTGGGATTCCTTTCTTTGTTGCATGCAAGGCCATTGGAGTTGATGGGTGGAGTCTTACACAAAACATTTATGTGTGCAAAATAGGGCCAGGATAGGTGGCAGCCTATGGGGTTTCATTATTGCATGTAATATTATTGGCAGCCTTGGGGGGTTGCATCCCTTACTTAATTGAAATTTTTTGCCTTACGTTGAACATAACATTGATTCACATAATCTGTAAAATCTTCCAACCTTCGAATCAGTCATCAAACCTTCAAACATTCCAGCATTCATACCTTCATACAATCAATAAACCTCAAACATTCCAACCTTCAAACCTTAAAACAATTCTACGCAATGGCCTATTCACCACAATTTGTTGTCAAAGCACATTTCAACGGTGAGACATACATTTGTCCCACAGTTGGGTTTTTGTTTAGAAACACCGACAACGTTCGATTTCTCTTAAACGGGAAAGCCAATTTCTCGTACTTCAAGAAAAGATTGGAGGCCAAACTTGAACGAGGCCCGGTATCCCAGATATTTTATCAGAATCCAGTTTTTTTTGGAAACAACCAAGTAATTTTTTATAAGGTTGAAGTTCAAGATGACGAGGATCTCCAGAACATGATTTCCAGCCATGTCTATTCTGGATACGACTCTATTGAGTTGTACGTTTTGCTTCAAGAGCCTCCGGTGACACAGGAGGTAGAGCCTCCGGTGACACAGGAGGTTGATCCTTTAGAGAATGAACAAGATGAGGTAGATGCAGTTGATGATGAAGAAGAAGATAACGAGTTAGAGTTTGATGAAATGGTGAACGAAGATTCTGAAGATGATGGCATCCCAAGTATTCCTACTGACAAAATCTACACACCACCTCCGCACATGACAAACTTCAACATGGGCGGAGATGAACCTTCTACTGATTTGTTTTTCCAACCGTATATGCAGTCGGATGAAAATTTAAAAGAGAAGGACAAGTTTCATAACAGAGAGGAATGCATCAGGGCCATCAAAAAATTTCACATGCTCAACTCGGTTGATTTTAAGGTGGATCGTGTAAACCCGGAAAGGTACAAGATCAAGTGTGTCCACCCTGACTGTATGTTCAAGCTGACCGCATCATACAGATTAAGGGGTGACTGCTGGGTCATAGGTTCCATGACTACCCACACTTGTGTAAGTTCCACTCAATCACAAGACCACCGAAAACTCAACCATGATCTAATCCGTCAAGAAATCCTACCCCTGGTCAGCAACGACCCATCTTTGAAGGTGAAAACAATCATCTCCCACATCACCACGGTTTTTAACTACACTTCGTCTTACCGTAAGGCGTGGTTAGCAAAGACTAAGGCGATTGAAAGGGTGTACGGAAACTGGGAGGAGTCATACCGAGAACTTCCCCGCTACCTAAATGCACTCAAGACATATTCTCCAGGTAGTGTTTATGTTCTGGAAACATTGCCAGTGTACGCCCAAGATGGTAGTATACTGCATGGCAACGGAATATTCAGTCGCGTGTTTTGGGCATTTCAACCATGCATCACAGGGTTTGCATCATGCAAACCAATTCTACAAATTGACGGGACTTGGTTGTATGGGAAGTACAAAGGCACGCTATTGATGGCAGTTGCATAAGATGACAACAATAACATTTTCCCCGTTGCGTTTGCCCTTGTCGAGGGGGAGACCGGTGGTGCTTGGAGCTTTTTCCTGAAAAATCTTCGTACACACGTGGCTCCTCAACCAGATCTCTGTTTGATCTCGGACAAACATGCCTCCGTTGAAAGTGCCTATAATAATCCAGCAAATGGTTGGCATGACCCTCCTTCTACGCATGTCTATTGCGTCAGGCATATCGTATAGAATTTCTCGAGGGAGGTCAAGGACAAAACATTGAGGAAAGCGGTGATGAATGCGGGATATGCATTGACACAACCCACATTCAAATATTACCGCAACGAGGTCCGTTTGTCTAATCCAGAAGCCGGTACGTGGATCGACAACATACCGGTCGAAAAGTGGACTAGGTCATACGACAATGGCCAAAGATGGGGGCATATGACAACAAATCTTATCGAATCAATGAATGGGGTATTCAAGGGCATACGAAACCTCCCAATCACTGCCTTGGTAAAATCCACGTATTTTAGGATGGCTGCGTTATTTTCCAAAAGAGGTGAAATATGGTATGCGGTCTTGCAATCAGGACAACTATAGAGTGAAAGCTGTATGAAATACATTAAGGCTGAAAGTGCTAAAGCCAACACTCACATGGTTACACAGTTTGACCGACACAACCACAACTTCATTGTGAAAGAGACAATCGACCACAATGAAGGCCTGGAAAGACAAGAATACAGGGTCATTTTACCTTCTCAATGGTGTGATTATGGCAGGTTTCAAGCATTTCGTATGCCCTGCTCTCGTGTCATTGCCGCTTGTGCTCATACCCATCAAGACGCGCTTCAACTGCTCTCAAACGTTTATAAATTTGAAACGTTGCTCACTGTTTACAACAACAACTTTCCTTTGGTGGCAAAACCGGACTATTGGCCTGAATACAACGGCGATATAGTTTGGCACAATGACCAAATGCGAAGGAACAAGAAGGGTCGTCCAAAAGCAGGCGCATCACAACAGAAATGGACGATCTTGACAGGTTGGAAAGAAAGTGTGGTTTATGCCGTTAGGTCGGACACAATCGCAAAAACTGTCCGAATCGGGCGTCTGGCTCGACCACATAAATATTGTAATACAATAAATCTTTTCAATATTTGTGTTGTAAACATTAGGATTTTCCGTTAATAAAACTGTTAACACAATTTAAGAAATTCAATATAGGAAATTACATTAGGGTTTTCGCGTACAACAATGATTAACGATATTCAATCTAGGAAATTACAACTGTTAACACAATTTCATCTGACCCATGCATCATCAGCATTACATCACTGTCTGTTTTGACTTCCTCAAACCACACATTAGGTCTTCCTGTCGCATGCGAGGTTGTTGTTCGTTTTCGCTAGATCCTTCGAATTTTTTCCCCCTCCGCGATGTCTCCATCTAGCCACCGTATCAACTCCCGCTTCAGACGCTCCATGGAGTGAATGTGCCAGAATTTCATTTTCATCGCAGGTTTCGTGGCGGAGAATATAACGTAACCATCTCTGCTAAAAATCATAGGCGACGTCATTACGCAAATAACGGAGTACAAAATAAAAATACAGTGCGAGAAAGTGTGAGAAATTTCAAAGAAACGCACGAATTATTTATAAAATAGCATTTTGCCCTAGTTTTGCCCTAGGCGCCAAGTGAGATGGCGCCTCCTCTCATTTTTAAGGAGCATGCGCCATCTCACTTGGCTAAAAGACAAGGGAGGCGCCAAGTGAGATGGCGCCTAGGGCAAAACCCTAGGTGCATGCGCCAATTGAGATGACTCCTCTTTTGTGGAGTCATCTGAAACATGGTTATTTGCATAATTTTTTCCGAAACCCGATTATTTGCGAAATATTTTTTTAATACATGGTTATTAATAAAAAAAATTCAAAAAAAAGATATTGATCCATTTATCCGGTTAAAAATCTTAATCCGAAACCGTAATGAAGTAACATGGTTATGTTCTCATGCATGAAATTACAAACTTTGACTAAAAAGAATAAACAGTTATGATTTTGGCTACAACTTCGTTTGAACGCAATCTAATCACGAATTAGATTCTTTCACTAATATATGGTTTTCTTTATCAAAAAAGAAAAAGATAAATAAGCTTTTTGGGTTAGAAAACTATCGTTTCACCCCCTCGTAATTCCCACTTGTTTACGCTAAAAATTCATGAGTGAGTCATACCATATATTTTTCTTCTTTATTTTTTCATGCGATATTTGACCTAATATACCGATTCCTAAAAATTGGGTAGGAACTTTTAAACCTAATATCCATTATGTATTAAATAACATTTTTGAATAATTGTGATATACTAACTATATAAAAGAATTTATATTGATAATACATATAATATAAATTAAACATGTGTTGTAGTTCATAAAGTTGGTTACTATTTGGCTAATTGCAAAAGTTAACTAGTGTGTTAGGCAATGCTTCAAGCTTAAGAAAAGTCATTTTCCAAAACCAACTAATGATATTCGATATATCTGTCCCAGTAAACAGTCCACAAAATAAAAATAATAATTGTTTAAGAAAATTATCATTTTCTTGGTTGTCACCCTGCTTTAGAAATATAGTTTTATTCTTATTTTAAAAAAATAGTTTGATTAGGTATTTTTATTCGTGCAAGTTAGGTCTCAAAAAAAAAATCATGCAAGTTACTGTTTTTTCAAATACTTCTCTGGTTTTCCATGCTCCGTCCACTTATTTTATTTTGTATTATTATTATTTTAACCAATTGATACTAATTATGAAAAAATGTATATACTTTAAACACTCATGTTTGAATTCAAATTAAACTTTTTAATAATAATATCAATTTATTGATTGAATTAAATTTCACAAACTATATCTTTCTCTTTTTTTAATTATATGAAAAATACTTTTTTTTTATTTAAAAAAAAGCAAGTTTGATAAGAAGGCTGAAATGAATGGGGCAAAAAAATATTTAATATTTAATTAAAAAAGTATTTAAAAAATTAAATAGAAATAGTCTTTAAAATTAGATTCTAAATTACAAAAGTTATAGATTTGATTTATTTATTTAGTATTTTTTTTTACTATTTTAAAAAATTGTACAATGCCGCCGCCTAATTTCAAAAATTACCATTTAATACAAATTCATTAGAAATGTATATTTTAGAGTTAAATTATGTTTAGTTTTAGGGGTGTATATGAGTCGGTTCGGGTTGAATTTAGTCAAAATTATGATCCAATTCATACATAGTACAACCATAAATTTATAGGTTGGATAGTGGGTTATCCAATTTTTTCTTATTTATTTAATTATAAATGATGTGTCACTTTTTTTATTTAAATAAATAGTTTAATTTATTATTGTTATTTATTTAAACATCAAATGTCTAAATATACGATAAAATTTATTTTAAACATATTTGTAAAAACCAAAATTACATTATAGTAATACCTAGAATTGAATAAAATACATGTAACTTACAAGAATTATCATCAAAATAATTAAGTGTGACATTCTAGATAAGTTAAAATTATTGCTTACAAAAAAGAAGATGTTCTTAAGGTTATCATTGAAACAACCAATATTAAAAACATAAAAGTCATTACTTATCAAATTAAAAAAAAAAAGTAAAAAAATAGGCACTCAATAACTCATGAATTTTGTGTGGATTTACTTATAATCCAATTATTTAAAACGTGTTTTCATTTTTGAAAATTGTAATTACCCAATAAGCCGACCCAATTCATTTTTGTTGGGTTGGTTTGGGTGAGTTTTACCGGGTTCATTTGGTTTATCCAACCCATGTACACTCCTAATTTAGTCATTATGAAAATGTAATCGTTTAAATTTAGTCCAAAAATAATAATATTTTTAGTTTTTTTTTTTGGATTTAGGATTTAGAGTTTATTGTACTTGTTAACAAGTATAATGCCTGACAACTCTTAATGATTAATATTGTAAGATATTTTAAAGTATATGTTATAGAGATAAGAGCTAGCTCACGTGAGGTGAGAAACTCTATTTATGTGGTTTTTGATGTGAGAATGAAATTGCCTTCATCAACTCTATTGTTGAGGTATTTATAATAGACTTGAGCATGAATTTTAGGTCCTTTGAAATAGGAATTTCTCTTGATAAGATGCAGAGTGGATGGTTAACCTACCACCATTTCCGAGAACATGGTCAAATGATGACTTCTTTATCGTTAAGGAAGAGGAACATGTCCTTCCCACATTTCCCCGTACCGGGCGACCAATCTGAGAATGAGGCGACGCGGTCAATGAAACAAGTGATATATCTAATAAACGGGCCCTCAAACTAGATAATGGGCGACCAAAGATACACTATGGACCCAACTCAGGTCCATAGTCTCCGTCTTACCCTCTACTGCCCCTCTTTTAAGATATACCAATACACAATCCCTTAAACACAAAGATTTGTAAAGGGCGGGCAAGGTTATTTTACTAGACTTCAGATGAGTCTTTCAGGAGAGGCTTTAGTTGAGTCCCTAAGGAGAGAACTTAGTTAAGTCCCTCATGTGAGACTTTATTCTAGTCTCTCAGGTGAGACTTTAGTTGAGTCTCTCACGTGAGACTTTAGTTGAATCCATCAAGCGAGATTTTAGTCGAGTCCCTCAAACAAGACTTTAGTTAAGTCCCTCATGCGAGACTTCAGGTGAGTTCGTAAAGCGAGACATTACTTATCTTATAGGGATGATGTTTACGATACCTCTCTCTAACACAACAAAGATTTTCCAGTGAAAGTCCAACATTTATGTTTCCCTTTTCTAGGCAGAAAAGATCTTCTAGTTAAAGTCTAACAATCATATTGCCCTTTTCAAAGCGGCAAGGATCTTCCAGTGGAAGTTCGGTATTTATATTTCTATTTTCAATATCACAATGAGCTTTTAGTGAAATATGTAGTGGTATAATGTAAAGAGATATTAGGGACGGGGTGAAAGGCATACATGTATCCCTTCGTCCTTCCAAAGTCACCCTTTGATTAGGCCGAGCGCCCCTTTTTGGATCAAGCGCCCCTTGTTCACATACATCGCCCAAATCCTAATGTAGTTGTCTATAGAGCGCGGTCGTGTGTGAGGTGTGCATTGGATTAAAAAAATTTGCATAAGGTATTGTGGGATTAACCTACGCTACGTGAGTTTCATGGAACCAAACACCCATTTTCGGAGTGGTTAGAGTATCCTAGGGAGATTGAGATCCATATTCAAGGGATTATAAATATTGTGATTCCATGACAGATTAAGAAAAAACCTAATTCTATCACAAATAAAATACATAGATACAATAGCTTCTCACCTCAAGCGAGCTATCTCTCAATACTAGAACAACCCTAAAGCATCTAACACCCCTCAATCATTAGGTGTGATACGGTGGTAGAACTGACTGTTAATACTGGTTTTACGTTTGTGTTTGCAAATGTTGCGGTAAGTAAGAGTTGCCACCGGCTTTTCTTTTATCCAAATTAAGGAAGGGGTGAAAAGAACAGAAAAAGATCTTTTCGAGAGTTTTCTGAGTAAGAGGGGTAGATTATGGAAAGGGAAGGTGTTAGCACCCTTTCCATCCGTAGTTTTCTACGGGCTCTTAGATGCTAGCTCATGTTTTGAAAATTGCTTGTGCTTTGTGTGTTTTGAAAATTTGTTTTGAAAATGCCTTAGTGCGGCGATTTGATTTATGATAACTCTTGTATCAGTCCTCAAGAGTATTGACAAAGCAAATGTTTTTGAAATGTACAAGTGTAAAAGTTTACTTGAGCAATCATCTAACAGCTATCTACTTGTGCTCGAAAAAGGTTGTTCTTTTTATCCTATCCTTTAGACAGTGTTATCCTACTATTAGTGAGTAGGTAGCCCTATCGTTGGATGTTTTGAGGGACAATCAAAGGGACGTTATGGTCATGAAGGCAACTTGGCAAGAAATTTTAGTAACTGTCCAAAAGTTATAAGATCACTTTTAACTGCGGCAATGTCGAGAGGGTCATCGAGAGACTTGTGATCTTTCGAACTAGAGGACAGTCACTAAAACTCCTCATGTTTCGAGAATTGTGACCGTTTTCCGAAGGAAACCGAAGTGGGATACCCTAGAGGTGCGTATGTGCAATTGAGTTCAATTCAATTATTTATCTTGCACATTTAGGTTTGCTAACGCTTTGTTTTTCAGTCTTGTCATACAATCCTGGTTACTAGCAGTTAATATGTACAGAAATTTAAATTACAGGAATTTAAATCTACGCTATTACAATGTTTTCGGGGAGGGGGAATATATACAATATCCAAGCAGATGGGGGAAGGAAGAAAGGAAAATGGTAAAGTCCTATTAAATATTACATACCATTGAACAGATACAATAATTAAAAAAATACGAAAAATAAAATAACGCGCGAAAGATTGAAAATACGTCTAAAAACCTAAGAGAAAATCTTTTTGTGGTTTGTTGATTTAAGAAAATAATTAAATTAAAATATCCTAAAATCTATTTAGAAAATAAAATTAAATTAAGAAAAATAATGTGATTTCTTTTTAGTTTTTTTACTATGAAAAGTAAATAATTAAAACTAAATTAAATTCTAAATTCTAATTCATTTTTAAATTAAAGAAAATAGTTAAAATATTTATTAATTTATTTACAAAATTAGTTTGATTAAAAAAATACTAAATTAATATTTTTTTTTGTGATTTTGGATTATTTGTTTAAATAAGTAATAAAGAAAAAAAACAATACAAAAAAATACCAAATGGACTTGATGCTGAAAAGAAAAAGGGGTGCAAGTTTGAATTTTCTTGGCCCAAATAAATGTTGAGCCCAGGCCACACTGGATCAGGTGAGGTGAGACCTTGAGGGATTAATATGAGCCTGCAGATTAGAGGCGTTGGATCTGATCAGATGTGCATCTGATGGCAAGGATCTGCTGGAGCATGATGAGCAATAGGCCATGAGGAATACTAGATTTTGCATGAAACATGTTAGAAAATATAAAATGATGGACCTGGGATTCGAACCCAGGTCCCCTTCCTTTACACCAACGCGCCTTGCCAACTGAGCTACTATCTCATTCGCTATACAAAATAAAACAAGAATATTATAATACAAACTCCAGGCACTTATTTGAAATTAAAAAAAAATGCGCGTAGATTTGAATTGCCCAATGGGACGTTGCCACACTTTATCTTCTTCCTCCCTCCATCGTCTTAGGTATTGCAACCTATAGTGACAGTTTTTGTTTGTCACTATAGCACCTACACTCAATAAAATCCACAATACGCAACAAAAATTAACTATGAGGCCATGGATCGATTAGCCTCAACCTCCTGAGCACAATGGTACCCTTGGTTGGGTCTAATTTTGTCTGATTTGAAAAACCCTAATTTAGAGGTCCAAACCGTAACATTAGCAAAACGCGATACCTGCACCAAAACTACAATCCAACTATACAGGAAGCTTGCAAACACTCATGTAATCAATAATGCATGGTCAAAACATATTTATATTTCATGAATCAAGTAAAAAAATTGAAAAGAAGTGCAAACCGTGCGAGCTTGCTGAGGCATTTTGTGATCTTTCAGGGCTTGGTAATGATTAAAAAGCTTTAGGGAGCCTCCGGGAATGTATTTGGATCTTTTGTTTGGACTGAGGAAGACTGGAACATAAAATGCGAATTTTACAACTTTGATAATTTTGCAAAATTTGTAGAGATTTTCCAGGCTGTGTAATCGTGTATCATGCTTGCTAATGTGATGTATATATAGTGGAGATGGAGGGAACAAGAGAGAAAAGGTTTAAACAGCCTTAAACATGTGTTTTCAAAGCCATGAGTGTCATTTTGAAAGTTGGCCAAAGATGTGGAATCTTAGCTTTTTTTTCAAATTTGCAATGTACCTGGAATATTTGCATGAATTCTTGGGCTTTAAGGCAACCCAAAACACCAGTCCAAATTCCAAGGCCCACCTCTAATTATTTTATACATTTTATTTTATATTTATTTGAAATAAATTTAAATAAATATGTACAAAATAAGTAAAAAAAATGTAAGGCATGGTAAAAATGAGATTAGGGGCTCTTCATGAGGTCATGAAAGTGTTTGAAGTCCAAAAAGTTATGTCATTGCCTTAAAAGTTCAAATTTGTTCAATGTATATTTCTTGAAATTTCCCAAATTTTCCCAAATTGAGAAAGACATAACTTGCTCAATTTTCATCTCATGATGATGATCCTTGACTTTTTATAAATCCCAAGATGTCTACTTTAATCCCTCTTTTTATAAATTTTGCATTTGAAGATTTTATCTTGATGTAAAAGGTCTTGGCAAAAAAGTAACTTTTGTTGACTTTCTGAAAATGACCTATAATGTATGAGTTTGTATCTTTCAAATGGTGCATTTATTGGACTTTAGGGCTGGAGAGAAGTTGTAGGGAATTAGATCCTCTTCAAAATGAGCTTTGGTTATAGAAAAATGGATTAAGTATGTGAAAGTTATGCTTGGTCAAAGTTCAGTTGACTTTTCCTTTAGAAACCCTAATTTAGCAATTCTTGACTTTTGATAAATTTAGAGCATTTCTTGAGGAATCATGATCAACCCTTTATCAAATGATGGATATCACTTCAAAATGTTGATGTTGACCAAAAATCATGAAGTTTGACTGTATTTGGGCCACAGTTGACTTTTGACCTAATACAGTTGATTTCCAAGCATTTGAGCAATTAATTGGGAAAACTTGTAGTGCAAGGCATGAAACTTGTCATGGACAATCTTGAAAGAATATTAGGACAATGGAAAAAATTTGAGACATTTGGAGCTCACACATCTTGATGAGAAGTGAAACCCTAGTTATAGGTTCAGTTCTTAGGAGGAGAATTTGTCTGGTCAATTCTTGGTCAACCTTGAGCAATTGAGCATCTCTAGGAGAATGCTTTGAGTCAAAATGGGAGGGAAAACTTTGGGGTACAACAGCTGCCCCTGTTCAATCTTCTTAAACTTGGGGATTTAGATTGGCTTGTCTGCCTTTCGTGATCTGAAGGTGGAAGATGATTGAACACTAGAGTGCCCAAAAATTTGCACTCGCATGAAGTAACACAGATGGTTGATGATGTCGGGAATGATCTTACAAATGCCATTTGGAAAAGATGACTAAGAGTCGTCGGAGATGGTCTTAAAGATGCCATCCCAAGAATATGACGGAGAGTCGTCGGAGATGGGCTTTAAGATGCCATATGAAGTAGATGTTGACTTCATAAGAGGTCTCTTTGTGGGGATTCCTGTTCCTGCTATCTGAGGAGGAGTCCACTGGGGAAAGTGGTTTTCTGTTGTTCTCCTTCTTGGGGAAAACTCCGTGGGGAATAGAGTCTAGGAACTTCAGTTGTCCAAGGCTCTGCTGAAGAGTTATCTCTGTACTGGAGAGATGAGAGTTTGTTGTTTTCTGGTTGAAATCCAGGTTTCGCAGTAACTTGATGGGGATAATGTAATTAACTGTTATATGTAAATGTATTAGAAAGAGCCTGTGTAGGGCTGCTTCAAGATGAGCCCGTGTTAGTCTCCATATAGAGATATATGAGAAGGAGCATGTGTGGGGCTGCTTCAGGATGAGTCCATGTTAGACTGCATCTGGAAATCATGAGAAGAAACCCGTGTAAGATTGCTTCGTCTAGTCATGTAGATAGCTTTCCTGTCTGGTTTCGGGTGTTAATCTACAATCAGTTGTTCATAGATAGTTGTCCTATCTGGTTTCAGGTATTAATCTGGAATTTGGAAATTTTCGGTCGTTGAGATAGTTGTCCTGGCTGGTTTCAAGTATTAATCTCTGACCCGAGAAAGAAAAATAGTTTTCCCATCTGGTTTCGGGCGTTAATCTTCAATCTTCTTATGTAGATAGTTTTCCTGGCTTGCTACAAGTATTAATTCGAAACTTGAAAATTGTCGGTCACTGAGATAGTTGTCATGGCTTATTACAGGTATTAATCTCTTGAGAAAGAAAGACAGTTTTCCTGGCTTGTTACAGGTATTGATCTTCAATCTCTTTATGTAGATAGCTTTCTTGGCTTGATACAGGTATTAATCTACAGTCGTTCATTCACAGATGGTTGTCCTAGCTTGTTACAGGTATTAATCTGGAACTTGAAAATTGTCGGTCGTTGAGATAGTTGTCCTGTATGGTTTCAGGTGTTAATCTCTATCCTTAGAGAAAGAAAGATAGTTTTCTCGACTGGTTTCGGGTATTAATCCACAGTCGATCGTTCACAGATAGTTCTTCTGGCTTATTATAGGTGTTAATTTGGAACTCGGCAATGCTGGTCACATAGATAATTTCCCTGTCTGGTTTCGGGCATTAATCTGTGGCCTATTGTATTTGTTGGTAAACACGTCTTGTGTTTAGAGTTCATACCACTTGTTTGTGCAAATAGTTTTCCCATATGGTTTCGGGAATTAATCTTTGACCTGCTCTATAAGTTGACAGTGTTTGTCTTTCTGTGATCTAAACCTGGAAAGGTAAAGTCAGTTTCATGCAATGTCATGATGTATGAATTGCATGATGCTCTCAAAATAAATGAGATTGTGATATATGAATTTGTACTGCATATGCTATGATGTTTGTAAAATGCTGTATGAATGCAATGTATGAACGTGTTAGTCGTTCTATTGTAGTGTTGTTGAACTAGGGAAAATAAATCCTTAATTGTTGTTGGGGATGAAGAATGTATATCTTCAGATTTTGTTAAAGTTGAAATGTTGGGAGATGGACTTCCGTTGTTAGAGAAATAAGCTTTGTTGGGGAAGGAAAGCTCTGTGGACTGTTTGAGGATTTTGTGAAATCCTGTTGGGGAATCCTGAGAAGCTTGGAGACTTCACTGGGGAATTTTTCTCAGATGTCGGAGCAGTAGTTAGAGATGTATTGAATAAGTATCATAATGACATCTGTATTTGGGTCGTATCTGAACTATTTCTAGAAGAATTTGGAATAAGTGTCAGGATGACATCCGTCTCTCGATCGTACCTGAACCGTTTCTAGAGGAGTCTAGAATAAGTGTCAGGATGACATCCGTCTCTGGATCGTACCTGAACCGTTTCTAGAGGAGTCTGGAATAAGTGTCAGGATGAAACCCGTCTTTGGATCGTACTTGAACCGTTTCTAGATGAGAATCTGGAGTAAGTGTCAGGATGACATTCGTCTCTGGATCGTACCTGAACTATTTCTAGAGGAGAATCTGGAATAAGTGTCAGGATGACATCCGTATTTGGATCGTACTTGTACTGTTTCTAGATGAGAACCTGGAATAAGTGTTAAAATGACATCCATCTCTAGATCGTATCTGCACCGTTTCTAGATGAGAATCTAGAGTAAGTTTCAGAATGACATCTGTCTCTGGATCGTATTTGCACCGTTCCTAGATGAGAATTTGGAGTAAGTGTCAGGATGACATCCATCTCTGGATCGTACCTGAACCATTTCTAGATGAGAATCTTCTTTATTCATAATGTTTCCTATGGGAATTCCTATTTTGTTGTTTTGAGAAGAAATCCGTTAGGGAACATGAAAAGCTAGGCGAAATAGGCTGGGGAATTTTTAAGATGTTGGATCAGTGATTGGAGATTCTTGCTCTGCCGGGGATATAAGAACACTTGGCATCACAAGGCTGTAAGCTGAGGATGTGGTAGTGACCTTTTAGTAGTATGCCCCTACCTCTGTACCTGATGGAGAAAGTATCTGCGAAGGTTTTGTGGATGGTTTGAGTGTCATCCCAACTCCTGAGGTTTTGAGTCGATGTTGATCGGGGCGATAAATCTTCAACTGAAAGACAAGTGACAAGATGACGGGACATATTTGTACGCTCTAAATCCCTAACTTTTTCCTGGACTGTCCTTTCATATTTTCAGTCCACCGGGATACCCTCTTTTGCCCAAGCTGCTTTTTCAGGTTTTCGACTTGCCGGGTGTATAGTTTTATTTATATATCCCTAATTTTTGCCCGAACCATTTTGGTTCACTGGGATGCCCTTATTTTTTCCTAGGCCAGTCAACCTAACGGGTCTTTGTTTATGCGTAGTTGTTGTACCCCAAAATTTGCCCTCCCTTTTTCACAAGAAATCACAACCCTAGGGCTTTCTCTGATTGTTAAGATTGGCTCAGGAATTGATCAAACAGACTTTCCTTTGGCAGTAAATCAAGAATCAGGTTTTCTCTCGCATTTCTCGAAAGAAATTGAATCCACAGAAGTTCAGTTTACTGTTACATTGCTTTCACACTTTTTCAAAGTTGGCTGAAAGGTTAACTGATGGTTCTCAAAGACTGATTATCTGGGATAAGAGTTGAGACTCTTATTTGGAATATTAAGGCATCTGCTTGTTAATGGAATGAAAGGTTTGCCGTTTAATGGAATGCTTGCTTGTTTAACTATACAATACGTATGTTAATTGGGATGCTGTTGCAAAGTTACGAAACTGCAAAATTTTGGATTATTTGAGATTTAAGTTATCCGGATTAGAATTGTTGAAACGCAGTTTCAATTATTTTTTATGTGAGAATCTTAAATAATAAAGTAAAGGTGCAAGGAAGAATGACAATAGAAAAATTCTTTTGGATAAAGACTTTTTATTCATTTCAAATGTTGTTACAAAATTATTTGAATATTGTAAGTTTACAACTTATAGTATTTAAAATAATAATTGTTTACAATAAATGTAAAATAAATTTAAGTCTAAAGCCTAAACTCCATTGCCCCATGCTCAAGATTTCTTGCTTCCTCTGCTTCCTCTATCGTCCAATTGGTGTTCACCTGCAAAAGGCAAAGGAAAAGAAAATTAGTACAAGAATTTTCAAATAGAAAAGAAAGAAAAAAAGTCATCATTAAAATTGGCCGTCTGGAATCAGAATGCTTATTTTCGTCACACTTTATTTTTCTCTCTGCAAATCACAAGAAGATTGCTCTTCTTGGTTCACAAAGAGAAAATTAAAATACAAATTAAAAAAATGCAAGCATACTGAGTTACAAAGTGAATATACAAGGCAAACCAAGGCGCCAAAATTCAAACATAATGGGCACCCATTATACTGCATTATAAACCAAACTGTCTAACTAAGAAAACCAAACATGGAAGCCAAACCAAACTGAGTTACAAATTCAAAGGGGAAAACAGGCGCCAAAACTGCCAAAGCATGAGTCAAACAAATATACAATGCAGCAGCAAGCAAAGTCCCAAATTCAGCTACAGAACAAATTGCCCAAAACCAAGTTACAAGACAAATTGGATAAATATAGCAATGCAGCATGGAAACAGAAATACAGCAGGCAAAAGTAAAACAACAAGAGGTAATCCACTTGACAAGTCAAAGCTTGTCAAAAAGCTGTCATCATTTTCCAGACAGCCAACTTTTCAGAAAATAATATAATAAGCAAAAGTGCTTATTTGAGAGAGAGGGAAAGAGAGGACCTTTGGTGAAAAGTTTGCAGTTTGGCTAAGGCAGGTTGTCACAAGTCTAATAACAAAAAGATATAAAACAAAAGGACTGCATAACAGTCTAGAGAGAGAAAAAATACTTTGTGAAAGAAAAACCACAAAGCCCTTCAAAGTTGCAAACTCTCAAAACCTGTCAAATAAAACTGTGAAACCACAGCCAAGCTTGCCTAAACCTGTAAAAGTCCTCAAGCCTGCAGTTCAAACTGCAAAATCACAAGCTAGCTGCATAACAGCAAGCCAAAACCTGCATAACTGTAAACAACCTCCATAAACCTGCATAACCACAAGATGGCCCAAAACAAAAAAGATAACTAAACAGTTTCAACCTGCAAACCTGTTTTAGCAAAACTACTTAACACAAACAGCCAAGCTTGCCCAAAACCTGTCAAACTAAGCTGTGAAACCACAACCAAGCTTGCCCAAAACCTGTCCAGCCAAAATCAACAAAACACACAGCCTGTAACCAAAACTGCAAGCTACAGCAAGCAAACCACAAGCTTGCTCAAAACCCAAACAACATGCATAGCTAAGCCAAGCTCAAAACCTGCAGTCCAAAACTGCAAATTTAAACACAAACAGACCTGCATAAGCCTAAGCAAACCACAAGCTAGCTGCATACTACATAACTTGTCAAACATGTACCAAACTGATCAAAAGCTTTGCCAAACAGTTTCAGAATCAAATGCATCATCCTCAACCATCAACCATGAACATTCAGAAATAGGAAGACAATATCAACAAAACACAGTAGTTTCAGAATCAAATCATCATTAACATACAAAAAAGAGGAAGAGATTCAGAAGCAAAAACAACAGTTTCAGAGAGGTGCTCATCATCAACAAGCCAAAAAAGAGGAAGAGATTCAGAAATAAAGCACTTTGTTTCAGAATCAAGATCATCATCAACATCAACAAAAGTTTCAAAATAGTTTTTCAGAATCACTCATCATAAAACATCAAATAGCCAAGGAAGTTCAGAGGTTCAGAAACAACAAAGAACAAACAGTTCTTAGAGAATCATCATCATCAAACCACATTCAAATCAAAAGAACAACAAAAAATACCAGAAGCGTGTCCATCATTTCTCTTCCTCCGCTCCGGCCACCAAGAACACCGCCACCAACTCCCATCTCTCTCCCTCCATCTTTTTTCAGAAACAAAACGCCCAAGGTAAGTTTTCTCAACCCCTTTACTGCATCATATTCATAAACATCATAGGTTAAAGAACTAAACATGCAAGAAAACTGTAAAAACCCTAAAGACAAGAAGTGAACCATACCGTTCAAAGAAAAGGCCTTGGATTGTCATGAAGAGTTAAGAGAGTTAGGGTGGCGCTCCGGCAACCTGGGGGTTTGAGGAAGAATCAGAAGCGCATGTGGATGAGAAAGATGGAGAAGAAGAAGAACGGAGCAGCGCCGCTGTTGAAGCCAAACATCTAACCCTAATTCAGAAACCCCTAAAAATGTTACGTAAAATGGATAATGGGCCTTCGCCCCAAACAAATGTGCCAAGCCCACTCAGTTTGCTAAGCGCGCACCCTCCTCATTTCCTTCCATCTTGACTCTTGTTTTGTTCTTCTCCATTTTTTATTTGGGCCACAACATGCCTTAAGCCCATTCCTTCCTATTTTATTTTCCTTTTATTAAACAAATGTTTTTTTAATTATTAACCCATTTTAATTAATTTGTTTTATTTATTTAATTTAATTTATTTTTGTTAATAACAATACTAGTAAGATTTATTAAAAAATTAATTGTATTGTCATTCTTTTATTAATTGATTTTTGTTGCATAATAAAAATACAAAAAATACTAAAATCTTTGTTTAATTAATCTTTTCTTTTAAACTTTTCTTTACATAATTCCTAAAAAACATAAAAAAATAATAACATAATACTTAATATTTTTTTAGAATAGATTTATTTATTTTTGTAAATAAATACATGCATTTCATAATTTTTGATTCTCTTTATTTTTATGTTTTGTTATAGCTTTGTATTTGAATTGCAACGATTCGATTTGGTTGTAACCCATAATATTTGGGACATTATTATTCTTGTGAGACTCATCCCCATTTGTAAATAATTGTACCCTCATCCCCAGATACTTTTGTAATAGCTTAGAATTTAATTCTCGCACTTTATGCTTTCAAATATGCCATGATTAGAGATTAGGGTTTGTATGCGAAAATCTAAAATAAATCGCTAGATGACCTAATACAAGAATCAAAATGCATGAAAAACGACAAACACAATGCACACTTGCACCTCTAGGGTAACCTCGCTTGTTGCCTCGGAAAATGAAATCATGTCCCTCGAGTATGAGACACTCTAGTAAATGCGCCTTCGATAAACAAAGATCGTAGTCCCTCGATGTTGCCTTCGATAAAATGATCTTGTCCCTTACAAAATTGCTAGAGCGTCTCACAAGTTGCTTTCAATGATTGTATGCGATGACCCGCGCCTGTCCCGTTAAACATCCTAATACAAGGTTGTTCACCAAATGTAATGGTGAAACAACACTGTCAAAAGGGTTAAAAACATAAGAAAGATATTTTGAGTAAAATAGGGTAGACAACTCTTAGTTACTTGATCAAAAGCTTACAAAATATCCTTGCTACTTTCAAACACACATCATAACACAATTTCAAAACAAACTTTCAAAACATTGAAATATCTTTTCAAAAAGACACACACCTTTGTATATATTCAAACAAGAATCATTACAAAGGTTGCCTAGACAAGGCCTCTTTTTTAAACCATTTTCAAAACCACACACACAAAGCACCATTTCAAACAATTGAAAAGCAAAGGCAAGTGATCTAAAACGAGTAACTAAGAGCCCATGGAAAACCATGGATGAAAAGGGTGCTAGCACCTTCCCTTTTCATAATCTACCCCCTGAACCCAAGAAAACATCTCAAAGGTCTTTCCTGTGCTTTTTGACCTTTCCTTTGGATAAAATAAAAAGTCGGTGGCGACTCTTGCTAGACCGCACAAATGCAAACACAAAACACAAAACCTCAAGTCAGTTCTCCCACCGTATCACAATAGTATTTTCCGACTATGTCCCCGTTCACCGGGTGCAGAGAATTGTCATTGTCCATAGTAGTAAGTGTTGCCACACTGCCAGAAGATGTTTGCTTGATCCCACGTGATTCTTTGCTGGAATTCATGTCCAATGCCCCAAGTGATTCATATGGAGATCTGCCTCTGGCTATTTGGCATTTTTGATAGATTCTTTGCATATTGGCTTGAATGCTCTAGATTAATTAGACACCATGTCATGCCCCTTGATTATTAAAGGCTTGTTATTGGGAATGTTTTTTTCGTCTGAGATGATTTTTTCCATTGAGGGGATCTTCGTTCATTGAATATTCGTCGTGTGAATTTCTCTGTTGTTTGAACAATTAGCCACATGCAAACAATGTCATTTAAAGAATGCCAAGCTTATGTCTATCTTGAAGTTTGAAAATTCATTTTTTAGTAAAACAAACAAATTTTGTAAGAGTGTGATATCAACTCAAAATTTATAGTAAACCTTATAGGAGTCAGGGTACCTTTTATAACAATATGTTTTCGAAATAACCCGTGCTTCAGCTAGGACTTTTAAGGGTTGTAATGTGGCCTGGTTCACGGTTTAAGAAACAATGGATAAAGGCTCAAAATTTATTTATACCCAACCTGCTCTTCTTAATGTTCTTCAGTCCTATGCTTAGTTAATTGTGCGTTTAAATCCCTATTAAGTCTGAAGTCTTTGCTCTGATACTTGGTGATGGTTCAGAATTTGAACACTTGCTTGAGAAGGTAGTCGTTTTCGTAACCCTTTTTTTTGTTGAGGATTTGTAGCGACCTCCTTTTTTTATTTTATTATCCCTACCTTTTACCTGAACTGTTTCTTTTGTGATTACGGTCAGTGAGATGCCCCAGTTTTTCTCTTAAGTCTCCTTCATAAGTTTTGACTTAGCGGGCTTTTCTTTTGAGAGATAATGACTACCTGCCTTGACGATTATGTGGAACCATCACCATCTTTTGGAGAGCATCTTCTACACTATTTGTTGTGTATGGTGATAGAGCTTGTGACAGAATGCACGTCTAAATTAACTGAGAAAACTACCCTGCCCCAGGTTATGATTAAGGGTTTTAATTTGTGTGAAAAGAAAAACTCCCACTTCTTTGGCTCAAAGGGGTTAACTAGGGATTATCTTCCTTATAACTCAACTGTTTAGGATTTGAAACAACGTCTGTACATCGTCAGCGGGGTCTATTCAAAAGCATACTGTAGAGATTGTGGTATCGTTTTTGTCATCCTCCCTCGAAAAGCTTATAGCTTTTAACCAAGAGTTGAATATCACAAATAGGAAGTAAAAGCACAGTTTAAGTATACTGATAACGAATGAAATAATTCAAGACAAACATATGCAATGCATTGATGAAAGAACAAAGTTATACATAAATAAATGTTCGAACAATCAAAAGAAAATTACAACTTGAAAATTCAAACGAATAAAAGTCTCTTTGTCTGAACTTTCCACTTCAGATGATGTGCCTTTAAGGGATGGCATAAGAATTCAGTCTGGCCATCTTGTGTGAACTCTAGAACCCCTTCATTGATCAAGTCCTGAATCTTATTTTTCAATGCTCAACAGTCATTTGTATCATGTCTAGGACTACCGGAATGGTAGGCACATATTGCATCAGGATTGTAGTTAGGGGAAGAAGTTTTGGGGTTTGGATGAGGCCTTATCAACGTAACCAAATTCATCCTCAACATATGTTACAATGCCTGAGACAATGGTATGTTGATTTTGGTAAACTGCCTCTTGGGCTTATCTTGCCTTTGTTGATTACCCCGTTGTGGTTGGCGAGGTATTTGTTGGACCCTTGGCGTAGCAGCTGTCTTGAAAGGTGGTTTTTCAACCAAATCCTCTTGTTTCAACTGAGGATGATTAAAGACTCGATCCCCAATTCTCGTTGTTTGCTCCATATGATTAAATCCATCTTGATGAAACTTGTTGACTAGGGCTCTCAACTCTTCTTGTCCCCGGGCTAGATTTTGAATAAGAGTCATCTACCCCAGCATCTGGATTCTCATCCCTTCCATTTCATCTTGCAGTCGTTCCAACTGGTCATCCTTGTTGTTGCCAGGATGTTTCTTGGTCATATTCCCATTGAGGAGTGCTTTCAACTCTTCTTGCCCCTTGGAGAGGTTGAGGAACATTTCCATGCACTGAACCTCTTGAGCTTACAAATTTCTGTCATTCTGTTTGAAAGCCATTTTTCTTGCTGAAATAAGAAGCGAGAACATGAGAGGCCTATACGGGAAGACCTGTTAGGTAATGACATGCATGATGTGTAAATGTTTTCAAGGATCTCGCGAGGTAAACAAGAAAATGTTAGAAGTTGAATTTTGCAGCTTTGATTGAAGAACTTTGTATCGTTAAAGTTCCTTCTACGAGAGTCAAACTCACCATGTCGAGTGGGTCATAGCCCCTGACTCAAGTTGTCTTGCCTTGGCTAGAGGAAAATAAACCCCCTTGCCCCTTGTTAGACGTCTGGTTTATCATAACCTGCATCACAGACCCTTGAGATCCTTGAAATGGTTAGGGAAATGCTATGGCATGATGTTATGATGTGTATGTTATGCGTTAAGAAAAAATGTAATGTGATGAAGACAAGTGAGTCTAAGAAGTCCAGGTTACTCGATAATGACTATAAATAAATCCTGCAAGGAAATCATGTTGTTAGATAATAAAACCCTGCAAGTAGTTCAAGTTGAAAGCAAACAATTCACACAAGCAGCCTTAGGTTCAGGCTTGCATGGGGTTTGTAGGTAAGTACCCTCTTGAAGTTTAGTTGGCTTATCATGTCCTAGTAACAGTAACAGGGTTCTAAGGGATCTCAATATCACTGATTTTTCCCACAAGTTTTGTTCCGATCGACAACTGACTTGCCACCAAACAAAACTCGGGAGTCAAATCTCAATGAGTGTAGTATCGAGTATCAACCGACTTCAGGTTACACCAAAGACGGCTATCTCACTACTTCTTAATGGCCAAGTTGTTTAATTAAAGGTTCTAAGGTCAATTGATGCTTCATGACACCACGCGGCGGCCCCGTATTCTCCTTGACTACTCAAGGGCTACCGGTACCAACCAAAGTGTCACATCAACGTATCTATCGCTTCAACTGTGTCGGTATACCCCACACAGTTTCCACGATCTATTGCTTCTTACCTAAAAGGTGCCCTAGATCTGGGTGTAGGATCCATAGCAACAACACAAACAAACCCTCCAAGGATAGAGCATACAAAGCAAGCAATTAAAACAGTTTTAAAATGAACTAACCTAAGGTAACCCTACTTTTTATTTAAATCCCCAGCAGAGTCGTCAGTTCTGTGATACGGTGGCAGAACCGACTGTTAATATTGGTTTTGTGTTTGTGTTTGAAAATGTTACGGTAAGAAAGAGTCTCCACTGACTTTTATTTTATCCAAATTAAGGAAAGGGTAAAAAGAACAGAAAAAAAATACTTTTTCGAGAGTTTTCTGAGTAAGGGGGTAGATTATGGAAAGGGAAGGTGTTAGCACCCTTTCCATCCGTAGTTTTCTACGGGATCTTAGATGCTAGCTCATGTTTTGCAAATTGCTTATGCTTTGTGTGTTTTGAAAATTTGTTTTGAAAATGCCTTAGTGCAGTGATTCACTTTGTGATAACTCTTGTATCACTCCTCAAGAGTGTTGACAAAGAAAATGTTTTTGAAAGTTGTTTTTGAAATGTACAAGTGTAAAAGTTTACTTGAGCAAGCATCTAACAGCTATCTACTTGCACTCGAAAATGGTTGTTCTTTTCCTCCTATCCTTTAGATAGCGCTATCCTACTATTAGTGAGTAGGTAGCCATATCGTTGGATGTTTTGAGGGACAGTCGAAGGGACATTATGGTCACGAAGGCAACTTGGAAAGAATTATTAGTAAATGTCCTAAAGTTCTAAGATCACTTTTAACCGAGGCAACGTCGATAGGATCATAGAGGGACTTGTGATATTTCAAACTAGAGGACAGTCACTAAAACTCCTCACATTTCGAGAATTGTGACCGTTTTCCGAAGGCAACCGAAGTGGGATACCCTAGAGGTGCGTATTTGCAATTGTGTTTAATTCAATTATTTATCTTGCACATTTAGGTTTGCTAACGCTTTATTTTTCAGTCTTGTCATGCAATCCTGGTTACTAGCAGTTAATATGTACAGAAATTTAAATTGCGGGAATTTAAATCTACGCTATTACAATGTTTTCGGGGAAGGGGAATATTTATAATATCCAAGCAAATGGGGGAAGGAAGAAAGGAAAACGGTAAAGTCCTATTAACTATTACATACCATTGAACAAATACAATAATAATAATAAAAAATACGAAAAATAAAATAACGCGTGAAAGGTTGAAAATACGTCTAAAAACCTAAACGAAAATCTTTTTGTGGTTTGTTGATTTAAGAAAATAATTAAATTAAAATATCCTAAAATCTATTTAGAAAATAAAATTAAATTACGAAAAATAATCTGATTTCTTTTTAGTTTTTTTATTATAAAAAGAAAATAATTAAAACTAAATTAAATCCTAAATTCTAATTCATTTTTAAATTAAAGGAAATAGTTAAAATATTTATTAATTTATTTACAAAATTAGTTTGATTAAAAAAAATACTAAATTAATTTTTTTTTTGCGATTTTGGATTATTTGGTTAAATAAGTATAAAGAAAAAAGAAGAAGTAAACAATACAAAAAAATGCCAAATGGGCCTGACGCTAAAAAGAAAAGGGGGTGCAAGTTTGAATTTGCTTGGCCCAAATGAATGTTGAGCCCAGACCATGCTGGATCAGGTGAGGTGAGGCCTTGAGGGATTAATGTGAGACGGTAGATTGGAGGCGTTGGATCTGATCAGATGTACATTTGATGGCAAAGATCTGCTGGAGCATGATGAGCAATAGGCCATAAGGAATACTGGATTCTGCATGAAACATGTTAGAAGATATAAAATGCTGGACCTGGGATTCGAACCCAGGTCCCCTTCCTTTACACCAACACGCCTTGCCAACTGAGCTACTATCTCATTTGTTATACAAAATAAAACAAGAATATTATAATACAAACTTCAGGAACTTATTTGAAATAATAAAAAAACGCGCGCAGATTTGAATTGGCCAATGGGATGCTGCCACACTTTATCTTCTTCCTCCCTCCGTCGTCTTAGGTATTGCAACCTATAGTGGCAGTTTTTGTTTGTCACTATAGCACCTGCACTCAATAAAATCCACAATACGCAACAAAAATTAATTATGAGGCCATGGATCGATTGGCCTCAACCTCTTGAGCACAATGGTACCCTTGGTTGGGTCTAATTTTGGCTGATTTGAAAAACCCTAATTTAGAGGTCCAAACCGTAACATTAGCAAAACGCGATACCTGCACCAAAAGTCCAATCCAACTATACAGGAAGCTTGCAAACACTCATATAATCAATAATTCATGGTCAAAACATATTTATATTACATGAATCAAGTAAAACAAAATCGAAAAGAAGTGCAAACTGTGCGAGCTTGCTGAGGCGTTTTGTGATGTTTCAGGGCTTGGTAATGATTGCAAAAGCTTTAGGGAGCCTCCAGGAATGTATTTGGATCTTTCGTTTGGACTGAGGAAGGCTGGAACCTAAAATACGAATTTTACAACTTTGATAATTTTGAAAAATTTGTAGAGCTTTTCCAGGCTGTGTAATTGTGTATCATGCTTGCTAATGTGATGTCTATATAGTGGAGATGGAGTAGACAAGAGAGCAAAGGTTTTTAACAGCCTTAAACATGTGTTTTCAATGCCATGAATGTCATTTTGAAAGATGGCCAAAGATATGTAATCTTGTCTTTTTTTCAAATTTGCAATGTACCTGGACATTTTGTACGAATTCTTGGGCTTTAGGGTAAGCCAAAACACCAGCCCAAATGCCAAGGCCCACCTCTAATTATTTTATACATTTTAGTTTATATTTATTTGAAATAAATTAAAATAAATATGTACAAAATAAGTAAAGAATGTAAGGCATGGTAAAAATGAGATTAGGGGCTCTTCACGAGGTCATGAAAGTGTTTGAAGTCCAAAAGGTTATGCCATTTCCTTAAAAGTTCAAATTTGCTCAATGCACATTTCTTGAAATTTCCCAAATTTTCCCAACTTGGGTAAGCCATAAATTGTCAATTTTAATTTCATTATGATGATCTTGGACTTTTTGGAAAGCCCAAGATGCCTACTTCAATCCATATTTTGATAAATTTTGCATTTCAAGATTTTATCTTGATGTAAAAGGTCTTGGAAAAAAGTGACTTTTATTGAATTTCTGAAAATAACCTGTAATATATGAGTTTGTATCTTTCAAATGGTGCATTTCTTGTACTTGAGGGCTAAATATAAGTTGTAGGGAATTGGATCCTATTCAAAATGAGTTTTGGTTGGATAAAAATGGATGAAGTATGTGAAAGTTATGCCTGGTCAAAGTTCAGTTGACTTTTCCTATAGAAACCTTAATTTAGCAATTCTTGACTTTTGATAAACTGAGAGAATTTGTTGAGGAATCATGATCAACCCTTGATAAAATGATGGATATCACTTTAAAATGTTTATGTTGACCAAAAATCATGAAGTTTGACTGTATTTGGGCCACAATTGACTTTTGACCTAGTATAGTTGATTTCTAAGCATTTGAGCAATTAATTGGGAAAACTTGTAGTGCAAGGCATGGAACTTGTCATGGACAATATTGAACGCATATTAGGATAATGGAAAACATTTGAGACCTTTGGAGCTCACACATCTTGATGAGAAGTGAAATCCTATTTATAGGTTCATTGCTTAGGAGGAGAATTTGTCTAGTCAATTATTGGTCAACCTTGAGCAATTGAGTATCTCTAGGAGCATGCTTTGAGTAAAAATGGGAGGGAAAATTTTGGGGTACAACACTAGGGGTTGTCACACATTGTACTTTTAGCGAGTACAATTGACATTTATTATAAGGCCCCGATAAAACTAATTTGGGTCATGATGAAATAACTGACCGAACAAATCATCTAGATGAAATCAATGAAGTCGTTATCAAACGTTTTTTATCCCATGAGAAGGGAAAGGTAAATATCGAGTAAACCTGAAAATGATGAAATCAAGGTCGAACGACCAAGACATACAGGTAAGAGAGTCTGTTACGCGAGGGGAAGGTATTAGCACCTCACACGCCCATAGTACTCTATGGTATCCACTCTGGTTATTATAATCTAATGGGTGTGGTCAAAGTCTATGTCTAAGGTTTAAAGTAAAAATAAAGAGGGAATGCATGAAAATGAAAAGGAAAAGAAAGTGTGAGGAAAAGAAAGAGGTTTTTACAAAGATATGCTCAATTAGGCCCCACAAAAAGCCTCTGCCTATGTATCCCTTTTAAGGAATCAGAGCAGTCGTAGTTCGGCTCACTTGTTTTGGTGGATTTGTGTTTTTTAGTTAAACAATATTAAATTCAATCATTCCACCGCTGTTCGACCTTTGGAGACTTACGACCTGTAGTTGAAAGGAACTAACATGCTCTTAGAAGAGAAAAGCCGATTGTCAAAAAGAAAGGAGTTGGTTAGTGTTTTATTACCTTAAGAAAGGGTTTAAGTTGTTAGAGAGTATTTTTATTAGTTTAAAGAAAAAAAGAAAAGTTTTAGTTTTAAATGCAAGGATGCAAAAAGAAAGAAAACATCTAAGAGAGACTATCCTAGAATCTAATCCCTAATATTATCATACAATGATGACGCTATGACAAGGATAAAGGGGAAATATCTATCTATGTTAGCATGCATGTATTACTATCCTAAGATCTAGCTCGAATCGGGAAAGAAACAAGTACATCCTAAGGGAGCATGGTATATACAAACAAGTGCTTTGACAAAAGCACACAAT
This sequence comes from Vicia faba, assembly GCA_948472305.1. Taxonomy (NCBI): domain Eukaryota; kingdom Viridiplantae; phylum Streptophyta; class Magnoliopsida; order Fabales; family Fabaceae; genus Vicia; species Vicia faba. Next base: position 110,652 of record CATIWC010001419.1, on the reverse strand, counting down.
TGGAGTATACTGACTCAGGGGATGGGGGGTATGAAAAGAAAATGCTTTAGCTAAGAGGAGCGGATCACCCGAAGCAAACAAGTGAGAGACTAAGATGAAACAAAAAAGAAAAGCATTACTTTAGCTAAGAGAAGCGGATCACCCGAAGCAAACAAGAGAGTAGTGAAATGTCTGTAATGGCCATTGCGAACTCCTGAAAAAGTGTGGGAGTTTGATTGTGAAACCCTTTTCCACTTGACCGACTCGATATACATGATTTTCACAAATCAAAAGCATCTACGTACAACATGAGCAAATAATGACACATACTAGAATGTGCGGGGGTTGGCTACTAACCCTTTCCGCTCGCCTCCTTTTGAGGACTTATTCGGGCGGGGGAATATGCGAGCACAAATGGTAATACACCTGCAAAATACCTACCTCAAAAGTAGGATTTTAAACAAGCACAATTAGCACACATAATGCACATAATGTAGAATTTCCCTAAACGAGTCTTTGAATAAATCAGAGGGATTCCTGACATGATCAGCAACGGAGATCCCCGTCATACATATCTATTCCTACTTGACATGGCAAGGAAAGCGGTAAAATCCCTACTTCTCATGATCTCTAGAAAGCAATAAAATGCGGAGAGAAAATAGAAAAGAGGTTCACCAAACGGATAACAATTCGTAGATGCTAAGCAATAATAAAGAAACCCGGAAAACATTGCGAACTACTAGCACTAATAAAGAAAATACCATCAACATATGTGTCAAAGTATCAACAATCAAAAATCAGAATGTGTAGCGGACATACCCGAGTACCAAAATACACATACACTAGATATCAATCCATACACAAGTATAATAACACGGTGCACAACAAATGTAAGCACATGGCACGAAATATATATCGGATATTCCCGCACTATTAATAAAGTACCTTCACAAATTACAATCGATACAAGATACAACATAACAATCACACGACAAAATGTGTAGCAGACACATCTGTGTGATATCCTGGTACCTGCATGAAAACAAGATTTATGCAAGAACGGTATCATTTGTGTATCATACGTAAACTTTCACTTAACAAGTGATCATATAATGTGTCCTTTCAATCAATAAGCATGTGCTAATTAAAGGTTGAAGGCTTAACAATGTACCTTACAAAGCATTCACAAAAGTAGTTAGAAGTAACAAGGCAATGTTGTAAACATGCAATAAAAACAAAGCAAAAATTGATATATTCGTCTGGGTAACCGGTTACCAAAAGTTGAAAAGTGGCTACTAACTTGGGGTAACCGGTTACCATAACTGGGTAACTGGTTACCTCGTGATATTTTTGAAACATTTTTGTAAGCGAATGAATGGTAATCGGTTATCATATCAAGGTAACCGGTTACCCTCGTGTCAGAGACAGTTTTAACAGATTTTTGAGCATTTCCAATGGTTTAGGCAATTGATCAAACACAAGATCTTCTCATATCAAACACATGATTTTGCATAATTCAAAGTCTAGATTCACACTATACATGATGAATTAAGGATCAACAATTAAACTTCATACAACATCATCAATTTGTTTCAATAATTAAGCACTTTCATGTAAATTAACTTAACTCAATAAGCACTTAATTCAATTATCTAATTTAGGATTTACGCATAATCATCAAATCAATTCACAATTCTAGGTTTAGATTTATATTCTCGATTCAAAATTCAACCTAGATTCAATTCATGTTTGATCAAAAAGTGCTTCTAAAATAATCACTTATTTCAAGAAGTGTTTAATTCAAGAAAACTCACTGATAGAAGTGAAGAGGAATCTTATATATAGATATTTCAACGAACGATTATCAATCATAGAATAATTGCTCTTGATCTTGACTTTTGGATCTTGATGCAATTGTTGTTGCGTTCTTGATAAAAAAGGTGTAGAACCTTGATTTGATTTTTTAGAGAATTGGGAGAAAAGTTTAGAGTATTTGTAAGATTTTATGAATTATGAGAGCATCCCCTTGAAAATTGGAGTCAAAAGGAATATATATAGTGTGGAATCATGTGAGTGGATTTGGTTAATGAGCCTCAAATAACCAAAAACCAAAGTGAAAATTTTCAATTCGTCAGAGTTCGACACGTTCGGATCAAATTCGCAGGGACATCGGTGCGACTTATGAAGTTGAAATATAAAACCAAAATTTATCCAATGTCTAGAAAAACCTCATGTCCGAAGATTGGATCAATCGGATAAGCGATGAGAAAGTTATGAATTTTTGAAGTTTCGCCTCAGACAACTTTAATTCACAACTCAGAATTTTCAGTATGTTGCATGTACTTCTGGCCAAAAACGGAAGCCTTCGGGATACTGTTTTCTCTTATAAATAGAAACCAAAATTTAGATAACACAATTGGTAAGACTATGCCACTAGAAAGGGCTCGTTACGATAAAAATCGACCGAGTTGTGATTTTTGAATATGGTGCAGATAAACATTTGTCACAAATTTCCTGTGCAAACACACTCAATAAATCCGCAATTTTGGAGACCTTCTGAGCAAAATTAACTTACAGCCGTGACATATGAAAATGTAGAGGAAATTGAGATGGAGTTTTGGCCATCGGAACGGGTTTAAAATGAGCCACGAATCTGAGTTATGAATTTTGTAGTGCACAAAAACGACACTTTCAACACACTTTTCCACTCTATTTCTTCGAGAAAACTCGCACATTCGGAGATCTTCTTCAAAGAATTGGATTTCAAGCCACACATTAATTTGAGAATACATAACTAGGGATATCTTAGAGAAATAAAACCTGAATATGACGAACCATATTGGCCTTGTGAACTTCTGAATACCCGAACCATTGCGAAACGGCAGACTAATGTTTAGCATAAAAAATATCCTGAGAGCGAAATAAACGTTTCTTGAAATTTACCGAGGCTCATCTGAAATACCTTGATCTCAGAACCATAAAAACAATGATATGTATGCATATGATGATGCAATATAAGCCAAATTAAATTCAAAATGAAGAGGGTAAATTTTGGGGTACAACAGCTGCCCCTATTCAAACTTCTTAAACATAAAGGGAGATTGGCAACGACAGCCTTTCGAGCGATAAGGTGGAAGGAGATTGAATATAAAAAAAAACTTAAAAGTTTGCACTCTAAATTGAGACGACGACGCATATCAACAAGTGGTATAATCTTGATGACCTCTTGGCACTGAACCAAATAAACAAGTTTGTAAATGGGAGATAAAGATCAAAGATCGTGGAACTTGGTCCAAAAATGCTAGTAATGACTAGACTTCACAGAATGCCAGAATGCTTCATTCTGAGGCAAAGTATGCGGGTAATGACTCGACTCCACAGAATGCTAGAACGCTGCATTCTAAGGAATAAAAGTAACGGCCAAAAGGTGCTAGTAACAACTAGACTTCACAGGATGCCAGAATACTGCATTATGAGAAAAAGGATAAAGACTGAAGTATGCTAGCAAGAACTATACTTTACAGAATGCAAGAATGCTGCTCTCCAAAAAAGGGTAAGGACCAAAAGATGTTTGTAACGACTAGACTTCACAGAATGCCAGAATGCTGCATTCTGAAAAATAAATAATGGCCTTACAAGAGGAGACTAACAACAACTAGACTTCTCAAAACACCAGTAACAACTGGTCTCGATCAAACTGGAACAATGCCTTTCTGAACCAAAACCGATTGGCACGCTAATCTAAATGATGGGGGCCAAGAGAAGGTACGAGTAACGACTCGACCTTAGGAATACTTTAAAGAATGTTCCATACTGGATCACAAACCAAAACCAAGAGTAACAAGTCTTGCTTTAAAAGGAATTAGTAACGACTAGACCTTGATGAGTACTCCTCAGGATACCAATAATGATTGGATTCTCAAAATAAGGTGAACACCTGATAATCCATAACCCAGAAGAAACAGTAATGACTGACCCAAACCAAGGAATTACAGAGATGAAATGAGACAAATATTAATCTAACTCTGTAGAACCTAGTAATGACTAGATTCAACCAATACGAATGAATGCCATAACGTTGCACTCAAAAATCAAGTGACAAGTCGTGAACTTGACCTTGGTAGGAAATGGTATCTACCAACCCACAATGTTGCGCTAGGTAGAAGCTAACAACAACAAGGAAAACGAGTAACAAATTGATAGGGGAGAACTAGTAACAACTAGACTCCTCAGAATACCAGAATGTTGTATTCCGAAAAAGATACGCGAGTAACGACTCAACATAAGAAACGCTACGCCAGGACAGAACTGGATCGTAACCAGTCTAATGAGTAGTGACTCGAAAAAGGACGACATCGAATAAGGACTAGAAATGTCTAAACGAAAAATAGAGGTACATCAACAATGATTGAACGTGACCCTCGAGAACCTACATGGAGATAGAGAATTCCCTTAGGTGAGAGGCAAGAAGGGGGACGACTTACACGAAGTAAGGGGACAACCAGGGGATATCTGTTGAGCCTAAGGAATCACTGGGGAAACATCCAAACCTTGAAACAAAAATATTTAGAAAAGCAAGCATTTAAACCCAAGACCACTAGGGAGTAAGACGATAAACTTGACTTATACTTCAATGCATGTTTGAATTTCTTTTCCTTATGGAGTAATATCCCCAAAGAAAACAGGAACACTACATGTTTGAGGATGCAATGCGATGATGCATATTTATATGTTCCACTGGGAAACAACAAAAATGAAAAGACAAAAATCAGGTCGTCGGGGCTCCACTGGGTGAACACCGCTGAGGTACCAATAACCACTGGATTTACAAGGAGAATATCATTCAATGTCACTATGAATAAACATCCAATTCAACATGAATTCAAATTTATGGCTTTCTGGATATAGCAACCTACCAACACGGAGGTTGTTCCTACCAACGAGACCACACTGGGGATAAAACTGACTTCGACTTTTGGCTAGAATGGGGCATCAGAGAGATCTACCTATCACACACTGGTTAGGTCGGACATCACCTAGGAACAACTCACAAGCTTCACAGGAGAATCCAAGATCTCTATCAGGATTTTCAAAGCCATCCATATTTAAATAAGAAAACTTCACTGAGGAACAAGGCGGCTCATCGGGAAAGCACGTCAGATTTCGAAGAGATTTCATCAATGCCAACCTGGCGGGAGAAACACTTTCAAACTTAATGACCCCACTGAAGAGAAACAAAATCTTGAAAAATGGACCAGCACGTACTTCATGGAGACATAAGGCACACCCACATAATTCTCTAGAGATGCGCAAATCTCGGCAAGGCTTTACCAACCTTCCACTGCAGAGAAGAAAACCTTATTGGGGAAAATCTTCATTGACGAGAAAGTTCCTTTCAAACAAGAATGTCTTGTAATTGAAATTACCGACATCACAGGGAATATGCAACTTTCTGCAGGTCAGAAAGTTGTAGACCTCATGGAGGACAGAGGATCGAGTTCGGTCTTCTGGGACTCAATGATCACTTCATGAGGATAAATCAATGAAACTTCTTGAGGATAATATTTTTTAAGAGGACTTTTAAAAATATGCCAACTCTGTTGGGGAAGTAAAATTCCATTTTGAATTAACTGGTGGCATGATATCTTGCATCCAACCACTCTTAATAGGAAGTTCTACTGGGGAAACGAAGGGATCTAGGCCCTGAAATACCAGTAGGCCTCATCGTGAATTCCCAAAAGGAGTACCAATATGTGGCATACTTCACCGAGGATGGGATATTTCACCGAGGATAACCAACTTGCGATATGCCTTGCTGGGGATCACAAACTTGTTCTATTTGGCCGAACATATAAACCTCACTGGGGATACACCTGCTTCAGAATATGCATAACTGAACCTGTAAGACGGAAAAACACAAAATGCCCCGGGTATGGCATGATGATTTTGTCTGCCAACCGGGTACACAAGTTTTCAAAGCAAATTTCAAATATATCTTACCATGTGTAAGGCTCCCAATTTTATATGCAATTTTTATCAAAAACTGGACATCTTTAATGCAAGCAAAACAGTAAAATATAAAAAGAGGCTTTTGAATAAAAGACACTTTTATTGATTAAAAATGGGCCTGTAAATAGGCAAGTACATCAAGATACAATTCCTAGAAAGATGTAATTGCAAACAACAAATATAATTCAAAGAGTAACAGACACATGGCAATGCGACAACGGATTCCCTCCGGATTCCAATTTTGTATCATCCTTATAACCTCAACTATCTCATCACCTTGTTTCCCATTGAAGATGATAGGACTGATTCCTACCTTTCGGAATTACCAATTGTAGCACCAAAATCAAATATCTGATGTTGGACGTAATCATTTGCTTAAATCCCTCTTTTGCCTGGATCGCTCTTTCGAATTTTCAATCCATCAGGATACCCTTTTTTGCCTAAGCCGCCCTTTCATGTTTCCAACTTAGCGGCTGTACTTATTTTCTTTTTCATTCTTTTCCTTTTTGTCCCTAATTTTTTCCCAAACCTTTTATTTATATTTCTGGTTTGCCGGGATCTCCCTTTTTTTCCTGAGCCACTCAACTCAGCGGGTCCTTTTATGTGAAGTATTTTTTTACTACGTCTGCATTCATAGGGAGTGGGAAGTCTTCACCAGTCATTGTCGTAAGCATCATAGCACCACCAGAGAAAACCTTCTTTACGAAGAATGGTCCTTCAAAATTGGGAGTCCACTTGCCCCTGGGATCACCTTGAGGAAGAATTATTCTTTTCAATACGAGGTCACCGACCTTGTAGTACAGAGGACGAACACTTTTATCATACGATTCCTTCGTCATTTTTTGGTACACCTAACCATGACAAACAACTGCAAGCCTTTTCTCTTCGATGAGGTTCAACTGATCTAATTAATTTTGGATCCACTCATCCTCATCAAGTTCTGCCTCTCTCATAATCTTTAACGAAGGAATCTTCACTTCCACAGACAAAACTGCTTCCATGCCATAAACAGCGAAAATGGGGTTGCCCCGGTCGAAGTGCGAGTTGTGGTGGGATAACCATGCAACACGAAAGGAAGCATCTCATGCCAATCCTTATAGGTCACTACCATTTTCTACATAATCTTCTTAATGTTCTTATTGGCTGCTTCAACAGTGCCATTTATCTTCGGTCGATACAAAGAAGAATTATGATGCTTGATTTTGAAGGACTCGCAAAGCTCCTTCATCATTTTGTTATTGAGATTAGATCCATTGTCCATAATGATATTTCCAGGCACTCCGTAACGATAGATGATATTGTGCTTGATAAACCGAGTCACCACTTTCTTGGTAACATTTGCATATGATGCAGCTTCGACCCACTTTGTGAAGTAGTCAATAGAAGCCAGAATAAAACGATGACCATTGGACGTAGTCGGTTTGATCTTTCCAATCATATTGATGCCCCATATTGCAAATGGCTTGGGAGAAGTCAAGACATTCAATGGTACCAGAGGTACATGCACTTTGTCAGCATACACCTGACACTTGTGGCAGCTTCTGACGTGGTTGTAACAATCATTTTCCATGGTAGGCCAATAGTAGCCAGCCCGCAAGATTTTTTGGCCATAGCGTGTCCATTGAAATGTGTCCCAAATGAACCTTCATGCATTTCTTCAATTATTTTCGCCACTTCGTTCGTATCAACACATCTCTACAACAAACCATCATGGTTTCTTCTATATAACACACCATTGCTGAGGAAGAACTTGGCAGAATAATTTCTCAAGAACTTCTTCTCAGTGACTGATGCCTCTTCCGGATACTACTGAGTTTCAAGATACCTCTTGACTTCATGGAACCATGGATTTCCATCTAGATCTACCTCGGCTTCATAACAAAATGCTGGTTCAGCCAACTGCATAATTATGATCGAAGGCGTTTCGTTAGCCCACTTGACTTTGAACATGGATGCCGAAGTGGCTAAAGCATCGGCCAGATTGTTCTCTTATCTAGAAATATTCTCGAATGTAATCTTATCGAAGTAAAGAATCAACTTTAAGACATGTTCTCGATACGGGATCAAATTCTGGTGACAAGATTCCCAATCTCTATTAACCTGATTGATAACAAGATTAGAATCCCTGAAAAATTTCAAGCGCTTGATTCGCAAATCAATTGTAGCTTCAATACCAAAGATGTAGGCTTCGTATTCCGCCATGTTGTTGGTACAATCAAAGCAAATTCTTGTGGTAAATGGGATATGAAAACTCGTAGGAGAAGTAATAACGGCTCCAACACCATTCCCCAATGCATTTGAGGTACCATCAAACACAAAAGTCCATTGGGAACCTGGTTCGGGACCTTCTTCTAGGTCATAAATGTTAGAATCCTTGATAAAAATGATGTTGATTCGCGGTCGCGCGCGGATCAAAATGAGTGTTTTTGCGAAACGGTAATATAGCGACAACTGTAACTCGAATATCATTCTCACAGGGAATCTTGATTTTATTAACTGAAGGTAAATCGAATTGGGGGGCGGGGGTTGGTTTGGGTTCAAAAACGAAAACGCAAAATAAGCGCTTAAAATAAGTGATTCTCGAAATAAGCTAAAACGAACCAATCTATTGTATTGACTTTTGACTTATCATCGATCCCTATAAAATCCCAATTCCCTAACGGGTCCGTTCCTATTTGATCATAAAAGCTAGTGACATGCGCAATAGTAATTGTATGATGTGTGTCCCTAAATTCCGAGTAAAGTAAATAGATAAAAACTATTGCGAATTAAGCCAATGCAACATGATCGGACGCGATAATGCAAAAGCTACACTAATCACGAATTTGATTCAAGATCATCAATCAACAATCGAATCTAATAATTTTGTCCTATAACAACAATCAAATTAAACAAATAATTGAAATTATAAGAAAGATTCAAAGGAAACAAAATAAATTGGAATTTATAAAAACCTCAAAGTGGAATTCGAGTACAGCCGATTGATTCTTGGAATTTAGTTCTCCATGGATGATTCGTACAAAGCCATAGTTTTCTTGTGAACAATATTTTTTCTCGTCAAAAGTAAATACGTGAAAAGTACACGGTTGTTTTGGGATATAGTGAAACATGAATTTTCGGTTACAACCCAACTAGGTCAAAAATATAACCCAAGCCCATTACAAATGACCCAAAACAAGAAATATTTCTAAAGTTGCAACTTCAACGAAATTTCTGGCCCTGCTACAGTCTGATTCAGCTCTCGACTTCTGAATGGAAATCGTATCTATTTCTCTTAGATTTCTAACGTCTGGTAGCACGCCTCATTCTGACTCCTGAAGCTCAAGTTATGAATTTATTTGCTAAAGCTGAAAATAAAGTGCGAAAAATAAATAAGTGCAAAAATAAAATAAATTATAAAAATACAATAAAAAGGAAAAATAACCAAACTAAAACATAGAAATGCATAAGTATAAATATAGAGGAATGTGCATCAAAATGCACTGATCAATGTCCTCGTCCGTAAATTCAAATCTCATTAGTTGATAATCATCCATGAGTTGATGAGCAAGACAATCAGCCAACACACTACCCTTGATGGATTTCTGAGTAGTGTATCAGATATCATATTCAGTCAAAATCATCTGCCACCTAGCCACTCGGCCTGTAAGAGCCGGCTTTTTAAAAATGTACTTGATAGGATCCATTTTGGATATCAAGTAGGTGGTATGCGTCAACATATATTGCCTCAGGCACTTAGCATCCCAAGCCAATGCACAACAAGTTTTCTCGAGCAATGTATACCTTGACTCACATTCAGTGAACTTCTTGCTCAGGTAATAAATTGCTTGTTCTTTCTTTCCAGTCTCATCATGTTGACCGATAACAAAACCCGTGGAACTTTCGAGCATTGTCAGATACATGATCAATGACTTCCCCTCTATTAGAGGCATGAGGATCAGAGGTTCCTGCAGATATTTTTTTATATTATCAAATGCCACCTAGAAATTGTCATACCACCTGACCACTTTATCTTTCCTTAATAACTTGAAAATAGGGTCACATGTGGCTGTAAGATGAGAGATAAATCTAGAAATGTAGTTAAACCTCCCGAGAAAGCCACAAACTTCTTTTTCAATTCTTAGTTCAGGCATTTATTGTATTACTTTTACTTTGGCAGGACCAATCTCGATACCTCTTTCACTTACAAAAAAGCGTAGCAATTTTCCAAACCGCACCCCGAAGGTGCACTTGTTGGGATTCAACCTCAACCTGAATTTCCTCAGTCTTTCAAACAATTTCTATAGGTGAACAAGATTCTCTTCTTCCGTTTGAGATATCGCGATCATGTCATCGACATACACCTCGATCTCCTTGTGAATCATATCATGTAAAAGAGTCATAATTGCTTGTTGATAGGTTGTCCCCGTGTTCTTCAAACCAAAAGGCATCACCTTATAACAGAAAGTTCTACATGGGGTAATGAACATAGTCTTTGCCATGTCCTCTGGAACCATCTTAATTTGATTGTAACCATAGAAACCATCCATGAATGAAAATACTTTGGCATGAGTTATATTATCAACTAGAACATCAATATGCGGAAGCGGTAAATCATCTTTCAAACTTGCTCTGTTTAAATCCCGATAATCAACACGCATTCGACCTTGCCATCCTTCTTAGGAACTAGCACGATATTTGCAATCCACGACGGATAGGAGATCACACTCAGGAACCCTACATCAAGTTGTTTTTTCACTTCCTCCTTAATCTTCTTAGACATCTCAGGATGAGTTCTTTGAAGCTTCTGTTTCACCGGAGGACATCCTTCTTTCAAAGGCAACTTATGCACCACAATATCAGTATCTAACTCGGGCATATCTTTGTAAGACCAGGAAAAAATTTCTTAATACTCTCGGAGCATGCCAATAAATATTTTCTTTACATTGTATTTTAACGCGGCCCTTATCTTGACTTCTCTCTTGGCGTCTTCATTTCCCAAGTTTACTACCTCAATTGACTCTTCATGCGACTGAATGGACCTTTCCTCTTGCTTTAACAAATCTGGCTAACTCTTAGGGGAGTTCACAATCTTCCTCATCTTGTTCTTCGACTTAGTTGATCGGATTATGGAAATCATAATGAGTGATAGCAAAATCGTTATCAAAAGGATCCGTTATGACAGTGGGATTAAATATGCATGATCGATTTTATGTTTCTTTTAGACACGGGATAGTAGAGATAAAAAACAAATGAATTGCCATTTTATTTTTTGAAATATAAAAGGAAAGACAGAGAGCAAAATATTTGAATGTAAAAGACGTCCTTTATTTCATGATAAAGATTGCAAATGAAAATATGGGGGCCCTACATATGATTCACTGACACCTTGGGAATAACGCGTGAATTATTGCATGATAAGAAAATAAAAGAAAATTACTCTTTGACAAGTGTAACCAGAATAGCATCCTCGGAAGTCAAGTTGTTGAGATCAATCCCTGGAACACTTGGTCAAATCCAGCTACCAATATCACAATCACTGTCGATATCTTCAACAATTTTGACCTGACCATTCTTGACGATACCAGCACTGGAAAACCTTATTGGAGTTGATAAACTTGGAACTCAGGGAGCCACACCTTGAATACCGGGTTTGAAACCTAAACTGAACTTGTTAAACTTTGGCATAACCTCCAAAAAAACTTCCCCAGCCTTTAGGACGACCTTCTTTAACCATAGCTTGAGCATCTTTCAAAGATGACATGGATGTTTTTGGCTTCTTCTTCTCCTCGGAACGAGGAGTCTTAATCATCTGAACAATTTTGAGGCCCTGGGTGTCTCATACACCTCACCCTCTATTTCAACATACCGGAAATACGACAGGTGACTCACCACATACTCCTCTTCACCATACACAGTAATAGTCTTGCCATTAACTGGATACTTGATCTTCTGATGCAGGGTGGACGTCACTGTCCCAACCTTGTGAATCCACGGACGGTGAAGAAAACAACAATAAGTGGGTTTAATATCCATTACAAAAAATGTAGAGGTGAAGATCTAAGGACCAATCTTGACAGGAAAATCTACTTCACCAAACACTATACGCCTTGACCCGTCAAATGCCTTGACCACCAGATCACTTAGACGCAACTCGAGCCCAGAATACTCAATCTTAATTAAAGAAATTTTTGGGATAACATTCAGAGAGGAACCAGTATCAACACAGACACGGGATAGAGTAGTCCCCTTGCATTCCATTGAAATATGAAATGATTTGTTGTGATTTCTTCCTTCTAGAGGAAGATCGAAATCCATAAAACTAAGACTGTTGCTAGCAGTTATACTCGCACACACACTTTTAAACTGATTAAGTGAGATCTCTTACGGGACGAATGCCATATTAAACAACTTCATCAATGCATTCCTATGTGCTTCAGAATCACGAAGTAGAGATAAGATAGAGATCTTGGTTGGAGTCTGACCAAGCTGATAAATAACCCGGTAATCACTTTTTCGTATATACCTCATGATCTCTTCAACATCCTTTGTCATATTAGCATCCAAGTCTTGGATCGAGGCATCAGCCACCACTTGTTTCTTACCTTTAGCTCTAGATAAGACATCTGCCTTATCCTGCATATCTTGCGGTGAGATTATTCTCCCACTTCTAGTTACCCTTCTAGTGTCGACAATGTTATTAAGATCTGACTGATCTTGCCCCAAGAATTTCTCTTCTGAAAGACCACTCTCCTATTTGACTCCCTGACAATACACATCTCCTCTATAATTCCACCCTAAAGCCTTATCACTTGTATAAGGGATAGGACCAGGCATAGAAATTAGAAGAGGTATCGGTTTGACTAGAGCATGCAGATTAGTAAGGGAAAATGAGATATAAATCACATCAATATCCTCTGTGCTTTTCCACCTTTTAACAATATTATCAAAACGAATCTCACCTTCATTAATCAATTTTTGAATACCTACTTTTAACTTGGCACAACCCTCAGGTTGAAACACACAATGAATTGCGTCCTGGATAAACACCTCTCTTGAACATATGTTCTTTGACAAAAAGCAAAGGAGTAACCACCCTTTTCACATCCAAAACCAAATTAACATCCTCAACTTCAGAGATAACACTGATGGTTTCCCCAACATGAGGCGACATTGTATTCTGAATAATATTAGGCCCTAGCAGTGGGTCGAACTGAATGGCCTTTTCATCTAGCAAATCTTGCACCTTATACTTCATTGTCAAACCATTTTTCACAGTGTGCCCCACTCCTCCATAATGGAATTCGCATCTAGCATTAGCATCGTAATTGTGAGGGAGTTTCCCGGTATAAGTAGGCATAGTCCTTTTCTTAACCAACTTGTTTTCGAGAAAGCGCTAGAATATTTATGAATAAGGCATAGGCACGAGATCAAACTTTCTCAGTTTCCTAGGGGCATTTTGCTGCCTTTGATATTGGCCTTGACGTTGTTGTTGAGGTGTTGGTTGAGCAGAATAGATGATTACATCATTGACATGTCGTTCCTCTTTTCTTTGGTCCCTTTGATCGTACACAAGACTGGTCTCCCCTTCCTTTTTCTTAGGGTAACTGCCACATACTTTCTTTCCTCCACTATAAGTAGAAGCACCAGTATTAACAGGCTGAATGTACTTGGACTTCAATCCACTTTCTATATGCTCACCAAAAGTTACCATCTCAGCAAAGCTAGCAGATGAATTGCAAGCTACATAGAAATGGTTTTGAAGAGTATTGGTGAAGGTCAATCATATCCCTCTCCATCGTAGGTTGCTGAACCCTAGCAGAAAGTTCATGCCACTTCTGAGCATACTCTTTGAAACTTTCGTCGGACTTTTGTGTCAAACTCTGTAATTGAGTCATATTGGTGCCAAATAAATATTGAGTTGATATTGTTCAAGGAAAGCTTCCACCAAATATCTCAAGCCTCAGATACGAGAGCTTTCTAACTTCATATACCATTCCAAAGGTGCCTGTGATACGGTGGGAGAACTGACTTGGGTTTTGCGTTTGTTTTTGCAAATGTTTCGGTTTAGCAAGAGTCGCCACCGACTTTTTATTTTATCCTAAGGAAAGGTTAAAAAGCACAGCAAAAACCTTTGAGATGTTTTCTTGGGTTCGGGGAGTAGATTATAGAAAGGGAAGGTATTAGCACCCTTTCTATCCATGGTTATCCATGGGCTCTTAGTTACTTGCTTAGATCACTTGCCTTGCATTTTCAATTGTTTGAAATGGTGCTTTCAATTGTTTGAAATGGTGCTTTGTACGTGTGGTTTTGAAAAATGTTTTGAAAAAGATGCCTTGTCTAGGAAACCCTTGTAACAATTCTTTACTCGAATGTTTTACAAAAGGTGTTTGTCTCTTTGAAAAGATGTTTCAAGGTTTTGAAAGTTGTTTTGAAAGTTTGTGTTATGGAGTGTGTTTTGAAAAATGGCAAGGATTTGTTTTGCAAGTTTGATCAAGTAACTAAGAGTTGTCTACCCCTAAATTTACTCAAAGATATTTCCTATGTTTTAACCCTTTTAACAGTATTGTTCCACCATTGTATTTGGTGGACAATCTAGTGTTAGGATGTTAACGGGACGGGCGCGGGTCATCGTTTAGACCATGAATGCAATAGTGCCAAGTGTCTTTGGCAATTTTATTTAAGGGACTTGATCATTTTTAGGCAACTTGAGAAAAGCGTCATCGAGGGACTATGATCATTTGATTTGTTTTGTTTTGCCAAAGACACTCAACATGCAACATGGCCCATTTTTGAAGGCAACAAGTGGAGTAACCCTAAGGGTGCAAGTGTGATTGGTGTTTTCCATTTTCATGCTTTTTTGTCTTTGCATTAGTCAAGCTATTTGTTGGTTGATTTTGCATACAAACCCTATGTCTATCATGGCATAATTTGAAAGCTTTTAAATGCGGAAATTTAAAGTCCTAAATTATTACTACATAATTATGGGGATGGGGGTACAAATGTTTGAATGGGGGGATATTTAGCAAGAAATTAAACCTAAAACTATTACATCCATATTGAATATACAAATTAATTAATTGTACAATAATTAAATAAATACAATAAATATGCAAAATGTATTATGCACAAAAATGGTTTTTTATGTATGTAAAAGTATTTTTCAATGTAAAATATAAACAAAAATAAAAGGTTAATTTTTTGATATACTTATGGTCTAGGGCAAAACCCTAGTTTTCTAAATAAATAATATTTATTTATTAATTATATACAATATTTGTTAATTATATACAAAAATAAAAAAAAGAAGTATATTGTAAAAAAAAGTATTTTTTAATGTCATATATTAATAAAAATAAAAAGGTAATATTTCTATATTTTTATCCTAAATATTTAATAAAATATGTATAAGTATATATATTATATATTAAATATACTAAATATATATATGCTAAGATAAAATATTAATTATTAAAAAATGTATATTTTTAGAAAATGTTTTCAAAATGTAAACAAAAAAATAATAGCTAAAAAAAATATATTTTTGTATTATTTTTTAGTGTTTTAAATAAAAAGTATTATATTTATCTATATACATATATTAAACAAAAACAAATAAATGCCAAATAAATGCAAAAAAATGAGGAAAAATATTTTTAATGTTTTTTCATGTTTGAATAAAAATATAAAATCAGAATCAAAAAGAAAAAAATAAAAATGATAAAGATATCACACAATGGGCCAGGGGGGTGCAAAAATGGAAAAAGTGTGCAAAGAGCAAAAACAACTCAGGCCCAGCCCAAGTCACCCTTCTTCAACCTCCAGCTTCTGTCTCAAAAACGCGCGCCCTCTATGCTTCATTCAAATTCCTGATTCTTTGAATTTTAACAAAAACTCATAACATAAACAATGTAGAGCATGAAGAGACGAATTCATACATATAAAAATCTTGACCTAACTCTCAGAAACGAGGGAGAATTTCTTCATCCCCAATTTCTGACCTAATTTTTCTCCAATGTTTATGGCCAAAATTCTCACAGCACACTCAATAGAAATGAAAAGTAAATACATGGATGGCTTCAGGGCTATGAGTAGAACATGCTTTCTTCACAAACTTAAGCTTAATCATGCCTGGATAGAGAGATAGGAGTTCATATTTTTACCTGTTTCAGCTTGAGTCGTGTACAACAATGGAGTTATCTTCAATGGAGTTTGAGCTTTGGTACAGCTTTCCTGAAGTCCAAGGATGCTTCTCCTATGCTTGGCTTGCTCTGAAACTGCCTGTATCGTGCTATGGAAGTCCACCTGCACAACTTGAAAGCAAAAATGGAAAACGATGTTAAGGATGTTACAGCTTGGATTCAATGCTTGGGATAGCTTCAGTGGGTGATATGGAACATGTTTGAACTCTTTTTGGCCAAAGTGCACGAGTGGAATGGACTGTGGAAGTCAATCTGCAGCAGGGACTCTGTTTTGCAGAAAAACTGTGCTTTTGGATATGAGGATGGATTGAGGATGAAGGAATCGTGCTTTAGGTCAGTTAGGGAGTGTGAAAGATGAGAACGGAGTTTGCTTAGGTTGGTCTTTACAGGAATGAGAGATTGGTATGAGTTTGCAAGTTTTCTTGTTTTTGAAGTAAGAAAATGCAAGTTTCCATACAGGCCTGTGCAATGCCCTAAACTATGCTGCATATCCCCTCCTTGATCAGAGGGATTTGTGTACAAATGCTAGCCTCAAAGATCTGGCCCATGCCTCTTGGATTTTGAATTTGACATAAAGTGCATCTTTTCAAAATTGGCAAATATGCTTTTTCCAATTAAGGATTAATCTTACATGTAATGACCAAATGAACAAAATAACAACTTAGCACAAAGGTTTGGCATTTAATTATGGTGTGTGAGACTGGTTTTGAGGCCTGCAAGCTAGCTTGTACAAGCTGATTTGAAAAATGCCAATGTATGAACATGTATTTGGTTATGAACAAAAGTGAGTTTTGCCCAACTTTGCGAATTCGATTCTCCCTAACCACAAGGGTGCTTGAGAAGTTCTTAGACAATTTGGAAAGCTTGGAATGTGTACTACAATCCATCTTTGTAATGAAAATTGAAATTCCAAGTGGAACCATGTGAAAATTGGCCATGAAGTTGGACAAAAATCCTGCCTAGAATAGGTCAAAAATTTTCTAAGTTAAGAATGTTTTGCACCCTTGTTCCAAAAATCATAACTTAAGCTACAAGCTTCTTTTGAGGAAACTTTGTGAATCAAAGTTGTATATTTTGCAATGGAATACAACTTTCATGTTTTGAGTTTTGTTTGAATCCAATTGTATCTTGATGAAAAAATGGGACAAAGTTAGGAAAAAAATAAGGAAGTTTCATAACTTAGAAAAATTCTAAGTTATGAAATCTTCTCATTCTAAACCCTAATTTGCAATTTTGGGTTTCTTGATGAATAAGTTTCATAATTTGACATGTCTTGATGCAAAATGAATCTCGACACTTGATTTTGACCAAAAAGTCAAAGTTTGACTTTTCAGTATACAATCAAATTTTGATCAGTTGACTGGAAAATTCATCTGTCAATCTTGTGCATTTGAGATCTTTTGAACTTGTTGAATGTGTCAAGACAATGCCATTGAGTCCTTGAGTCCATATATGAGCTTTGTTTGCCATTGGTTAGGTCAAACAGTCAAAAATTGCCTTTGTACAATCAAAACCCTAAAAATGACCATTTTGCCCTTTTGGTGATCTGATCAAATTTCTTGTGGAATTGTGATCCAAACTTGACCAAATGGTTCATATGAGTTCATTATGTTGATGTGGGTCAAAAATTATGAAGTTTGACTGTCAATTGACCACAATTGACTTTTCCCCAATACAGCTGATTTCTAGGTCAACTGTCCAATTGACTGGGCAAAGATTGGAATCAAAGCTTGAAACTTGGTATGGATAAACTTGTGAGTCCTACATGAAGCATGAAAGTCACTTTGGGAATTTTAGGTCAAAACATCTTTGTGCAAACTCAAACCCTAATTTGGGTCAACAGTGCAAGGAGGGGTCTTGAGCAGAGCAAACCCTAACTTGATCTTGAGCTCCAAGGGTCTTGTGATGAGAAAATGTTGATGAAATGAGAGGGAAAATTTTGGGGTACAACAGTTGCCCCTGTTCAATCTTCTTGCACCTGAAGAGTTAGATTGACAAGTTTGCCCTTCGCGTCTCGAAGGTAAAAGGAGATTGGACACTAGAGTGCCCTTAAATTTGCACTCGTCGAAACAATGGGTGCGGGAATGGGCTTAGAGATGCCATTTGGAGATGGGCTTAAAGATGCCATCTGGAGGGGTGACAGAATCTTGTCGGGGATGGGCTTAAAGATGCCATCTGGAAAGAGTATCAGAAAGGTGTCCATGTTTTGGAGTATCTCTGAACTGGGGGTCTGAATAAGCAATAGATTGACATCCGTGTTTGGACTCATTCGTAAACTGCTTTCAGTAGTTGCATCTGAACAAGCGATAGATTAACATCCGTGTCTGGAGAATTCGTAAACTGTTTTCAGAAGTCTTGAATCTGAACAAGCGATAGATTAACATCCGTGTCTGGAGAACCCGTAAACTGTTTTCAGAGGTCTTGAAGTTGAATAAGCAATAGAGCAGCATCCATGTTGGGAAGCGTCCGTAAACTGTTTTCAAAAGTTGAATCTGAACAAGCGATAGATTAACATCCGTGTTTGGAGAATCCGTAAACTGTTTTCAGAAATCTTGGATCTGAACAAGCGATAGGTTAACATCCGTGTCTGGAGAACCCGTAAACTATTTTCAGAGGTCTTGAAGTTGAATAAGCAATAGAGTAACATCCATGTTAGGAAGCGTCCGTAAATTGTTTTCAAAAGTTGAGTCTGAACAAGCGATATATTAACATCCGTGTTTGGAGAATCCGTAAACTGTTTTCAGAAGTTGAAGAATCTGAACAAGCGATAGGTTAACATCCGTGTCTGGAGAACCTGTAAACTGTTTTCAGAAGTTGAAGAATCTGAACAAGCGATAGGTTAACATCCGTGTCTGGAGAACTCGTAAACTGTTTTCAGAAGTTGAAGAATCTGAACAAGCGATAGGTTAACATCCGTGTCTGGAGAACCCGTAAACTGTTTTCAGAAGTCTTGAAGTTGAATAGGAACCGGTGTAGGGTTGCCTGATGATGAGTCCATGTAGAACTGCATCTTGGATAATTGTTAATGATAGCCTTTTATTCTTATCCTGAAAGGGACAAAAGGTTATCTAAACACAAAGTTATGTTGCATGAAATGCATGATGCAATAATGTTACATCAATGTTTATGATACGAATGTAATGAATGCGCATGTAAGTTGATGAGCTGTCTTGCTGAGGATAGATGAACCCTGGATAGCCGGAGATAATAGAATCTTGACTGTTTCCGGGGAAAGTGAATCCTTGACTGCTGCAGGGGATTGCATGAATCTCTGAATGTTAAAGCTAAGATATCCTCGTTGACTGCCGACTGCTCGGGGAACAAGATCTTCAATGGTTGAGGGATCTTAGGACCACTGCTGGGGATTGAAACTCCTTGGTGACTTGCGGGGCTAGAGAACTCTGATGATCTCTACTGGGGAGTCCAGAACCTGGTAGACTTATGCTGGAGAAGTAAGACTGAGAATATTCAGTCCGGTGGGAAGTATCTTTATGGGGAGAATGTTCACTAGTCTGGTTCCGCTGGGGATTGATAGTTGGTAGTTTTAGCTCCGCTGGGGATAGGATTTTCAGATTTTAAGGCTCCACTGGGGATACTGAAACTTAACTCTGAGGGGAATTGAGTTCTGGAAGGCTCTCTGGCTGGGGAAATTAGTTTCGAGAAAGCTTTTGTTCTGTTGAGGATCCTGAAGTTTAACTCTGTTTGGGGAATTAGACTCTGGATTTTAACCTTGTTGAGGAAATTGGAGTTTAGAACTGCTGGGGAATCCTTCTGAAAGGGTATCGAGATATCTATCTGTACCTTCAACCTATCAGTAATCATCTTTCCTGATTTGTAAGGAAATGATTATGTTCAAATGCATATGCCTATTTAACAAAACACTGGACATTTCTCAAATAAAACATAAGTGCAAAAGAGAAAAAAGGAGGTCAAAGCAAATTTCTGTTATTTGGAAAAGTATTTGTATTAACTTTTTATGAGTATCTTTGTACAAAGGAGACAGACATCCTAGTAAGAGGATGTTGTCGTAAAAAAATTGAAAATTTTATACAAAAGAAAGATGGCTTGTGTAACAATTCCATGGGATTCCATTCTGCTATGGCCTTCGCAACTCTGAATATCTGTCCATTCAATGCTTCGTCTGCCGATGACTGGATTGATCAGAAGCTTGGAGCTGGTTGATGAAGAGATTGTTCTTTAAATTGATACGACGAGACATAGTCATACGCTTTAATTCCCTAACTTTTGCCTGAACCGCCCTCTCGGGTTTTTGATCCATCGGGAAACCCTTTTTTGCCCAAGCCGCCCTTTCGGGTTTTCAACTTGCCGGGTGTACAGATTTTTTTTGTTTTATCCCTAATTTTTGCCTGAACCGCCCTTTCGGGTTTTCGGTTCACCGGGATGCCCATTTTTGCCCAAGTCGCCCTTTCGGGTTTTCGACTTGTTGGGTTGTTTTATGCATAGTATCTTTTGACTATGTCTGTGTTTGCAGGGTGTGGCAACTCGTCGCTGTCCATGGTGGTCAGAATCATTGCACCACCAGAAAATATGCTCTTGATTACAAATGGTCCTTTGTAAGTAGGAGTCCATTTGCCCCTGGGATCACTTTGCGGTAAGATAATCCGCTTGATTACGAGATCTCCGACTTGATATACTTGACGTCTGACTTTCTTGTTGAAAGCCTTGATCATCCGTTTTTGGTACGTTTGACCATGGCAAACAGCAGTGAGTCGCTTCTCGTCGATCAAATTGAGTTGATCAAGTCGGGTCTGAATCCAATCGTCTTCACTCAAACCAGAGTCCTTCATAATCCTTAAAGAAGGAATCTGAACTTCCATGGGCAGGACAGCTTCCATGCCATATACCAAAGAAAATGGGGTTTCCCCTGTTGAAGTACGTGTCGTGGTACGGTATCCATGCAGAGCAAACGGTAACATCTCATTCCAGTCCTTGTAGGTAACTGTCATTTTCTGAATGATCTTCTTAATGTTTTTGTTCGCAGCTTCAACATCACCGTTCATCTTCGGCCGATAGGGAGATGAATTGTGATGATAAATCTTGAACTGTTCGCATAGAGAGGTGATCATAGTATTATTCAGATTTGTACCGTTGTCTGTAATGATCCTGTCGGGGACACCATACCGGCATATGAGGTTTTGCTTGATGAAGTGGGAAACCACATTTTTTGTAACGGAGGCAAAAGAAGCTGCTTCAACCCATTTGGTAAAATAGTCAATGGCGACCAGAATGAAGCGATGTCCATTGGACACTGTGGGCTTGATCTCTCCAATCATGTCAATGCCCCACGTTGCGAATGGCCAAGGAGCTGTCAGAACGTTGAGAGGAACAAGAGGAATATGAATCTTGTCAGCATATACTTGACATTTGTGGCAAGTACGGGAATGTTGATGGCAATCTGCTTCCATGGTAGACCAGTAATAGCCTGCCCTTAGAATCTTCTTAGCCATCGTATGCCCTCTCAAGTGGGTCCCAAATGTACCGCTGTGTATCTCAGTCATGATTAACTCTGCTTCAGCTTTTTCTACACACCGGAGTAAAACACAATCATGGCTGCATTTATAGAGGATGTCGTTGCTCAGGAAGAACTTGGCAGCAAATTTCCTTAGGAACTTCTTGTCATTTACAGAAGCTCCTTCGGGATATTCTCTAGTCTGGAGATACCTTTTGATTTCGTGAAACCAAGGTTGCTCCACTACTTCTTCAGTATTAATCTCATGACAATGCGCAAGTTCATCCATTCGCTCGATGGTGATTTGGGGAGCCTCGTTGTCCCAGTTGAGTTTAAACATGGAAGACATTGTAGCCAGAGCATCTGCTAGATGATTCTCTTCTCGCGGGAAATGCTCGAAGGTGATTTGCTCGAAGTGAGGCAACAATGTCAGGACATGTTCTTTGTATGGGATAAGATTAGGATGCTTGGTATCCCACTCTCCTTTGATTTGACTGATAACCAAAGCCGAGTCCCCAAATACGATCACAGATTTGATCCCCAGGTCTATAGCAGCCTTGAGACTAAAAATGCAGGCTTCATATTCGGCCATGTTGTTGGTACAGCTGAAGCAAAGTCGGGCTGTGAAAGGTGTATGGCAACCTTCCGGGGAAATGAGTACCGCACCGATACCATTTCCAAGTGAATTTGAAGCACCATCAAAGTACAGGGTCCATCGGGATCCATTTCCAGGTCCGTCATACGGTCCGTTACCTTCAATGTTGTCCAAATTCATGATGTCCTCGTCTGGGAAGTCGAATATCATGGGTTGATAATCTTCGATAGCTTGATGAGCTAGATGGTCAGCTAGTACACTCCCTTTTATAGCTTTTTGGGTGGTGTACTGGATGTCATACTCAGTCAGGATCATCTGCCATCTAGCGATTCTTCCAGATAAAGCAGGTTTCTCGAAGATATACTTGATAGGATCCATTTTGGAAATCAACAAAGTGGTATGAGTCAGCATATACTGCCTTAGTCCGCGAGCAGCCCATACCAAAGCGCAGTAAGTTTTCTCGAGCAGTGAGTAGCGAGTCTCACAGTCGGTAAACTTTTTGCTAAGGTAATAAATGGCATGCTCTTTTCGACCAGACTCGTCATGCTGGCCCAATACGCACCCCATCGAGTTATCCAACACGGTCAGATACATGATCAGCGGCCTTCCTTCGATGGGTGGCATCAGAATAGGAGGTTCTAGCAAATACTCCTTGATCTTATCAAAAGCAGTTTGGCAATCGTCATTCCATTCGACTACCTGATCTTTTTTCAATAGTTTGAAAATTGGCTCACAGGTAGACGTTAGATGAGAGATGAATCTGGCAATATAGTTCAAGCGCCCCAAGAATCCTCTAACCTCCTTTTCAGTACGGGGAGCAGGCATTTCTTGTATTGCTTTCACTTTCGCTGGATCGACCTCAATGCCCTTGTTGCTGACAATAAACCCTAGAAGTTTACCAGACCTAAATCCAAAAGTGCACTTACTTGGATTCAGCCTGAGTTTGTACTCTTTCAACCTGGAAAACAGCTTCTGCAAATGCTCAAGGTGTTCCTCCTCTGTTTGAGATCGAGCTATCATGTCGTCTACGTAAACTCCGATCTCATGATGTATCATATCATGGAACAAAGCCACCATGGCGCGCTGATAAGTTGCCCCTGCATTCTTCAGTCCGAACGGCATCACCTTGTAGCAGAAGGTACCCCATTGTGTAACAAAGATTGTTTTCTCCATGTCCTCGGGGGCCATTTTGATCTGGTTGTAGCCCGAGAATCCGTCCATGAAGGAAAACACCTTGTGCTGAGCTGTGTTGTCTATCAAAATGTCGATATGCGGTAGCGGAAAATCATCTTTAGGGCTAGCCCTATTCAAATCCCGGTAGTCCACACACATTCTGACCTTGCCGTCTTTTTTAGGTACTGGCACGATGTTAGCAACCCATTGTGGGTAGGATGTAACAGCCAGAAAGCCAGTGTTAAATTGCTTCATTACTTCTGCTTTAATCTTCTCAGACATGTCAGGCCTCATTCGGCGGACTTTTTGCTTGATCGGTGGACAATCCTCTCTTGTAGGGAGATGGTGAACCACGATGTCTGTGTCTAAACCCGGCATGTCTTCATAAGACCAGGCGAAGATTTCAACGTATTCATCCAGCAGCTGTATCAAGCGCTCCTTGACACTTGGTTCCAGATTGGCACCCAATTGTACTTCTTTCCTGTCTTCCTCTATTCCTAAGTTGACTGTTTCCAACAACTCTTCATGAGGCAAGATGGCCCTCTCCTCTTGTTGTAGAAGTCTGGCTAGTTCTCCTGGTACTTCACAATCTTCGTCATCTTCATACTCAGCCTGATTGACCAAATCTTCAGAGTTATTGAAGGACATAGCAGAATAGTCACCCGTAGAATCCAGAGTGGATGGGTACTTGCATTTGTGAGTGTGGGTGTGTGTAAGGGATAACCATCCTTAAACAAAAAAAAATGCAAAAGGAAAGAAAATGAACACAACAGTTTATAAATGAAAAACGTCCAATGATTCGTTAAACATGGCATATGAATATGAAGAGAATCAAAACCCTTACAAATGGACCTACATGCCCCGGGCAAGGCACGAGGTGAAAAAGTAGTGTGCAGATTGTTTAAAAGTAATTATTACAGACCAACAGGAAATGTTCGAAAGATAAGTTACTGATTAATGAAAGCAATGGGAACGAAATCTTTCGCCTCCCAGTTGTGCAGTCCCCCTTCGATGGTTAGGAAGATCCAATCTTCAAGGTTGGCCTCTTCGTCTTCGTCTTCCAAAGCATTGATTCCATGAGGAGAAATCTTGATGGGTGTCCTTTCAATTTTTGAGCGACGCATAGCTTTTTGCCCCGTAACGGTAAATCCCAACCCAAACTTGTCTGTTTTGTGGGGAAAGTCAGGTAACTGACCCCATGTTGAGCTCTTCCCCTCCTTTATTGCAGCCTGTGCGTCTTTCAGAGATGCCATCCTGGCCACCTGCTTGGGTACCTCAGCTACGGCCTTTGCTACTGCAACCTCGGGAGCAATTTCCTCGAAGTGTTGGAATGGTGTCTCAATGAATTTGCCCTCCACTTCCACATACCGAAAGGAGTTCAGGTGACTGATCATATATTCCTCTTCACCGTGTACAGTTATGATTTTTCCTTTGACAGGGTATTTCAGCATTTGATGTAGAGAGGAGGTGACTGCGCCAGCATTATGTATCCATGGTCTCCCTAGCAAGCAAGAGTATGACGGACGGATGTCCATCACATAGAAAGTTGAGTGGAATACTTCAGTGCCCACCTTGATGGGAATGTCGACCTCCCCATGCACCATTCTTTTAGACCCGTCAAAGGCCCTGACAATGATATTACTTGGTTTCAGCTCCAAGCCTTCACAATCTAATCGATCCAGAGCTTTCTTAGGCAACACGTTCAGAGAAGAACCAGTGTCGACCAAAACATGGGCCAAAGTAGTTCCTCAGCATTCTACTGACACATGTAATGCGTCATTGTGATTTCTTCCTTTCGGAGTCAGGTCAGCATCAGAGAAACCCATGCCGTTGTCGGCAGTAAGGCTGGCTACACAATCCTAGAATTGATCAGCTGAGGTTTCCTGGGGAACATGGGCTGTCTTCAAAAACCTTATCAAGGCCTTGGCATGAGCCTCCGAACAAAGCAGCAAAGCTAACATGGAGATCTTCGAGGGAGTTTGCCCCAGTTGCTCTACAACGTCATAATCACTCTTCTTAATTATTTTCAGAATCTCCTTCATTTCTTTCTTAGAGGTTTCGGGGATGACCAATGGTTGAGCCCTCGTCCTGATGAGCTCATCTTGGATCCCTTTCCCCTTATCAGCAGAAGTAGGAGGGACAACCACAGGAATAATAGCTTCTTCAATCAACGGAATTCTTGCAGAAAGTTTTATCGGTGCAAGAGTAACCTTGGCAGCAGCTGAGGGTCCAAAGATTGCCTTTGGAGGGGAAATCTCTGGAGAGAAAATTCTCCCACTTCTGGTAATCTTGCTCGTACCTGCAATGTTTCCAATGTCGGCATCTTCTTCGTCAGAGCTTTCTTCAGTTATCTCAACTTATTTAACACCATGGTAGTAGATTTCTCCACCATAATTCCATGGTATTGATTTGTCAGATTTGTAGGGGATAGGCCCAGGCATGGTTATTTTCAGAGGAACAATCTTCGTAGTGGATGTAATCTTAACAGGCTTTTTAGGGACCTTGGAAAGATTTGTGGAAATGGTGATTATTGAAACATCTTTGATAGGGGTTGGAGTAGCAGGAATCTTTTCGAAGAGAATTTGTTGGCTGTCCATTAGGCCTTGGATGCATTTCTTCAGCAATGGACAGTCGATTGGTAGGGAGGAACAACAGTAGCAGTCTTCTTTACATCCTGGGAAAATCCCAGCCTTTAACAGATTCAACTTGATTGTTAGTAGTGGAGTTACCAGATCATCAACAGTAGCATCATACAGATCTTCTTCAATAGCATGGACATTGCGACCATGCTTCAACATTGGAGCGGATATTACATTCGGCTTCTCTGGAGCATCGAACTCAACCTCTTTTGCATCTATCAAGTCTTGAATTTTATGCTTAAGCGCCCAGCAAGCGTTGGTGTCATGCCCAACGCTGTCAGAATGATAGGCACATTTAGCATTGGGATGATAATGCGGGGAAGTTGTATTCACGTTTTTTGGTGCCTCTTTGATAGTAGTGAGATTTTCTTCAACAAATGGGGAACAACTTGTGCAGGCGTCATATTGATGCGGGTGAACTGCCGTTGTGGCCGTTCTACCCGTTGCTGGTTAGGTCTAGAATGATTGTTACGAGGCTGATCATTTGATGAATTTTGAATCATTACGGCCCCTACAGTCGGTCGGCGCTCCGCTCTTCCCAATCTTTTCTGAGAGTATATAACAGCTGCCTCCTTCTTGGCCGGAAATGATTTCTTAACAGTTATAGATGCAGAGGCATCCCTTTGAATCTTCCCACTCTTAATACCAGCTTTCACCCGTTCGCCAGTCAGAATCAGTTCAGTGAACCCTGCGAAAGAGCTCCCGATCAAATGGTTGAAGAATGGGCCAGATAGGGTCCCCAAGAACATATTAACTAGTTCCCTATCAGAAAGAGGTGGCTGCATTCTTCCGGCCAAGTCGCGCCATTTCTGGGCGTATTCTTTGAATCCCTCATTTGAGGCCATCCCCATACTCTGTAGCTGAGTACGGGTTGGCGCCAAGTCAGCGTTATATTGATACTGGCGATAAAAGGAAGCTACCAAGTCTCCCCAGTTATGCACTTCTGACCTCTCAAGCTGGTAAAACCAGTCTAGCTGCGTACCGGACAAGCTGTCCTGAAAGAAGTGTACCCAAAGATTTCTGTCGGATGTATGAGGTTGAATTCTTCTGACATATGACCTCAGGTGCATCTTCAGGCAAGACAACCCGTCATATTTTGCAAAAATTGGCACCTTAAACTTTGGAGGGATCACAATTCCAGCAATCAATCCCAATTCTTCAAAATCTAACCCAGGAACCCTTTGCAGCTCCATAGCTGCCAGTCTATCCTCTAGGTTTTTGTATTTGTCGTCCGCTGGCGGGTATTGTTGCTCTGAGTAGTCTTCATCTTCCTCAACCTCTTCCTTTTCAACTTCAGACTCAGAAGGTAATGCAACTCCTTTTCCCTTACTGGTTCCCTCATCTGATGCGGAGGGAAATTCAAGAACTCTTCTAGCTTCATTCTCAAACCTTCTTCCCAGTGTAGCTACCCCAACTCTTTTCTTCTTTTTTTTCCTTTTTCTTGCTCCTTATTCCCCGGCAGTGCTTTAAGATCCTCCTGACCCTTTGCTAAGGTCATTTGGAGCTGTTGAAACTGTGAGTTTTGTGACTGCAGATCTTTGACCGTCTGTTCGAGATCCATCTTACTGAAATAAACAGCAGAAAGATAAGGAAACCTGGTGTGGAGACCTGCTTATGCATATGATGAATGATATGTTTATTCATGCAATGCATTCAAGGATTTAGAAATTCAAAATTGTTGCAAACAAAAAGAACGCACGTCATATTAATAAGAAGAAATTTTGTCAGTACATAAATGCCCCATGGGCCAAATATTACAAAAACTTCTTAAGGCAAAAAGACGTTGCGCATCCTCTTTGGTGCGATGTAAGTGTTGAGGGTCTCCTCCTCGTGGAGTCAGCGGGTAAGCTCCAAAACCTTCTTCTCACTGGCGTAGAAGCTGGCTTCAAAAGTATCCCTTTCTTCCTTGAGTTGGATCCAACTCTTCTGCATCTCCTTCCATGATGTTGGCATGTCAGGATGTAGGATGGTGTAAGGAACCTCTCCTTCCTTAACAGGCTCTTTAATCAAAGGGAGAATATGAGGGTAAGGCATCATAAGACTCTGGGCTCGGGTTCGTACCCATTTGAGATAAGGCTCAAGAGGGATGGAGTTCTTGTGCCCCAGTGTCTTGCTATCTACCTTGTTAGGCATCCTCCAAGCTCTGATGAATCTTTGGCGAAGTCCTTGTGCATCGTTGTCGAAGTCAAAAACTAGGTCAGGAATCAACATGTCATGAGGGCCATCCCTCCGTGCATATCCAAATTGTCTCAAAGCTAGACAAGGGTTGTAGGTAATTCCCCCTCTAATGCCAAGTAATGGAACATTAGGGAACTCACCACAACGATCGACGATGATGACATTTTCTCTGGACCGAGAACACTAATGTACATCAGAGTGTGTGAGGGTCATCAACCGTTGTGACCACCTTAAGCCTTGGTCATTCTTCAAAACAGATTGTGGAAGGTGAGAAATAAACCACTTTGCAAGGAGAGGAGTACAGCACATGAGAACACCTCTCTTTCTCATTGTTCGTGTGTAAAATGAATGGAGGATATCCCCAAGCAATGTGGGTATGGGATTCCTGGATAGGAAAATCTTGATAGCATTGACATCTATAAGTTGGTCAGGATTTGGGAACAAGACTAACCCATAAATGAGGAGTGCCAAAATCTCTTCAATGCCCCTTGATGTCAGATGGTTGCAAGTGTAGCGCTTGAGCAACATCTTCAGGCTTTGGTTCTTTTTCCGTACCGTTGTAGGGTAGTTGATTAAGAATAGGAATTCTCAAGAGTTGAGAAAATTCCTCCAAAGTAGGCACCAATTGGTAGTCCGGGAATGTGAAACAGTGGTGAAGGGGGTCAAAGAACTGGAACAACACTTTCACCATGTCTTCTTCAATGCTGGTGTTGACTAGGCTGAGCAGTCTACCATGTCTTTCACTGAAGAGAGAGCTTTCTGGAATTCTGGATGTAAGCTCCTTGAGTTGAGGAGGGATTCTCACAAGGTTGACCTGGATAGTTTTCCTGCAAAGAATTTCCATGACCTACAAAACAAGAACAAACATATGTACACACAAGTCACACAAAACCCTAGTTTCAGGCTTGTATGAGGTTTCATAGGTAAGTACCCTCTTGAGTGTAGTTGGCTTAAAAACCTGTCCTATAAATAGTAATCGGGTTCTAAGGAGCTCAATATCATTGGATTGTTTTCCATGCTCATTGTTTTGGTTTAGCCACTTAACTAGCGACCAAAATATTCCAAGTAAACAACCCTCAATGAGTGTAGTATCGAGTATCTACCAACTTCGGACTGCACCAAAGCCGGTCATCTCACTACCCCTAATAAAAGGCCAAGATGGTCAAGTAAGGTTCTAGGTCATTAGTGCTTAGTGACATCACTTAGCGGCCCCGTACTCTCCTTGATTGAACTCAAGGGTTACCGGTACTCACAAATATGTCGCACTAATATAGCTATTGCTTCAACCGTGTCGGTATACCCCGCACAGTTTCCACAACGTATTGCTATCTATGAATGTTTCCCAAATCCGGGTGTAGGATTTCTAGCCCAAACAAGAGAACCAAAATGTAAAGCAATCAAAACAAACAATTAGTCATGTAAAAGGGTGATCTAAGCCCTAAGGTTACTCCACTTTTATAATCCTTTCCCCAGCTGAGTCGCCAGTTCTGTGATACGGTGGGAGAACTGACTTGGGTTTTGCGTTTGTTTTCGCAAATGTTTCGGTTTAGCAAGAGTCGCCACCGACTTTTTATTTTATCCTAAGGAAAGGTTAAAAAGCACAACAAAAACCTTTGAGATGTTTTCTTGGGTTCGGGGAGTAGATTATAGAAAGGGAAGGTATTATCACCCTTTCTATCCATGGTTATCCATGGGCTCTTAGTTACTTTCTTAGATCACTTGCCTTGCATTTTCAATTGTTTGAAATGGTGCTTTCAATTGTTTGAAATGGTGCTTTGTGCGTGTGGTTTTGAAAAATGTTTTGAAAAAGATGCCTTGTCTAGGCAACCCTTGTAACAATTCTTTACTCGAATGTTTTACAAAAGGTGTTTGTCTTTTTGAAAATATGTTTCAAGGTTTTGAAAGTTGTTTTGAAAGTTTGTGTTGTGGAGTGTGTTTTGAAAAATGGCAAGGATTTGTTTTGCAAGTTTGATCAAGTAACTAAGAGTTGTCTACCACTAAATTTACTCAAAGATATTTCCTATGTTTTAACCCTTTTAACAGTATTGTTCCACCATTGTATTTGGTGGACAATCTAGTGTTAGGATGTTAACGGGACGGACGCGGGTCATCGTTTAGACCATGAATGCAATAGTGCCAAGTGTCTTTGGCAATTTTCTTTAAGGGACTTGATCATTTTTAGGCAACTTGAGAAAAGCGTCATCGAGGGACTATGATCATTTGATTTGTTTTGTTTTGCCAAAGACACTCAACATGCAACATGGCCCATTTTTGAAGGCAACAAGTGGAGTAACCCTAAGGGTGCAAGTGTGATTGGTGTTGTCCATTTTCATGCTTTTTTGTCTTTGCATTAGTCAAGCTATTTGTTGGTTGATTTTGCATACAAACCCTATGTCTATCATGGCATAATTTGAAAGCTTTTAAATGCGGAAATTTAAAGTCCTAAATTATTACAACATAATTATGGGGATGGGGGTATAAATGTTTGAATGGGGGGGATATTTAATAAGAAATTAAACCTAAAACTATTACATCCATATTGAATATACAAATTAATTAATTGTACAATAATTAAATAAATACAATAAATATGCAAAATGTATTATGCACAAAAATGGTTTTTTATGTATGTAAAAGTATTTTTCAATGTAAAATATAAACAAAAATAAAAGGTTAATTTTTTGATATTCTTATGGTCTAGGGCAAAACCCTAGTTTTCTAAATAAATAATATTTATTTATTAATTATATACAATATTTGTTAATTATATACAAAAAAAAAAAAAGAAGTATATTGTAAAAAAAAAAGTATTTTTTAATGTCATATATTAATAAAAATAAAAAGGTAATATTTCTATATTTTTATCCTAAATATTTAATAAAATATGTATAAGTATATATATTATATATTAAATATACTAAATATATATATGCTAAGATAAAATATTAATTATTAAAAAATGTATATTTTTAGAAAATGTTTTCAAAATATAAACAAAAAAATAATAGCTAAAAAAAATATATTTTTGTATTATTTTTTAGTGTTTTAAATAAAAAGTATTATATTTATCTATATACATATATTAAACAAAAACAAATAAATGTCAAATAAATGCAAGAAAAATGAGGAAAAATATTTTTAATGTTTTTTCATGTTTGAATAAAAATATAAAATCAGAATCAAAAAGAAAAAAACAAAAATGATAAAGATATCACACAATGGGCCAGGGGGTGCAAAAATGGAAAAAGTGTGCAAAGAGCAAAAACAACTCAGGCCCAGCCCAAGTCACCCTTCTTCAACCTCCAGCTTCTGTCTCAAAAACGCGCGCCCTCTATACTTCATTCAAATTCCTGATTCTTTGACTTTTAACAAAAACTCATAACATAAACAATGTAGAGCATGAAGAGACGAATTCATACATATAAAAATCTTGGCCTAACTCTCAGAAACGAGGGAGAATTTCTTCATCCCCAATTTCTGACCTAATTTTTCTCCAATGTTTATGGCCAAAATTCTCACAGCACACTCAATATAAATGAAAAGTAAATACATGGATGGCTTCAGGGCTATGAGTAGAACATGCTTTCTTCACAAACTTAAGCTTAATCATGCCTGGATAGAGAGATAGGAGTTCATATTTTTACCTGTTTCAGCTTGAGTCGTGTACAGCAATGGAGGTATCTTCAATGGAGTTTGAGCTTTGGTACAACTTGCCTGAAGTCCAAGGATGCTTCTCCTATGCTTGGCTTGCTCTGAAACTGCATGTATCGTGCTATGGAAGTCCACCTGCACAGCTTGAAAGCAAAAATGGCAAACGATGTTAAGGATGTTACAACTTGGATTCAATGCTTGGGATAGCTTCAGTGGGTGATATGGAACATGTTTGAACTCTTTTTGGCCAAAGTGCACGAGTGGAATGGACTGTGGAAGTCAATCTGCAGCAGGGACTCTGTTTTGCAGAAAAACTGTGCTTTTGGATATGAGGATGGATTGAGGATGAAGGAATCGTGCTTTAGGTCAGTTAGGGAGTGTGAAAGATGAGAACAAAGTTTGCTTAGGTTGGTCTTTACAGGAATGAGAGATTGGTATGAGTTTGCAAGTTTTCTTCTTTTTGAAGTAAGAAAATACAAGTTTCCATACAGGCATGTGCAATGCCCTAAACTATGTTGCATATCCCCTTATTGATCAGAGGGATTTGTGTACAAATGCTAGCCTCAAAGATCTGGCCCATGCCTCTTGGATTTTGAATTTGACATAAAGTGCATCTTTTCAAAAATGGCAAATATGCTTTTTCCAATTAAGGATTAATCTTACATGTAATGACCAAATAAATAAAATAAAAACTTAGCACAAAGGTTTGGCATTTAATTATGGTGTGTGAGACTGGTTTTGAGGCCTGCAAGCTAGCTTGTACAAGCTGATTTGAAAAATGCCAATGTATGAACATGTATTTGGTTATGAACAAAAGTGAGTTTTGCCCAACTTTGCAAATTCGATTCTCCATAACCACAAGGGTGTTTGAGAAGTTCTTGGACAATTTGGAAAGCTTGGAGTGTGTACTACAATCCATCTTTGTAATGCAAATTGAAATTCTAAGTGGAACCATGTGAAAAGTGGCCATGAAGTTGGACAAAAATCCTGCCTAGAATAGGTCAAAATTTTTCTAAGTTAAGAATGTTTTGCACCCTTGTTCCAAAAATCATAACTTGAGCTTCAAGCTTCTTTTGAGGAAAATTTGTGAATAAAAGAGTTAGATTTTGCAATGGACTACAACTTTCATGTTTTGAGTTTTGTTTGAATCCAATTGTATCTTGATGAAAAAATGGGACAAAGTTAGGAAAAAAATAAGGAAGTTTCATAACTTAGAAAAATTCTAAGTTATGAAATCTTCTCATTCTAAACCCTAATTTGCAATTTTGGGTTTCTTGATGAATAAGTTTCATAATTTTACATGTCTTGATGCAAAATGAATCTTGACACTTGATTTTGACCAAAAAGTCAAAGTTTGACTTTTCAGTATAGAGTCAAATTTTGATCAGTTGACTGGAAAATTCATCTGTCAATCTTGTGCATTTGAGATCTTTTGAACTTGTTGAATGTGTCAAGACAATGCCATTGAGTCCTTGAGTCCATATATGAGCTTGGTTTGCCATTGGTTAGGTCAAACAGTAAAAAATTGCCTTTGTACAGTCAAAACCCTAAAAATGACCATTTTGCCCTTTTGGTGATCTGATCAAATTTCTTGTGGAATTGTGATCCAAATTTGACCAAATGGTTCATATGAGTTTATTATGTTGATGTGGGTCAAAAATTATGAAGTTTGACTGTCAATTGGCCACAGTTGACTTTTCCCCAATACAGCTGATTTCTAGGTCAACTCACCAATTGACTGGGCAAAGATTGGAATCAAAGCTTGAAACTTGGTATGGATAAACTTGTGAGTCCTACATGAAGCATGAAAGTCACTTTGGGCATTTTAGGTCAAAACATCTTTGTGCAAACTCAAACCCTAATTTGGGTCAACAGTGCAAGGAGGGGTCTTGAGCAGAGCAAACCCTAACTTGATCTTGAGCTCCAAGGGTCTTGTGATGAGAAAATGTTGATGAAATGAGAGGGCAAATTTTGGGGTACAAAAGTGCCCTAGATAGGTTGTCCTGGAAAAAATGAATCAACAACCTCTCATCTTCTAAATACACAAACATCTTCCTGTAGTAGGACTTCACATGTGTTTTAGGACAAGTGACACCAGTATATTTGTCCAAAACCAAAACCTTAAACTTTGGGGGAACCCTCACCCCAGGCACCAGACCCAAATTATTGATATCCAGACCAGACATCTTTAATCCTTCAACAGGCTTCAACCTTTCTTCGAGCTGACGAAACTTCTGATCATCACCCAAGAAATTAGCCTCACTACCATGCATATACAACATGTCACCATGAAAACCCATATCTGGACCATGTCCACGAGGATTATCATCAAGGAGATGTGGTGGAGGGATCGGTGGAAAACAACCCTGATTGAACCGCATACCCTGGCCACGAGCAAGGCCATTAATATCCAAGTTCACAACCGACTGGGAATGCGATTGTCCCAATGAGAAGTCTTCAAATTTTCGATGTTCCACTTCAACATGAGGTCTCTCTACAAGAGCCCTCAATTCTTATTGTTCTCAGTTCATGTTGGTCATGGCCTCCATGAACTGGGTCATCTGGGTGGCCATCTGAGCCCTGACTTCTGCAAGCTCTGCTTGCACGAGTTCCATCTGACATGGAAATTTTCTTCTAGTAGAATATCAGTGAGAGACTAGATTTGCAATTTCTGCTAAATAAAGTAGAAAAAAGATAAGAATTCCATCCTGAAAGAAAAACCCTATAATGCATGATATGTTATGATATCCATGATATGTTAATCATTGTCAGGTATCCCAGAGCTTTGTCACCCATCAACGTATAACAAACAACAAGACAAGAGAGGCAAGTAAAAGCAAACCAAGAATGTAATGACAGAAACTGTGTTCATTCATATAATATTGGATCAAAAGAGTTCATACAAAAGAAAGCCAAGATGTTTCATAAAAGGTAAAAGGCCTCATCCAAGAAGACTGGTGGTGGTCATACATCAAAATACAAAGGCAACAATCAAATAAAATATTTTTGGGTGAAGAAATCATCACTCCAAAGCTCCTAGATCTTCCCTCGAACTTATCCACTGTCACAATTGAGCCTTGAGATACAAGAACTGCTCCAGGAACATGTCACAATCATTGCATTCTGGCGAGGGGACTGGCATCGGTACACTTTCTACCTTCTTTATCTTATCTTTGAGTCTGGCATTTTCTTCCACCATACGAGCCATCTTCTTTTCACGCCTTTGACATCTTTGAGTTTCTTTTCTAGTTCTTTAACCTTCTTGTTATGACTCTCTTTCAGCTATGTTTCTGACATTTGGAAACTCTCAATTCTTTATTGAGTCTTAAACAATGCATTATGTAACGCCCGTAATTTAATTAATTATTTAATTAAATTATTTTTGGAATATTTGTAAGGTTGTGTTATAATTAAATTAGATTTATTTTATTAAGTGGAGAAATAATATTAGAGATATATTATCATGTGGTGAAATAATATTAGAAGTGTAATATTATCAAGGTGGGATTAATTTGAGATAGTAGATGTAATAAGGGGGTGTAAGTTTGGAGCCCACTAAGGAATAATAGAATATTAAATTATTTTATTATTGTTGTTAGAATATAAAAGAGAAGCAGTAGGAAGAAATAAGGATTTGAGGAGAACGTGAAGCTGCTGGAAATAGAAGGAGACGGCAAGAACAAAGATTCAACCCGGAAATTGTAGAGCGACCTTCAATCCAAGGTAAGGGTGGGGTTCTGAGTTTATAATTGGGTTCATGATGTTTGATATGTGGGGTTAGAGGATTGCAGTTTTGTTCTTGAATTGGATGTATATGATAATGTATGATGAAGATTTGATGAATTTTAGATGAATAACGATGCCATGATGTTGTTTAATCGATATAGTATTATAGGATAATGTTAGGTGATGTTTTATCATGATTCACAATGAGGTTCGTAGGGCTGTAACATGATTCCCGTATTGAAAATACAGAAATTATGCAGACTGTAGCAGGATGTGTCGACCCCAAATTGGATGTGTCGATACATGAAGGCTGATTGACTCAGGATGAGTCGACACGAAGAAAGGATGCGTCGATACATAAGTGTGTGAGACTCAGGATGAGTCTACCGGTGAGATGCATGTGTCTATACATGCTGTGTTTAATGCCAGGATGAGTCGATCCATATGGTTTTTTGTCGACTCATGTTGTTCAGGTGAAGTAGTTTGCGTCGATCCAAGGAGTTTTGTGTCGATACATAATGTCTGATTTTTGACAGATTCAGTTTTAAATTGATGTAACTTGAGTTTTAGGATACTATTTGAGATGTCGTTTGAAGCGTTGATTAGCTAACACGATGAGCTTTATTATAGGTGATTAAATGATGGATAAGAAGTGTAATCCTAACAGATAATGCATGATTTAGAATTAATTCCCGTAGATGACCGTTGTGCTGATTTTTGGTCAGAATGATGAATAGTAGATGTTTAGAGGCTGGTGTTAGAATTATGACAGTAGGATTAGTGACAGTAACGATATAAATTAGCAGAATAACGGGATGGATTACTGTACTATTAATATACAGTTGAGTATTAGTGAGATGTTATTGATGAAGTTGTGTTCGATGATTTTGTGATAATAAATGATGTCTAATGAATTATTTTGATGTTATGAGATGTTGTTAATTGATATGTTTTGAGATGATTGAGATGTTTTGAGATGATTGAGATGTTGCGATTTTCAGATGTTAAACCTTATGATTCCCCAGCTGGTAAGGGTAAGCAGAGAGTTGCTCATGGTCAGAGGACTAGTGGGGGAGATGCTCCTGCTGGTATGGTTTGTTTTAAGTGTGGGAAACCTGGACACAAGAGTAATGTGTGCACTACTGAAGTGAAGACGTGTTTCCGTTGTGGCAAGAACGGACATGTTGTATCTGAGTGTGAACACAAGAGTGTGGCTTGTTTCAACTGTAAAGAAGAAGGGCACATTGGTAGTCAGTGTTCGAAACCGAAGAGGGCTCAGTCAAGTGGTAAAGTGTTTGCTTTGGTTGAGGATCAGACAGCTGCTGAGGACGGACTTATTAGAGGTACATGTTTCATTAATAATACTCCTTTAATCACTACTATTGATACTGGTGCTATGCATTGTTTTATTGCAGCTGATTGTGTTGAAAGATTGGTCTTGTATTGTCTTCTTTGAATGGAGAAATGGTCGTCGATACTCCAGCCAAGGGGTCAGTGACTACTTCTTTTATGTGTGATAAGTGTCCCTTGTCGATCTTTGACAGAGACTTTGTTGTTGATTTGATTTGTTTTCCGTTAAGAGGTTTGGATGTAATTCTGGGTATGAACTGGTTAGAGCATAATTGTGTTCATATTAACTGTTATGACAAGTCTGTGAAGTTTTCTACTCCTGAAGAAGAAGAAGAAGAAGAAGATGGTCTGTTGTCTTCTAGACAGTTGAGGAAGTTGATGCAAGAGGAAGCACAGATGTTTTCGTTGATGGCGTCTCTATATGTAGAGACTCAAGCTATAATTGAGGAATTACAAGTGGTGTGTGAATTTCCTGAAGTTTTCCCTGATGAGATTCCTGATGTACCGCCTGAGAGGGAAGTTGAATTTGCTATTTATCTTGTACCTAGTACCAGACCTGTGTCTATGGCACCATACATGATGTCTGCGTCTGAGTTTTCAGAGTTGAAGAAGCAATTGGAAGAGTTACTTGAAAAGAGGTTTATAAGACCAAGTGTATCATCATGGGGTGCTCCAGTGTTGTTAGTGAAGAAGAAAGATGGAAGTATGAGGCTTTGTGTTGATTATAGATAGCTTAATAAAGTGACGATTAAGAACAAGTATCCACTTCCAAGAATAGATGACTTGATGGATCAATTGGTGGATGCCCGTGTGTTTAGTAAGATTGATTTGAGGTCGGGATATCATCAAATTAAAGTGAAGGATGAAGATATTCAGAAGACAGCTTTCAGAACGCGTTATGGACATTACGAGT
The DNA here is from genome assembly GCA_948472305.1 of Vicia faba. Taxonomy (NCBI): domain Eukaryota; kingdom Viridiplantae; phylum Streptophyta; class Magnoliopsida; order Fabales; family Fabaceae; genus Vicia; species Vicia faba. The sequence goes on along the minus strand of CATIWC010001419.1, from coordinate 72,788 downwards.
ATTTGGTGATGCCTTTCGGTGTTACTAATGCATCGGGAGTATTCATGGAATATATGAATCGTATCTTTCACACTTATTTGGATCGGTTCGTAGTGGTGTTCATTGATGATATTTTGATTTACTCTAAGACAGAAGAAGAACATGCTAAACATTTAAGAGTAGTATTGCAAGTTTTGAAAGAGAAGTAGTTGTATGCAAAGCTGTCCAAGTGTGAATTCTGGATGAAAGAGGTTAGTTTTCTTGGTCATGTGATTTCAGGTAGTGGCATTGTTGTAGATCCATCGAAGATTGATGTTGTGTTGCAATGGGAAACTCCAAAGTCAGCTACTGAGATTAGAAGCTTTTTGGGACTAGATGGTTATTATAGAAGGTTTATCGAAGGGTTTTCTAAGTTGTCACTCCCGTTGACTAAGTTGACTTGTAAAGGTAGAGCATTTGTTTGGGATGTTCATTACGAAGAAAGTTTTACGGAATTGAAGAAGAGGTTGACGTCGGCTCCGATTTTGACGTTGCCTAATCCAGGAGAGACTTTTGTGGTTTATTGTGATGCTTCTAAGATGGGTTTAGGAGTTGTGCTTATGCTGAATGGTAAGGTAGTTGCTTTTGCGTCAAGGCAGTTAAGGACTCATGAGAAGAACTATCTTACGCATGATTTAGAGCTTGCTGCAGTTATCTTTGTATTGAATATTTGGAGGCATTATCTTTATGGTTCTAGATTTGAAGTGTTTAGTGACCATAAGAGCTTAAAGTATTTGTTTGATCAGAAAGAGTTGAATATGAGGCAACGAAGATGGTTAGAATTGCTAAAGGATTATGATTTTGGTTTGAACTATCATCCAGGAAAAGAGAATGTGGTAGCTGATGCATTGAGTCAAAAGATTTTACACATGTCAGCAATGATGATTAAAGAGTTGGAATTGATTGAGCAGTTCAGAGATATGAGCTTAGTTTGCGAGGTTACTCCGCGAAGTGTTATGTTGGGTATGTTGAATATTAATAACGAATTTTTAGACAGTATCAGAGAAGCTCAGAAGTTGGATGTGAAACTGGTAAATTTGATGGTTGGGATTGATCAATCTGAGAATAGTGATTTCAAGTTAGATGAGCAAGGTGTGTTGAGATTTCGTAACCGGATTTGTATTCCTGATGATGCTGAGATGAAGAAAGTGATACTTGAAGAGAGTCATAGAAGTAAGTTGAGTATTCATCCAGGAGCTATGAAGATGTATCCAGATTTGAAAGGTTTGTTTTAGGGGCCTGGGATGAAGAGTGATGTGGCTCGGTTTGTGTATGCATGTTTGACTTGTCAGAAGTCGAAAGTTGAACATCATAAGCCTACAGGATTGATGCAACCGTAGGAAGTTCCAGAATGGAAATGGGATAACATTTCAATGGACTTTGTGACAGGATTGCCTAATACTTTAAGAGGACATGATTCGATTTGTGTGATTGTTAATAGGCTTACAAAGTCAGCTCATTTTATTCCTATTAACATCAGTTTTTCAGTGCCGAAGTTGGCTGAGATTTATATTAGCGTGATTGTGAAGATGCATGGTGTTCCTTTGTGCATTGTGTCAGATAGAGATCCAAGATTTACTTCTGATTTTTGGAAGAGTTTGCAAGAAGCGTTTTCTAAGTTGAGGTTGAGTTTAGCGTATCATCCTCAGACAGATGGTCAGACTGAACGGACAATTCAATCGTTGGAAGACTTGTTGAGGGCATGTGTTCTTGAGCAGGGAGGTTCGTGGGATACTTATCTTTCGTTGATAAAGTTCACGTATAATAATAGTTACCATTCTAGTATTGGGATGGCACCTTTTGGAGCGTTGTATGGTCGAAGATGTAGAACTCCGTTATGTTGGCATGAATATGGTGAAAGTGTAGTACTTGGACCTGAACTTTTTCGTGAGACTACTGAGAAGGTGAAGTTGATTCGAGAAAAGATTAAAGCTTCACAAAGTAGACAGAAGAGTTATCATGACAAGCGAATGAAAGATTTAGAATTCCAAGCTGGTGATCATGTGTTTTTGAGAGTTACACCTATGAATGGTGTTGGGCGAGCATTGAAGTCTAAGAAGCTTACTTCTCGTTTTATTAGACCGTATCAGATTTCGAAGAGAGTGAGGAATGTTGCTTATAGAGTGGCTTTACCGCCTAATCTTTCGAATTTGCATGATGTGTTTCATGTATCGCAACTTCGGAAGTATATTTCATATCCATCTCATGTGATTCACATGGACGATGTGCAAGTACGGGATAATCTTACGGTGGAGACGATGCCTGTACGAATCGTGGATCGTGAAATGAAGACTCTGAGGGGCAAATAGATTTCCTTGGTTAAAGTGGTTTGGCTAGGAGCTGCAGGAGAAAGCATGACTTGGGAGTTAGAGAGCAAGATGCGAGACTCCTATCCTGAATTGTTTGATTGAGGTAAATTTTCTAGGACGAAAATATTCTAAGTGGGGGAGAGTTGTAACGCCCGTAATTTAATTAATTATTTAATTAAATTATTTTTTGAATATTTGTAAGGTTGTGTTATAATTAAATTGGGTTTATTTTATTAAGTGGAGAAATAATATTAGAGATATATTATTATGTGGTGAAATAATATTAGAAGTGTAATATTATCAAGGTGGGCTTAATTTGAGATAATAGATGTAATAACGGGGTGTAAGTTTGGAGCCCATTAAGGAATAATAGAATATTAGGTTATTTTATTATTGTTGTTAGAATAGAGAAGAGAAGCATTAGAAAGAAATAAGGATTTGAGGAGAACGTGAAGCAGCTGGAAATAGAAGGAGACGGCAAGAACAAAGATTCAACCCAGAAATTGTAGAGCGGCCTTCAATCCAAGGTAAGGGTGGGGTTCTGACTTTATAATTGGGTTCATGATGTTTGATATGTGGGGTTATAGGATTGTTGTTTTGTTCTTGAATTGGATGTATATGATGATGTATGATGAAGATTTGATGAATTTTAGATGAATAACGATGCCATGATGTTGTTTAATCGATGTAGTATTATAGGATAATGTTAGGTGATGTTTTATCATGATTCACGATGAGGTTCGTAGGGCTGTAACATGATTCCCGTAGTGAAAATACAGAGGAAAAAACAGAAATTATGCAGACTGTAGAAGGATGTGTCGACCTAAAATTGGATGTGTCGATACATGAAGGCTGATTGACTCAGGATGAGTCGACACGAAGAAAGGATGCATCGATACATGATTGTGTGAGACTCAGGATGAGTCGACTGGTGAGATGCATGTGTCGATACATGCTGTGTTTAAAGCCAGGATGAGTCGATCCATAGGGTTTTTTGTCGACTCATGTTGTACAAGTGAAGCAGTTTGCATCGATCCAAGGAGTTTTGTGTCGATACATAATGTCTGATTTTTGATAGATTCAGTTTTAAAGTGATGTAACTTGAGTTTTAGGATATTGTTTGAGATGCCGTTCAAAGTGTTGATTAGCTAATGCGATGAGCTTTATTATACGTGATTAAATGATGGATAAGAAGTGTAATCCTAACAGATAATGCATGATTTAGAATTAATTCCCGTAGATGACCGTTGTGCTGATTTTTGGACAGAACAATGAATAGTAGATGTTTAGAAGCTGGTGTTAGAATTATGACAGTAGGATTAGTGACAGTAACGATATAAATTATAAGAATAACATGATGGATTACTGTACTATTAATATATAGTTGAGTATTAGTGAGATGTTATTGATGAAGTTGTGTTCGATGATTTTGTGATAATAAATTATGTTTAATGAATTATTTTGATGTTATGAGATGTTGTTAATTGAGATGTTTTGAGATGATTGAGATGTTTTGAGATGATTGAGATGTTGCGATTTTGAGATGTTAATTGAGATGTTTTGAGATGTGTTTTGTGATGATTTGGGTGTTGATATTACATTCATGATGAGTCGCATACATTGCATTTTTTAGATGGAGCTTATGCTCGTTGAGATGACCTGGATTGGCAAATTTTGAGTTGAAGGCTATGCCTTGTTCATGCCTCTATTAATTGGCAGATTTTTGAGATGGGAGTTCTGCTCCAATGGTACCACATGCATTTGCATAGTTTTGAGTCGCATTATATGATTGAATAATGAAATGTATTTGATGTTGATGAATGAGTATATATGTTGTAATTATTGTTGATTATGAGATGAGAAGTGGTGATATTATTGATCTAATTTAATATATTAATTATCATGCGCTTTATTATATTGTTAGATATCTCACCCCTTCTGTTTGAATGTTTCCCTTATGTTGGTAACGTGTAGGTAATCGCGAGTGAAGGCTGTATACCTTCAATAGTTCGAGTCTATGTCATTGCTCTGATATGTAACACTCGGGGGGATGAACGCTTGCTGATTTTTGATTGATGATTTTCAGTTGTTGAGTTTTGAATTGATTATTATTAAATATGAAATGTTTCGAAGTTGTTGTTTTATTTAGAGATGTTATTGAAGAATTCCGCTGCGTAGTTGTTGAATTATTTTATTAAAGATGCTATGTTGATGGTTCATCCGATGTTTTATTAAAAGTGTTATATATCCATGATGAATGCAATGAATTTGTTAGAAGAATTTGTGACGTCCCGATTCGTTTGTATGGACGAAATTTTATAACTCTGATTTATTTTTCATAATTTGCTTGGGGTAGAATTGGGGTGTTACAAAGTTGGTATCAGAGCAAAAGGTTGGTCTAACAGTTGTTTATGTTGTAGTAAGAAGTTGAGATGGCTGGAAGGAATGATGCTGCTCTTGCTATTGCTTTAGAAGCAATGGCTCATTCGATAAAAAATCAGCCAAATGCTGACGGGAATGCTGGATCTCGTAGCTTGGCGACTTTCCAGAGAGAGAATCAACCTACGTTCAAGGGAAAGTATGATCCTGACGGAGCTTTGGACTGGTTGAAAGAGATAGAGAGAATCTTTCGTGTGATGGATTTCACTCCAGCGCAGAAGGTTCGTTATGGGACTCATATGCTGGCAGTCGAGGCTGATGACTGGTGGCTAGAGACTTGCCAGAAGTTAGAAGCTACAGGTGAGAATGTCACTTGGGCTGGGTTCCGTAGGGAGTTTTTGAGAAAGTATTTTCTTGAATATGTCTGTGGTAAGATGGAAATTGAGTTCCTTGAGCTGAAGCAAGGGAGTATGTCTGTTGTTGAGTATGCTGCCAAGTTTGTTGCGTTGGCCAAGTTTTATCGACATTACACTGAGGAAAATGCTGAGTTTTCAAAGTGTATTAAGTTTGAGAATGGGTTGAGCCCGGAGATTAAGAAAGCAGTTGGATATCAGAAAATTCGTGTCTTTGCTGATTTGGTTGATAGCTGCAGAATTTATGAGGAAGACAATAATGCTCGTTACAAGATGATCAGCGAGAAGAGGGGTAAGCACCCGCAGAATCGTGGTAAACCTTATGATGCCCCAGCTGGTAAGGGTAAGCAGAGAGTTGCTCATGGTCAGAGGACTAGTGGGGGAGATGCTCCTGTTGGTGTAGTTTGTTTTAAGTGTGGGAAACCTGGACACAAGAGTAATGTGTGCACTACTGAAGTGAAGAGGTGTTTCCATTGTGGAAAGAACAGACATGTTGTATCTGAGTGTGAACACAAGAGTGTGGTTTGTTTCAACTGTAAAGAAGAAGGGCACATTGGTAGTCAGTGTCCGAAACCGAAGAGGGCTCAGTCAAGTGGGAAAGTGTTTGCTTTGGTTGAGGATCAGACAGCTTCTGAGGACGGACTTATTAGAGGTACATGTTTCATTAATAGTACTCCTTTAATCACTATTATTGATACTAGTGCTACGCATTGTTTTATTGCTGTTGATTGTGTTAAAAGATTGGGTCTTGTGTTGTCTTCTTTGAATGGAGAAATGGTCGTCGATACTCCAGCCAAGGGGTCGGTGACTACTTCTTTTGTGTGTGCTAAGTGTCCCTTGTCGATCTTCGACAGAGACTTTGTTGTTGATTTGATTTGTTTTCCGTTAAGAGGTTTGGATGTAATTCTGGGTATGAACTGGTTAGAGCATAATTGTGTTCATAATAACTGTTATGACAAGTCTGTGAAGTTTTCTACTCCTGAAGAAGAAGAAGAAGATGGTCTGTTGTCTGCTAGAGAGTTGAGGAAGTTGATGCAAGAGGAAGCACAGATGTTTTCGTTGATTGCGTCGCTATCTGTAGAGACTCAAGCTATAATTGAGGAATTACAAGTAGTGTGTGAATTTCCTGAAGTTTTCCCTGATGAGATTCCTGATGTATCGCCTGAGAGGGAAGTTGAAGTTGCTATTGATCTTGTACCTGGTACCAGACCTGTGTCTATGGCACCATACAGGATGTCTGCGTCTGAGTTGTCAGAGTTGAAGAAACAATTGGAAGAGTTACTTGAGAAGAGGTTTGTAAGACCGAGTGTATCATCGTGGGGTGCTCCAGTGTTGTTAGTGAAGAAGAAAGATGGAAGTATGAGGCTTTGTGTTGATTATAGACATCTGAATAAAGTGACAATTAAGAACAAGTATCCACTTCCAAGAATAGATGACTTGATGGATCAATTGGTGGATGCCCGTGTGTTTAGTAAGATTGATTTGAGGTCGGGATACCATCAGATTAAAGTGAAGGATGAAGAGATTCAGAAGACGGCTTTCAGAACACGTTATGGACATTACGAGTATTCGGTGATGCCTTTCGGTGTTACTAATGCGTCGGGAGTATTCATGGAATATATGAATTGTATCTTTCACACTTATTTGGATCGGTTCGTAGTGGTGTTTATTGATGATATTTTGATTTACTCTAAGACAGAAGAAGAGCATGCTAAACATTTAAGAGTAGTATTGTAAGTTTTGAAAGAGAAGTAGTTGTATGCAAAGCTGTCCAAGTGTGAATTTTGGCCGAAAGAGGTTAGTTTTCTTGGTCATGTGATTTTAGGTAGTGGCATTGCTGTAGATCCATCGAAGGTTGATGCTGTGTTGCAATGGGAAACTCCAAAGTCAGCTACTGAGATTAGAAGCTTTTTAGGATTAGCTGGTTATTATAGAAGGTTTATCGAAGGGTTTTCTAAGTTGTCACTCCCGTTGACTAAGTTAACTTGTAAAGGTAGATCATTTGTTTGGGATGTTCATTGCGAAGAAAGTTTTACGGAATTGAAGAAGAGGTTGACATCGGCTCCGATTTTGACGTTGCCTAATCCAGGAGAGCCTTTTGTGGTTTATTGTGATGCTTCTAAGATGGGTTTAGGAGGTGTGCTTATGCAGAATGGTAAGGTAGTTGCTTATGCGCCAAGGCCGTTAAGGACTCGTGAGAAGAACTATCATACGCATGATTTAGAGCTTGCTGCAGTTATCTTTGTATTGAATATTTGGAGGCATTATCTTTATGGTTCTAGATTTGAAGTGTTTAGTGACCGTAAGAGCTTAAAGTATTTGTTTGATCAGAAGGAGTTGAATATGAGGCAACGAAGATGGTTAGAATTGCTAAAAGATTGTGATTTTGGTTTGAACTATCATCCAGGAAAAGCGAATGTGGTAGATGATGCATTGAGTCAAAAGACTTTACACATGTCAGCAATGATGATTAAAGAGTTGGAATTGATTGAGCAGTTCAGAGATATGAGCTTAGTTTGCGAGTTTACTCCGCGAAGTGTTATGTTGGGTATGTTGAAGATTAATAACGAATTTTTAGACAGTATCAGAGAAGCTCAGAAGTTGGATGTGAAACTGGTAGATTTGATGGTTGGGATTGATCAATCTGAGAATAGTGATTTCAAGTTAGATGAGCAAGGTGTGTTGAGATTTCATAACCGGATTTGTATTCCTGATGATGCTGAGATGAAGAAAGTGATACTTGAAGAGAGTCATAGAAGTAAGTTGAGTATTCATCCAGGAGCTATGAAGATGTATCAAGATTTGAAAGGTTTGGTTTAGTGGCCTGGGATGAAGAGTGATGTGGCTTGGTTTGTGTATGCATGTTTGACTTGTCAGAAGTCGAAAGTTGAACATCATAAGCCTGCAGGATTGATGCAACCGTTGGAAGTTCCAGAATGGAAATGGGATATCATTTCAATGGACTTTGTGACAGGATTGCCTAATACTTTAAGAGGACATGATTCGATTTGGGTGATTGTTAATAGGCTTACGAAGTCAGCTCATTTTATTCTTATTAACATCATTTTTCCAGTGCCGAAGTTGGCTGAGGTTTGTATTAGCGTGATTGTGAAGCTGTATGGTGTTCCTTTGTGCATTGTGTCAGATAGAGATCCAAGATTTACTTCTGATTTTTGGAAGAGTTTGCAAGAAGTGTTGGGTTCTAAGTTGAGGTTGAGTTTAGCGTATCATCCTCAAACAGATGGTCAGACTGAACAGACAATTCAATCGTTGGAAGACTTGTTGAGGGCATGTGTTCTTGAGCAGGGAGGTTTGTGGGATACTTATCTTCCGTTGATAGAGTTCACGTATAATAACAGTTACCATTCTAGTATTGGGATGACACCTTTTGAAGCGTTGTATGGTCGAAGATGTAGAACTCCATTATGTTGGCATGATTCTGGTGAAAGTGTAGTACTTGGACCTGAACTTGTTCATGAGACTACTGAGAAGGTGAAGTTGATTCGAGAAAAGATGAAAGCTTCACAAAGTATACAGAAGAGTTATCATGACAAGCGATGGAAAGATTTAGAATTCCAAGCTGGTGATCATGTGTTTTTGAGAGTTACACCTGTGACTGGTGTTGGGCGAGCATTAAAGTCTAAGAAGCTCACTTCTCGTTTTATTGGACCTTATTAGATTTCGCTGAGAGTGAGGAATGTTGCTTATAGAGTGGCTTTACCTTGGTAAGGTAAGGGTGGGGTTCTGACTTTATAATTGGGTTCATGATGTATGATATGTGGGGTTAGAGGATTGTTGTTTTGTTCTTGAATTGGATGTATATGATGATGTATGATGAAGATTTGATGAATTTTAGATGAATAACGATGCCATGATGTTGTTTAATCGATGTAGTATTATAGGATAATGTTAGGTGATGTTTTATCATGATTCACAATGAGGTTCGTAGGGCTGTAACATGATTCTCGTAGTGAAAATACAGAGGAAAAAAATAGAAATTATGCAGACTGTAGCAGGATGTGTCGACCCAAAATTGGATGTGTCAATACATGAAGGCTGGTTGACTCAGGATGAGTTGACACGAAGAAAGGATGTGTCGATACATAAGTGTGTGAGACTCATGATGAGTCAACTAGTGAGATGCATGTGTCGATACATGCTGTGTTTAAAGCCAGGATGAGTCGATCCATAGGGTTTTTGTCGACTCATGTTGTATAGGTGAAGCAGTTTACGTCGATCCAAGGAGTTTTGTGTCGATACATAATGTCTGATTTTTGATAGGTTCAGTTTTAAAGTGATGTAACTTGAGTTTTAGGATACTGTTTGAGATTCCGTTCGAAGCGTTGATTAGATAACGCGATGAGCTTTATTATAGGTGATTAAATGATGGATAAGAAGTGTAATCCTAACAGATAATGCATGATTTAGAATTAATTCCCGTAGATGACCGTTGTGCTGATTTTTGGACAGAACGATGAATAGTAGATGTTTAGAGGATGGTGTTAGAATTATGACAGTAGGATTAGTGATAGTAACGATATAAATTAGCAGAATAACATGATGGATTACTGTACTATTAATATACAGTTGAGTATTAGTGAGATGTTATTGATGAAGTTGTGTTCGATGATTTTGTGATAATAAATTATGTTTAATGAATTATTTTGATGTTATGAGATGTTGTTAATTGAGATGTTTTGAGATGATTGAGATGTTGCAATTTTGAGATGTTAATTAAGATGTTTTGAGATGTGTTTTTAGATGATTTGGGGTGTTGATATTACATTCATGATGAGTCGCATACATTGCATTTTTGAGATGGAGCTTATGCTCGTTGAGATGGCCTGGATTGGCAAATTTTGAGATGAAGGTTATGCCTTGTTGATGCCTCTATTAATAGGCTGATTTTTGAGATGGGAGTTCTGCTCCAATGGTACCACATGCATTTGCATAGTTTTGAGTCGCATTATATGATTGAATAATGAAATGTATTTGATGTTGATGAATGAGTATATATACTGTAATTATTGTTGATTATGAGATGAGAAGTGGTGATATTATTGATCTAATTTAATATATTAATTATCATGCGCTTTATTATATTGTTAGATATCTCACCCCTTATGTTTGAATGTTGCCCTTATGTTGGTAACGTGCAGGTAATCGCGAGTGAAGGCTGTATACTTTCAATAGTTCGAGTCGGTGTCATTGCTCTGATATGTAACATTCGGGGGGGGGGGGTGAACGCTTGCTGATTTTTGATTGATGATTTTCAGTTGTTGAGTTTTGAATTGATTATTATTAAATATGAAATGTTTCGAAGTTGCTATTTTATATAGAGATGTTATTGAAGAATTCCGATGCGTAGTTGTTGAATTATTTTATTAAAGATGCTATGTTGATGGTTCATCCGATGTTTTATTAAAAGTGTTATATATCCATGATGAATGCAATGAATTCGTTAGAAGAATTTGTGACGTCCCGATTCATTTGTATGGATGAAATTTTATAAATCTGATTTATTTTGCATAATTTACTTGGGTTAGAATTGGGGTGTTACACATTATCCTGATGATTAGATACGCCATAATTCTCGATCTTTAACCTCTTTGACTACTCAAGCAAAACACGGTTCTCTAGTAAACAATCTTTCACTCGGATCTCCTGCAAAAGTGTTTTCTTTTCTTACAAAGAAAAAGATAGTTCAATGTTTTTGTCCTCCAGATTTGCTTGTGACTTAATATTCTCATCTTTGGCATTCTTGAGGCACGCCATAGACACAAACTCGAATTTTTCTGGCATAGATTGCTTAGAAGATGACTTATCATGGAAAAGATAATCAATCATCCTTTCAGGAGATGAAGAATTATCGACAAACAAGTCATAAACGGGTTGAGGATACAAAGGCTCTTCCCTCTTGTAATGTAGTAGGAGAACTGACTTGGTCATTTTGCGTTTGATCGCAAATGTTGCGGTTAGCAAGAGTCGCCACCGACTTTTATTTTATCCAAAAGGAAAGGCTGAAAAGAAAAGGAAATACCTTTGAGATGTTTTCTTGAGTTCGCGGGGTAGATTATGGAAAGGGAAGGTATTAGAACCCTTTCCATCCATGATTTTCCACGGGCTCTTAGTTTCTTGCTAGATCACTTGCTTTTGTTTGAAAATGTGCTTTGTGTGGTTTTTTTTAAAGTATTTTGAAAATGCGCCATCGTTTAGGAAAACTTTGTAATGATTCTCGTTCGCAAGAATATATACAAATTGTTGATCCTTTGAAAATGTTTTCAAGTTTGAAAGATGTTTTTGAAAGTGTTGGTGTTTGTTTTGAAAATAGCAAGGATGTTTTTGGTTTTGAAATTGAGCAAGCCACTAAGAACAATCTACCTACTTAAAAGTATTTCATGTTTATTTTCTCTTTTCTTTGACATTGTTATCTTACCATTGATTTGGTAAGTAACCATATCTTTGGATGTAAAAGGGACGGCCAAGGGTCATCGTATAGCCATGATTAGAAATGTTGTAAGATATCTTAGCATTATCTTTAGGGACTAAGATCATTTTTGAAAAGCAACTTTGATAGCGTCATCGAGGGACTATGATCTTGTATTTTTGTTGATTATTTTTGCTAAGATACCTCACATGCATAATATGGCCATTTTGGTAAGGCAACAAAGTGGGTTTACCCTAAGGGTGTAAGTGTGCAAGTGTATTGATTTACATGCATTGTTTTGTCTTTGAGTTAGAGTTTTCTAAGCATTGATTTTATCTTCCCATACCAACCCTAATTACTAGCATTTGTATATAAAACATTAAATTGCGGAAAATGAAATTACTAAACTATTACATCATTTAGGGGAGGGGGTGTACAAATTTACAAATGGGGAAATTGCAAGAAAATTAAATCTAAATAATTATTACAACCATATTGAATATTGTACAAAATTGAAAATTAAATGTAAGAATATAAATGGAAAAATAAATGATTTTTGTTTGATTTTTATGAAAGGTTTTTTTCACCTAATTAACTAAAATAAAATAATTAACTAAAAATAAGAAAATTAAGATTAAGTTAGTAAAATAAATTAATTTAAAGAGAACAAAATTTTTAGGTTTTTTTTTGTGAATTTTATTAATTTAGTAAATAAAATTTATTAAATAAAAGTTCTAAGTTCTAAATTGATTTTAATTTACAAGAAAATAATATAATAATAATTAAGACTAATTATCTAAGTATTTAAAAAAAAAATTAATTTATTAAAGGAATTGTTTTTTGTTCTTTTAGTTTTATGAAGAAAAATAAACTAAATAAATATAAATAATAAAATATAAATATTTTTGGGTTTTTTATTAATAATAATAATGATAATAATATAAATAATAATATTAATAATAATAATAAAAGATGAAAATAAAATAAAATATAAAAAAATAAAGTTAGGGAGGTTAGAGAGTGAAACATGGAGTATGAAATAAGCAAAAATGTTAGGCCCAACAAAGGGAGCCCAGCGCCTGCCTTCAAACAAAAATGTTGCAAAATGACTGCCTTCCGACAAACTTAACTTGTTTGAACCATCACCAAAACATCATTCCAGACTCAATTGGAGTTCAAACGCACAATTAACTAAGTTTAGGACTGAAGAACGTCACAAAGAGTGGGTGGATACAAATACGTTTTGAGCCTTTATCCTTTGTTTCTTAAACCGTGAACCAAGCCACGTTGAAACCCTTCAAAAGTCCTAATTGAAGCATGGTTTAGTTCGAAAGCATACTGTTACAAAAGGTATCCTGACTCCTGTAAGGGCTTACTCAAAACCCTGAGTTGAATTTTTCTTACAAAAATTTCTTTACTTGCTAAAATGCATTCTCAAAAGTTTCAAGACAAACATAAACTTTGCATTACTTGAATATCACTGTTTGCATATGGCTATTTGTTTGACAGCGGAGAAATTCATACAACGAATGTCCAGTGAACGAAAGCTCTCTCAATGAATAAAATCATTTCAAGTGGGATGACACTTCCAATGACAAATCTCCTATCATCAAGGGGGCATGATATATCACTATCCAGCACACTTGGGGCATTCCAGTCAAGATTCTAAGAAATCTCTCAAGAAATACGGAATAACCAGGGACAGGTCACCATCTCTATCGCTTGGGGCATTGAATGGGCTACGTACAGTCCAACATCTCTTGGAAGTGCCATAAAAACTTGCTACTAGGGGGCAGTGAAAAATCTCCCCAAAATCCTTCTCATAGGATGATTCCCCAGCCAGATTTTCAATCTCTGAGAACCTCTTCCCAACTGAGTCGACTTCAAGAATCCTCGAGGATTTCTGCCAATGAAGTCGCCGCCTCTCCAATAGAGTAAGCAATAGGGTTTATTTTCCCAACAAACGGCAGGATTCCCCCAGCTTGAGTTTGCCTCTCCGACTACTACAAATCAAAGGACCACAACTCCTCTTCCCCAGTAGACTACTCTACAATCCCCAGCAAGTTACTGTGAAGCCTGGATTCGACCAGATATCAGTTCAACTTCGTCCATCAAGAGATAACTCCCAGTAGAGCAACGAACAACCAAGACTCCTGGTCTCTTTTCCAATTAGGAATTAGCACTCTCCAACAAAGTATTCTCAAATAAAGTCAATATTCCCAAGAAGAGGTCTCCTCAACAAAACAGGAATCCTTAGTGGAAACATTCTAGGCAAAGTTTGAAGACACACCTACTCTTCAACAGCAGTCCGGGATTTAATGACTCCCTAACACTTGTCAAGGATTTATTTTCCAAGACAAAATTACATTTCGATAACATTCATAGCATATGCATACAAAATACATATAACACAAATCTCATTTATTTTGAGAACATCATTACGCAATGCATACATCATGACATTGTATACAACTAATTCTTTACCTTTTTAGGAAAGATAAATCAACAGACAAAGATCATCATCTTTTAAGGTAGTAATCATCCTGCTGAGATAGTAATCGTCCAAGATTCCTTCATCATCCTGCTGAGGTAGTAATCGTCCAAGATTCCTTCATCATCCTGCTGAGGTAGTAATCGTCCAAGATTCCTTCATCATCCTACTGAGGTAGCAATCATCCAAGATTCCGTCATCATCCTGCTGAGGTAGTAATCGTCCAAGATTCCTTCACCATCCTCCTGAGGTAGTAATCGTCCAAGATTCCTTCATCATCCCGCTGAGGTAGTAATCGTCCAAGATTCCTTCATCATCCTGCTGAGGTAGTAATCATCCAAGATTCCTACATCATCCTGCTGAGGTAGTAATCGTCCAAGATTCCTTCATCATCCTGTTGAAGTAGTAATCGTCCCAGATTCCTTCATCATCCTGCTGAGGTAGAAATCATCCAAGATTCCTTCATCATCCTGTTGAGGTAGTAATCGTCCCAGATTCCTTCATCATCTTGTTGAGGTAGTAATCGTACCAGATTCCTTCATCATCCTGCTGAGGTAGTAATCATCCAAGATTCCTTCATCATCCTGCTGAGGTAGTAATCGTCCAAGATTCATTCATCATCTTGCTGAGGTAGTAATCGTCCCAGATTCCTTCATCATCCTGTTGAGGTAGTAATCGTCCAAGATTCATTCATCATCCTGCTGAGGTAGTAATTGTCCAAGATTCCTTCATCATCATGTTGTGGTAGTAATCATCCAAGATTCCCTCACCATCCAGCTGAGGTAGTAATCGTCCAAGATTCCCTCATCATCCTACTGAGGTAGTAATCGTCAAAGATTCCTTCATCATCCTGATGAGGTAGTAATCATCCAAGATTCCTTTATCATCCTCCTGAGGTAGTAATCGTCCAAGATTCCTTCATCATCCTGTTGAGGTAGTAATTGTCCCAGATTCCTTCATCATCCTGTTGAGGTAGTAATCGTCCAAGATTTCTTCATCATCTTGTTGAGGTAGTAATCGTCCCAAATTCCTTCCTCATCCTGTTGAGGTAGTAATTGTACCAGATTTCTTCATTATCCTGCTGAGGTAGTAATCGTCCAAGATTCCTTCATCGTTATGCTGAGGTAGTAATCGTCCAAGATTCCTTCACCATCTTTTTGGAGTTGTAATCGTCAAAGATTCCTTCAATACTCATTCAGATTCAGCTCTCCAATACAGTTCAGATACGCTCCAGATACGGATGCCATCCTGATACTCATTCATATTCATCTCTCCAATACAGTTCAGATACGCTCCAGATACGGGTGCCATTCTGATACTCATTTGGTTTCAGCTTACAGATACGGTTCAACAATCTTTTTGGATGGCATCTACTAGCCCATCTCCAACAAATGTCCATCATTTCTCCAAATGGAATCTTTAAGCCCATTCCCTATACAATCAACCACAACATCATCGAGTGCAAATTTATGGGCACTCAAGTGTTCAATCATCTTCCACCTTCAAGTCACGAATGGCAGATCCACCAATCTAACTCTTCAGGTTTAAGAAGATTGAACAGGGGGCAGTTGTTGTACCCAAAAAGTTGCCCTCTCATTTCTCAAAGGATCACCCTGAACCCTTAGGTTTACTTCCATCTAATTTCAAGCTTTGAATTACAATTTTTTCAAGAAAGTCATTCACAAGGGCAAAATGGTCATTTGCATACTGAAAAGTCAAACTTTGACTTTTAGATCAAAATCAAGTTTCAAGAATCATATTTCAGCAAAACATGTTAAAATATGAAGTTTGTTTCATTAAGAAAGTCAAAAGTCAAATTTGCTATTGGAAAAATCAAAATTCCAAATACTTAGAAATTTTTCTAAGTGTTTAGAAAATATGACAAGCTCAGAACTTCTGATCAGATTATCACCATGATGCAAGATGATTCTGGATTAACTTCTAACACAAGAGTTATGGATTCAAACAAGATCTGAAACATTCCAGAACAAAACTTCTCCTGGAAATGCTGGAATTTCAAGTTAAAAATGTTCAAAGACACGTCCATGAAACTAAAGCACTCAGCAAATTCTGGACACTTTCAAGACAGAGTTTGGTCAGAACTTCTGGGCCAGTTTTCATAAAGGTTCAGTTAGAGTTTGAAAGGGTAATTCAAAGAAGGTTACAAAACATGCTGCAAGCTTCCAGGAAAGTCAGAGAGCTCCTTCAGAACATGATGGAGAAAGGAGATACAAAGATCAGAAGTTGGATGTCTATCCTAAGTCACGCTGAAGCTGAACTTCTGATCCAGAATTAAGCAATGATGTAAAATCTCACGTTGCAGGATTTCTGATTTGATCAATCTCATCATCATTTAGTGCTCACAACCACTTTTGAGTTTTTATCCAAAGGATTTCCCCACGTGTGAGATGGAAGTACCGTTAATGTCCTTAAAAAGTAAACTTTTGTACAAATTTATGCTAGGCCCATGCTTTGTTTTTGCCTCTGAGGGTACTTTTCCTTAATTCATGCTTACAAATCCAGCTTAGGCATGGCTAAAAGCTGCTAACCACCATATTTGCACCAAACTAGCATACGAAAACTGTGATAAAAAAATAGTGGAACAGTATGCCAAAAGAGGTTCAAATCCCATTTGTTTTCTCCCCCAAAACCACAGCAAGCCCATCTATAAATAATTTACTCCATCACACATTCAAGGGACTGGTTTTTGGGAGAGAGAAATTGTCAAAAGAGAGAAAAGAAATTTGTGAAAACTTCATAAAAAATCCAGAATTCCCAAACAGAAAACCAAACCATTGTTCTTCCCTTGGAATCAAAGAACTTGACATTTTCTCTTCCGTTGCTCTTGCTGACTACAGAACATCTGAAGGCAGCAGTTCAAGTTCCAAACACACGCTCCAGATTCAAGGTAAGTCTTTCTGACTTTGAATCTTTTCATTCAGAACATCATTAAATATGTAAATATCATAGTATTGATGTTGTCCATATCATTGCATAAGTAGAAAAACTGTGGATCAAAATTTCTTGATTAAGGCTAGGCTCAGAATTAGGATTAGAACTTCTATAAACTGTTGTGCTTTTATCCTTTTGATTTGTTTTTTTTAAGAACTGAATAAATTGCTGATGTGTTTATTAGTATGAGGAAAGAGTTGAAATATGGCATAGAACCTCTGATTTTCACTCACTGTTTTAGCACAACAGAGAACTTCTGAGTTCTTTTCACCATTTTAACACACAAAACTTCTATGATTTTCTCACTGTTTAAGCACACAGAACTTCCGAGTTCTCTTCACTGTTTTAACACACAGAACTTCTATGATTTTTTCCACTGTTAAAACATACTGAATTTCTGATGTTCACTCACTGTTAACACACTAAACTTCTGATGTTCACTCACGGTTTCAGCACAACACAAAACTTCCGAATTTCTTTTTACTGTTCTAATACACAGAATTTCTAAGACTTTCTCACTATTCTAACGCTCAGAAGTTCCACACATAGCAACCCAGAACTTCCGTGTCTTTCCTCTAACGTTTCTTGTAGGACCTCAGAGTGTACCAATCCAGAACTTCTGATTCTTACTGACGTTTTTTTCTGAGTCATAGCACGCCTGACATCAGAACTTCTGATCCCTTTTGTTCTGCTTGCAGCAGAACGTTGATCCTATCTCTCATTATTTTATTTTTTTTATCATTTTCAATATTAACACCCTTTTTATTAATATAAAAAATCCATAAAAACATTTTCTTTTTTAATTAATTAATTTCTTTTTTAATCCATTAAGTCAAAAAACCACTTTCAAAACAAGTCCATTTTACATTTCTTGTGTACTATTTCAATATGGTTGTAATAAATAATTATGACTTTAATTTCTTGCAATCCCCATTTGTAAATTTGTACACCCCATCACCCTAATGATTGTAATAGCGTAGAATCTTTATTTTCCGTACTTTTATTGCTTTCATATATTGTTAGTAATTAGGGTGTGTATGGAAAGACATGAAATTGACAAGTAGATAACCCTAATCAAGACTAAAATGCATGCAATCAAACACACTTTCACATTAGCACCCTTAGGGTAATCCCACCTTGTTGTCTATCGAAAAAAGTAGTCATGTCCCTCGAACATGAGCGTTTTAGCAAAAGACCCTCGATAAAAGATCATAGTCCCTAGATGACCCTCGATGTTGCCTTCGATAAACGATCTAGTCCCTCACACAACATTGCTAAAACGTTCCATGGGTTGCCTTTTATGACTATATAAAAACGTCCTACGCCCGTCCCTTCACATCCAACGATGGGGATTCTTACCAAATCAATGGTAAGACAACAACATCTAAAGGAAGAAGAAAGGAAAATCTAAGACCTTTTAAGTAGGTAGATTCGCTCCTAGTTGCTCGCTTTCTCATAACAAAAACATTTTATACACCAACACATATTTTCAAAACCAACACTTTGTACGCATTCTTATAGAGACGAGAATCATTACAAAGTCACATTTTCAAAATACTTTCAAAAACCACACCATAAAGCACATTTTAAAACAAAAGCAAGTGATATAGAAAGTAACTAAGAGCCCATGGAAAACCATGGATGAAAAGGGTGCTAATACCTTCCCTTTTCATAATCTAACCCCCGAACTAAAGAAAACATCTCTAAAGGTCTTTCCTGTGCTTTTCCACCTTTCCTTATTAGATAAAAGAAAAGTCGATGGCAACTCTTGCTATCCGCAACATTGCGATCAAATGCAAAAACACCCAAGTCAGTTCTCCCACCGTATCACAGAACTGGCGACTCTGTTGGGGAATATTGGGGTTACCTTAGGGTTAGATCACATTTACTTGCTTGAATTGTTTGACTTGTATGCTTTACATTATGGTTCTTTGTTTGGGTTTGAATCCTCTATCCGGATTTGGGATACATTATAAATAAGTAGCAATACATTATGGAAACTGTGCGGGGTATACCGACATGGTCTAAGCAATAGCTGCGTTAGTGTGACATATTTGTGGGTACTGGTAGCCTTTGAGTTAATCAAAGAGAATGCGGGGCCATTGAGTGATGTCATGAAGCACTAATGAACTTTTAGAACCTTTACTTGACCAACTTGGCCTTTAGGATGTAGTGAGATGACCGGCTTTGGTGCAGTCCGAACTTGGTAGATACTCGATACTACACTCATTAAGGTTTGGTTTTTTGGGATATTTCGGTCGCCGTTTAAGAAGCTTACGCTAAAACAATTCCTGAGAAAACAGACCAGTGATATTGATCTCCTTAGAACCCGGTTACTATTGCTAGGACAGGTTTGAGCCAACTAAACTTCGAGAGGGTACTTACCTACAAACTCCATGTAAGCCTAAACCTAAGGACTTGTCTTATTTTTGTCAATATGATTATTTGTATATAAACTTTCTTACTTTGCATACTTATACATAACATCATAACATCATAACATCATAACATGACATTTTCGATAACCATTTCAAGGATCTCGAGGGCCTTTGATGCAGGGTTACATTGAACCAGACGTTTAATAAGGGGTAAGAGGATTTATTTTCCTCCAACCAAACATCGTCAAAGATCAAACACAACAAACTTGAGTCAAGGGCTATAACCCACTTGACATGATGAGCTAATTCTAGTGGAAGGATATCCACCGATACAAAGTTCTCCAATCAAAGTTGTAAGTGACTACTAACTTTTACCCTGCGAGATCCTTGAAAACATGCATCCACATATCATGCATCATATCATGACGGGTTTCTCCCATACAGGTCTCCTTATCTTCCTACTGTTTATTTCAGTAAGATGGATATGGAACAAACGGTGAAAGACATCCAGGCTCAAAATGCCCAACTTCAAGAGATGTTCTTGAATCTGTCCAAGGGACAAGAAGAGGTGAAAGCTCTCCTCACCAGGGGAATGATCATGGGAAATCCTGGGGATGACAGAGATGACCAGTTGGAGCGGCTACAAACTGAGATAGCCACAATGAAGGTCCAAATGATGGGACAACTGGTAGGCCAGATGACTCTTATCCAAAATATGGTTCAAGGATAAGAAGAGCTGAAATTTCTTGTCAACCAACTTCGTCAAGACGGTTGCAACCGTACGGGGAAAAAAATCAGGATTGGAAATCAAGTCACTACTCAGCCTCCCATGAGACAAGAGGCCGGAAGACCTTCCCAATTTGCTACTACCTCACGGGTCCAACAATAGCCTCGCCAACAACAACAAAAGAATTAGCGCAACGAGGTCGCGCCTATGAGACAATTTACCAGGATTGGCATGTCGCTAGCTCAGGTGCTACAACACTTGTTGAAGACATAGCTAATTACATTAAAGGCTCCCCCCGGGAATCCTAACACTGCTGCTCCTAGTTACCGTCCCAAAGAGAGGCGCGCTTACCATTCCGACGGTCCCGGGCATGACACGAACGATTGTTGGGCTCTGAAGAACAGGATTCAAGACTTGATTTATGAAGGAGTGTTGGAGTTTACACAAGACGATCAGTTGGAACTCTTCTATCACCCCTCAAGGACATCCACATGAAGCAATGATCTGGGCGAGGAAATTTTCCTTTCATTTGAATTTTCAATTGTAATCTCTTTTGTTATTCAAACAAATTATCTGTTAATGTCAGACGTTGTTTCATTAATGCATTGCATATGTTTGTCTTGAATTCATCCATTCGTTTTTATTATATTTCAACTATGATTTTTGCTCTCTTTATGACATTAAACTCTTGCTAAAAGTTACAAGCCTTTAGAGGGAGGATGACGAAAACAATGCCTTAATCTCATACAATATGCTTTTGGACAGACCTTGATGACGATGTACAGGAATTCTTTAAAATCCTAAACACTGGAGTTATAAGGAAGATAATCCCTAGTCAATCTCTTCGGGCCAAAGAAGTAGGAGTTTCCTTTTTTACACAAAATAAAACCTTTAATCAAAACTTGGGGCAGGGTAGTCTCTCAATTGATTCAAACGCACGTTTAGCCGCAAACTCTAATCTCGTAATACGACGAATGACATCAAAAACATTCCTATGGAATCAAAAGACAGTGATGGTCCCTACCAAATAGGCAGTCATTATCTCTCAAAAAGAAAATCTCACTAAGTCAAAACCTACAAAGGAGACTTAAGAAAAACGAGGGTATCCCGCTGACTGTAATCTAAAAACAAGAACAGTCGGGAAAAAATTAGGGATAACAAATCAAAATAAAGAGGTCACTACAAATCCTCGACAACATGATAAAAAAATGTTGCAAAAATGACTGCCTTCCGACAAACTTAACTTGTCTGAACCATGAACAAAACGTCATTTCAGACTCAATTGGAGTTCAATCGCACAATTAACTGAGTTTAGAACTGAAGAACGTCACGAAGAGCGGGTGGGTACAAATACATTTTTGAGACTTTATCCTTTGTTTCTTAAACCGTGAACCAAGCCATGTTGCAACCCTTCAAAAGTCATAACTGAAGCATGGGTTAGTTCGAAAGCATACGGTTACAAAAGATATCCTGACTCCTGTAAGGGCTTACTCAAAACCCTGAGTTGAATTTTTCTTACAAAAATTTCTTAACTTGCTAAAATGCATTTTCAAAAGTTTCAAGACAAACATAAACTTTGCATTACTTGAATATCACTGTTTTCATGAGGATATTTGTTTGACAGCAGAGAAATTCACACAATGAATATCCAGTGAACGAAAGCTCTCCCAGTGAACAAAATCATTTCAAGTGGGATGACACTTCCAATGACAAATCTCCTATCAACAAGGGGGCATGATATATCACTATCCAGCACACCTGGGGCAGTCCAGTCAAGATTCTAAGAAATCTCTCAAGAAATGCGGAATAACCAGGGACATGTCACCATCTCTATCACTTGGGGCATTGAATGGGTTACGTACAGTCCAACATCTCCTGGCAGTGCCACAAACACTTGCTACTAAGGGCAGTGAAAAATCTCCCCAAAATACTTCTCACAGGATGATTCCCCAGCCATATTTTCAATCTCTGAGAACCTCTTCCCAATTGAGTCGACTTCAAGAATCCTCGAGGATTTCTGCCAATGAAGTCGCCGCCTCTCCAACAGAGTAAGCAAGATGGTTTATTTCCCCAACAAACGGCAGGATTCCCCCAACTTGAGTTTGCCTCTCCGACTACTACAAATCAAAGGACCACAACTCCTCTTCCCCAGTAGACTACTCTACAATCCCCAGCAAGTTATTGTGAAGCTTGGACCCGACCAGATATCAGTTCAACTTCGTCCATCAAGAGATAACTCCAAGTAGAGCAACGAACAACCAAGACTCCTGATCTCTTTTCCAATCAGGAATCATCACTCTCCAATAGAGTATTCTCAAACAGAGTCAATATTCTCCAACGGAGTTCTCCTCAACAAAACAAGAATTCTCTGTGGAAACATTCTAGGCAAAGTTTGAAGACACACCTACTCTTCAACAACAGTCCGGGATTTAATGACTCCCCAACACTTGTCAAGGATTTATTTTCCAAGACAAAATTACATTTCGACAACATTCATATCATATGCATAAAAAATACATATAACACAAATCTCATTTA
Organism: Vicia faba; assembly: GCA_948472305.1. NCBI lineage: Eukaryota > Viridiplantae > Streptophyta > Magnoliopsida > Fabales > Fabaceae > Vicia > Vicia faba. Next base: position 50,156 of record CATIWC010001419.1, on the reverse strand, counting down.
TTTTGAGAACATCATTACGCAATGCATACATCATGACATTGCATACAACTAATTATTTACCTTTTCAGGAAAGATCAATCAACAGAAAAAGATCATCATCTTTTGAGGTAGTAATCATCCAAGATTCCTTCATCATCCTGTTGAGGTAGTAATCTTCTAAGATTCCTTCATCATCCTGCTGAGGTAGTAATCCTCAAAGATTCCTTCATCATCTTGCTGAGGTAGTAATCGTCTCATATTCCTTCATCATCCTGCAGAGGTAGTAATCGTCTAAGATTCCTTCATCATCCTGCTGAAGTAGTAATCGTCCAAGATTCCTTCACCATCCTGCTGAGGTAGTAATCGTCCAAGATTCCCCCATCATCCTGCTGAGGTAGTAATCGTCCAAGATTCCTTCATCACCCTGCTGAGGTAGTAATCATCCAAGATTCCTTTGTCATCCTGCTAAGGTAGTAATCGTCTAATATTCCTTCGTCATCCTGTTGAGGTAGTAATCGTCCTAGATTCCTTCAACATCCTCCTGAGGTAGTAATCGTCCAAGATTACTTCGTCATCCTGTTGAGGTAGTAATCATCCCAGATTCCTTCATCATCCTATTGAGGTAGTAATCGTACTAGATTCTTTCATCATCCTGCTGAGGTAGTAATCGTCCAAGATTCCTTCATCATCCTGCTGAGGTAGTAATCTTCCAAGATTCCTTCATCATCTTTTTGGAGTAGTAATCGTCAAAGATTCCTTCAATACTCATTCAGATTCAGCTCTCCAATACAGTTCAAATACACTTCAAATACAGATGCCATCCTGATACTCATTCAGATTCAGCTCTCCAATACAGTTCAGATACGCTCCAGATACGGGTGCCATTCTGATACTCATTTGGTTTCAGCTTACAGATTCGGTTCAGCAATCTTTTTGGATGGCATCTACAAGCCCATCTCCAACAAATGTCCATCATTTCTCCAAATGGCATATTTAAGCCCATTCCCTATACAATCAACCACAATATCATCGAGTGCAAATTTCTGGGCACTCAAGTGTTCAATCATCTTCCACCTTCAAGTCACGAATGGCAGATCCGCCAATCTAACTCTTCAGGTTTAAGAAGATTGAACAGGGGGCAGGTGTTGTACCCCAAAAGTTGCCCTCTCATTTCTCAAAGGATAACCCTGAACCCTCAGGTTTGCTTCCATCTAATTTCAAGCTTTGAATTACAATTTTTTCAAGAAAGTCATTCACAAGGGCAAAATGGTCATTTGGACACTAAAAAGTCAAACTTTGACTTTTGGATCAAAATCAAGTTTCAAGAATCATATTTCAGTAAGACATCTTAAAATATGAAGATTGTTTCATTAAGAAAGTCAAAAGTAAAATTTACTATTGGAAAAGTCAAAATTCCAAATACTTAGAAATTTTACTAAGTGTTTAGGAAATATGACAAGCTCAGAACTTCTGATCAGATTATCACCATGATGTAAGCTAATTATGGATTAACTTCTAACACAAGAGTTATGGATTCAAACAAGATCTTAAACATTCCAGAATAAAACTTCTCCTGAAAATGCTGGAATTTTAAGTTATAAATGTTCAAAGACATGTCCATGAAACTAAAGCACTCAGTAAATTCTGGACACTTTCAAGACAGAGTTTGGTTAGAACTTCTGGGCCAGTTTTCGCAAAGGTTCAGTCAGAATTTGCAAGGGTAATTCAAAGAAGGTTACAAAGCATGCTGCAAGCTTCCTGGAAAGTCTGGGAGCTCCTTCAGAACATGCTGGAGCAAGGTGATACAAAGATCAAAAGTTGGATGTCTATTCTAAGTCACGTTGAAGCTAAACTTCTGATCCAGAATTAAGCAATGATGTAGAATCTCACGTTGCAGGATTTCTGGTTTGATCAATCTCATCATCATTTAATTCTCACAACCACTTTTGAGTTTTTATCCAAAGGATTTCCCCATGTGTGAGATGGAAGTACTGTTACTGTCCATAAAAAGTAAACTTTTGTACAAAGTTATGCTATGCCCATGCTTTGTTTTTGCCTCTGAGGGTACTTTTCCTTAATTCATGCTTACAAATCCAGCTTAGGCATGGCTAAAAGCTGCTAACCATCATATTTGCACCAAACTAGCATACGAAAACTGTGATAAAAAAATAGTGGAACAATATGCCAAAAAAGGTTCAAATCCCATTTGTTTTCTCCCCCAAAACCACAGCAAACCCATCTATAAATAATTTGCTCCATCACACGTTCAAGGGACTGGTTTTTGGGAGAGAGGAATTGTCAAAAGAGAGAAAAGAAATTTGTGAAAACTTCATAAAAAATCCAGAATTCCCAAACAGAAAACCAAACTTTTGTTCTTCCCTTTGTATCAAAGAACTTGGCATTTTCTCTTTCGTTGCTCTTGCTGACTCCAGAACATCTGAAGGCAGCAGTTCAAGTTCCAAACACACGCTCCAGATTCAAGGTAAGTCTTTCTGACTTTGCATCTTTTCATTCAGAACATCATTAAATATGTAAATATCATAGTATTGATGTTGTCCATATCATTGCATAAGTAGAAAAACTGTGGATCAGAATTTCTTGATTAAGGCTAGGCTTAGAATTAGGATTAGAACTTCTATAAACTGTTGTACTTTTATCCTTTTGATTTGTTGTTTGTTAAGAACTGAATAAATTGTTGATGTGCTGATTAGTATGAGGAAAGAGTTGAAATGTGGCATAGAACCTCTGATTTTCACTCACTGTTTTAGCACAACACATAACTTCTGAGTTCTTTTCACCATTTTAACACACAAAACTTCTATGATTTTCTCATTGTTTAAGCACACAGAACTTCTGAGATCTCTTCACTATTTTAACACACAGAACTTCTATGATTTTTCCACTATTCAAACATACTGAATTTCTGATGTTCACTCACTGTTAACACACTGAACTTCTGATGTTCACTCACATTTTCAACACAACACAGAACTTCAGAATTTCTTTTCACTATTTTAAAACACAGAATTTCTAAGACTTTCTCACTATTCTAACGCTCAGAAGTTCCACACATAGCAACCCAGAACTTCCATGTCTTTCCTCTAACGTTTCTTGCAGGACCTCAGAGTGTACCAATTCAGAACTTCTGATTCTCACTGACATTTTTTTCTGAGTCACAGCACGCCTGACATCAGAACTTATGATCCCTTTTATTCTGCTTGCAGCAGCACATTGATCCTATCTCTCATTATTTTCCTTTTTTATTTATCATTTTCAATATTAACACCCTTTTTATTAACATAAAAAATCCATAAAAACATTTTCTTTTTTAATTAATTTATTTCTTTTTTAATCCATTAAGTCAAAAAACCACTTTCAAAACAAGTCCATTTTACATTTCTTGTGTACTATTTCAATATGGTTGTAATAAATAATTAGGACTTTAATTTCTTGCAATCCCCATTTGTAAATTTGTACACCCCATCCCCCTAATGATTGTAATAGCGTAGAATATTTATTTTCCGCACTTTTATTGCTTTCATATATTGTTAGTAATTAGGGTGTGTATGGAAAGACATGAAATTGACAAGTAGATAACCCTAATCAAGACTAAAATGCATGCAATCAAACACACTTTCACATTAGCACCCTTAGGGTAATCCCACCTTGTTTCCTATCGGAAAAAAATAGTCATGTCCCTCGAACATGAGCGTTTTAGCAAAAGACCCTCGATAAAAGATCGTAGTTCCTCGATGACCCTCGATGTTGCCTTCGATAAACGATCTAGTCCCTCACACGACATTGCTAAAACGTTCCATGGGTTGCCTTCTATGACTATTCAAAAACGTCTCGCGCCCGTCCCTTCACATCCAACGATGGGGATTCTTACCAAATCAATGGTAAGACAACAACATCTAAAGGAAGTGGAAAAGAACATCTAAGACCTTTTAAGTAGGTAGATTCGCTCCTAGTTGCTCGCTTTCTCATAACAAAAACATTTTATACACCGACACATCTCTTTGAACTATTTTCTAAACCAACACTTTGTACGCATTCTTATAGAGACGAGAATCATTACAAAGTCACATTTTCAAAATACTTTCAAAACCCACACCACAAAGCACATTTTAAAACAAAAGCAAGTGATCTAGAAAGTAACTAAGAGCCCATGGAAAACCATGGATGAAAAGGGTGATAATATCTTCCCTTTTCATAATCTACCCCCCAAACTCAAGAAAACATCTCTAAAGGTCTTTCCTGTGCTTTTCCACCTTTCCTTATTGGATAAAAGAAAAGTCGGTGACGACTCTTGCTATCCGCAACATTGCGATCAAACACAAAAACACCCAAGTCTGTTCTCCCACCGTATCACAGAACTGGCCACTCTGCTGGGGAATATTCTAAAAGTGGGGTTACCTTAGGGTTAGATCACATTTACTTGCTTGCATTGTTTGACTTGTATGCTTTACATTATGGTTCTTTGTTTGGGTTTGATCCCTTTTGTTCTGCTTGCAGTAGCATATTGATCTTATCTCTCCATATCTTCCTACTGTTTATTTCAGTAAGATGGATATGGAACAAACGATGAAAGACATCCAGGCTCAAAATGCCCAACTTCATGAGATGTTCTTAAATCTGTCCAAGGGACAAGAAGAGGTGAAAGCTCTCCTCACCAGGGGAATGATCATGGGAAATCCTGGGGACAACAGAGATGACCAGTTGGAGCGGCTAGAAACTGAGATAGCCACAATGAAGGTCTAAATGATAGGACAACTGGTGGGCCAGATGGCTCTTATCCAAAATATGGCTCAAGGACAAGAAGAGCTGAAATTTCTTGTCAACCAACTTCGTCAAGACGGTTGCAATCGTAAGGGGAACAAAACCAGGATTGGAAATCAAGTCACTACTCATCCTCCCATGAGACAAGAGGCTAGAAGACCTTCCCAATTTGCTACTACCTCACGGGTCCAACAGCAGCCTCACCAACAACAACAAAAGAATCAGCGTAAGGAGGTCGCACCTAGGAGACAATTTACCAGGATTGGCATGTTGCTAGCTCAGGTGTTACAACACTTGTTGAAGACAGAGATAATTACATTATAGGCTCCTCCTAGGAATCCTAACACTGCTGCTCCTAGTTACTGTCCCAAAGAGAGGTGTGCTTACCATTCCGACGGTCCCGGGCATGACACGAACAATTGTTGGGCTCTGAAGAACAGGATTCAAGACCTAATTTATGAAGGAGTGTTGGAGTTTACACAAGACGATCAATTGGAACTCTTCTATCACCCCTCAAGGACATCCACATGAAGCAACGATCTGGGCGAGGAAATTTTCTGTTCATTTGAATTTTCAATTGTAATCTCTTTTGTTATTCAAACAAATTATCTATTAATGTCAAACTTTGTTTCATTGATGCATTGCATATGTTTGTCTTAAATTCATCCATTCGTTTTTATTATATTTCAACTATGATTTTTTCTCTCTTTATGACATTCAACTCTTGCTAAAAGTTACAAACCTTTAGAGGGAGGATGACGAAAACAATGCCTTAATCTCATACAATATGCTTTTGGACAGACCTTGATGACGATGTACATGCATTCTTTAAAATCCTAAACACTGGAGTTATAAGGAAGATAATCCATAGTCAACCCCTTCGGGCCAAAGAAGTAGGAGTTTCCTTATTTACACAAAATAAAAACCTTTCATCAAAACCTGGGGCAGGGTAGTCTCTCAGTTGATTCAAATGCGCGTTTAGCCGCAAACTCCCATCTCGTAATATGACGAATGACATCAAAAACATTCCTCTGGAATCAAAAGATAGTGATGGACCCTACCAAATAGGCAGTCATTATCTCTCAAAAAGAAAATCCCACTAAGTCAAAACCTACAAAAGAGGCTTAAGAAAAACGGGGGCATCTCGTTGACTGTAATCTAAAAACAAGAACAGTCAGGAAAAAATTAGGGATAACAAATCAAAAGAAAGATGTCACTACAAATCCTCGACAACATGAAAAAAAATGTTACAAAAATGACTGCCTTCCGACAAACTTAACTTGTCTGAACCATCACCAAAACTTCATTCCAGACTCAATTGGAATTCAAATGCACAATTAACTGAGTTTAGGACTGAAGAACGTCACGAAGAGCAGATGGGTACAAATACGTTTTGAGCCTTTATCCTATGTTTCTTAAACCGTGAACCAAGCCACATTAAAACCTGTTGTACCCCAAAATTTTCCCTCTCCTTTTACCAAGATTTCCCCTCACAAGACTCTTTGGACTCCAGACAGGATTAGGGTTTGCTCTGCTTAAGACATCTCCTTGCATTGTTGACCTGAATTAGGGTTTGAGTTTGCACAGGGATTTTTGGACTTTAAATGCTCAAAGTGACTTTCATACTTCATGTTGGACTTATAAGATTGCTCATACCAAGTTTCAAGCTTTGAATCAAATTTTTGCCCAGTCAATTGGACAGTTGACCTAGAAATGAGCTGTATTGGGGAAAAAGTCAATTGTGGCCAATTTACAGTCAAACCTCATAATTTTTTATCCACATCAACATTATAAACTCATATGAACCATTTGATCAAGTTTGGACCACAACTCCTCAAGAAATTTGATCAGATCACCAAAAGGGCAAAATGGTCATTTTTAGGGTTTTGACTGTAGAAGGGCAATTTCTGATTTTTAACCTAGCCAATGGCAAATTGGGTTCAAGCATGGATTCAAGGACTCAATGGAATCATCTTGACCTAATCACAAGGTTCAAAAGATCTCAAATGCATTGGATTGACAGATGAATTTTCCATCAACTGATCAAAAATCAACTGTACACTGAAAAGTCAAACTTTGACTTTTTGGTCAAAATCAAGTGCCAAGGGTCATTTTTCATCAAGATGTGTCAAAACATGAAACTTGTTCACCAAGAAACCTAATTTTGCAAATTAGGGTTTAAGATTGAAAATTTTCATAACTTAGAATTTTTCTAAGTTATAAACTTTCTTATTTTTTCCCAACTTTGCCCAACATTTTCACCATGATGCAATTGGATTAAAACAAAACTTCCAACATGAAAGTTGTAGTCCTCCACAAAATCTACAATTTTGATTCACAAAGTTTTCCCAAAAGAATCTAGTATCTCAAGTTATGATTCTGTGAACAAGGGTCCATGAAACTTTTAACTTAGTGAAATTTTGCCCTAGTTTAGGCAGGAATTTGACCTATCTTCATGGAAATTTTTCACCTAGTTCCAATTGGAATCTCAAAATGAATTTCAAAGATGGATTGTAGATCATGTTACAAGCTTTCCAAAATGTCCAAGAACTCTCCAAGATCATTTGTGTTTCGGGAGAATCGAAGGTTTGAATTTGGCAAAATATCACTTTGGTTCATGGCATTTTTCATGTTGACACAAGTTGCAATTCCTATCCAGCCATGCTTGTACTTGTTTACAGGTCCTTAAACCCTTCCACACTCAAAAATTTAGTGAAAACACAATGGATTAAGGCATTGTTCTGATCAATTGGAGATTATACAAGGGATTAATCTAAAAATGGCAAAAAGTTAACAATGTCATTTTGATAAAGTTGGCTTTATGTCACTTTGTTTCTCTTGAGCATTGCACCAACTCTTTTGCAGCAAACAACATCCACAAATATCAGGGAAAGTACAACAACTTTGTGCATGCTTGAAGCTAGCCTGTACAGGCCTGGCCTTGGTCACTTCACACTTTTCTTCAAAACCAAGTCAACTTGCAAAAAGGACATAACTTGGAAATCTGATATAACCAAGTGTTGTAACCATTTCAAACAAGTTTTGCATATCACACTAAGTCAGAAGCACGAGCTAGCAAGTCCTCAAGCCTTCCGAAACACCAAAACCACATTTTCTTGCAAAATAGGGCAAGTTCTGCAGTTTCACTTCCATCTTCCAATTGCCTCGTGCGTTTTGCCCCAAACCTCTTCCAACACACTCCATACAACCCACCTAAGTTATCCCAACCATTCCCAAGTGACTGTAACCCCATTTACACACTTCACCATTTTTGAATTCTGACTGTGCAGGTTGACTTCTACAAGCTTATTCAGGCAAGTTCAAGGCTAGCTAGGCATTGGGAAAGCTCAAAGGAACTTCAAGCAAGCTCACAAGCATCTCAGGCCTCACTGAAAATCCCTACATTGCCATACTCGAGCTTGACAGAAACGGGTAAAGTTCAAACTTCTATCTCTCTATTTAGGAAACATTAGCCTTAGGTTTGTGAATAAAAAATGTAGTACTCATTGCCCTTGAGCTGTACATATGCATAGATTTCATTTAAGTTAACTGAGTTGGGAGAATTTGAATGATGAACTTTCTGAAAAAACTAGGTTAGAAATTAGGTCCAGAGAAATTCTCTCTGGTCTTTGAGAGTTAGATTAAGTTTGTTACATGGTTAGAATCGTATGATCATGCTCTATAACTTTCATGTTGCAAGTTTTTGTTTTTAAGCACAAATGCAGGATTTCCAGTTTTGAATACCAGGCGCGTGTATTTTGACACAAGGTTGAAGATGAAGGCCATTTGGGCTGGGCCTGACTTGGCCTTGCTGTTTGCACCCCCCATTGTGCTTTCTGCACCCCCTTGGCCCATTTGTTTATTTTTCCATATTTTTCATTTCTTTTTTAGTTTCTGACTTTTATTTATTTTTCTAAACATTAAAAATTACCAAAAATATTTTCTTAAATTTTCATATTTTATTTTATTATTTTTATTATTTTTTCTAGCATAAAATTAGTTTTTTAAATAATATACTTTTATTTTCTTAAATAAAAACTTGTAAATATTATAAAAATATTTTTTATTTTTATTTTTATTATTTATACACTTAAATAATATTTTCTCACATATTTTTATTTTTTAGCATTATATATATATATATATATATATATATATATATATATATATATATATATATATATATATATATATATATATATATATATATATATATATATATATATATATATATATATATATATATATATATATATATATATATATATATATATATATATATATATATATATATATATATATATATATATATATATATATATATATATATATATAAAATTTTATTTTCTTGTACATAAATAAATATTAATATATATATTTTCTTAAACCAAAAATTAGGGTTTCTACCCTTAATAAAAATAATCTTTTATTTTCTTATTTTTGATACATTAAATAATTCATTTTTACATACATAAAAATAATACAAAAAACATTTTTTTGCATATTTATAATATATTGCATATTTATTTAATTGTCCATTTAAAAATTTGCTTATTTATTATTTGCACAAAGACTTCAATATGGTTGTAATAATAATTTTAGGGTTTATTTTCTTGCAAATACCCCCTATTCAAATTTGTACTCCCCTCCCCATATCAATGTTGTAATAGTCGTAGATTTATTTTTACGCACTTTATTGCTTTCAAATATGCCATGATAGAAAGATTAGGGTTTGTATGCAAAAATCCAAAATCAAACAAATAGCTTGACCTAATACAAGATAAAAATGCATGAAAATTGACAACACAATACACACTAGCACCCCTAGGGTTTCATCCACTTGTTGCCTTAAAAATGGCCATGGTATGCATGTTAAGTGTCTTGGAAAAACAAAATCAAAACAAAAGATCATAGTCCCTCGATGACGCTATCTTGGTTTCCTAAACAAAATGATCTAGTCCCTCAAAAATTTGCTAAAGATACTTAGCACAATTGCTATCATGGTCAATAAGATGACTCGCGCCTGTCCCGTTTAACATCCAAACACAAGGTTGTTTACCAAATGCAATGGTAAAACAACACTGTCAAAGGGTTAAAAATGTGTAGGAAAGACTTTTGATTAGATAGGGTAGATAACTCTTAGTACTTGAACAAAACTTGCAAACATCCTTGCTAATTTCAAAAAACACATCACAACACAATTTCAAAACATTTTCCCAAAACAAACTTTCAAACAATGAAACATTTTCAAAAGACAAACACCTTTGTATACATTCATACAAGAATCATTACAAAGGTTTCCTAGACAAGGCCTCTTTTCAAAATATTTTCAAAACCACACACAAAAGCACCATTTCAAACAATTGAAAAGCAAAAGCAAGTGATCTAAAACAAGTAACTAAGAGCCCGTGGAAAACCATGGATGAAAAGGGTGCTAGCACCTTCCCTTTTCATAATCTACCCCCCGAACCCAAGAAAACATCTCAAAGGTCTTTCCTGTGCTTTTTGACCTTTCCTTTGGATAAATAAAAAGTCGGTGGCGACTCTTGCTAAACCGAAACATTTGCGAACACAAACGCAAAACCTCAAGTCAGTTCTCCCATCGCATCACAGAACTGGCGACTCTGTTGGGGAGTTAAACTAAAAAGTGGGGTTACCTTAGGGTTTTAGATCACCTTTACATGCTTATCTTGATTGACTTGATTGCTTTACATTTGGTTCTATTGTTTGGGTTTGAATCCTCTACCCGGATTTGGGAAACATTCATAGGTAAATAGCAATACGTTGTGGAAATTGTGCAGGGTATACCGACATGGTTGAAGCAATAGCTATATTAGTGTGAGATATTTGTGGGTACTGGTAGCCTTTGAGTTAATCAAAGAGAATACGGGGCCGCTGAGTGATGTCATGAAGCACTAATGGACTTTTAGAACCTTTACTTGACCATCTTTGCCTTTTTAGGGGTAGTGAGATGACCGGCTTCGGTGCAGTCTGAAGTTGGTAGATACTCGATACTACACTCATTGAGGGTTGTTTTCTTGGAATATTTCGGTCGCCATTCAAGTGGATAAACTGAAACAATGAACACAGAAAATAATTCAGTGATATTGAGCTCCTTAGAACCCGGTTACTATTTATAGGACAGGTTGAGCCAACTAAACTTCAAGAGGGTACGTACCTATGAAACCCCATGCAAGCCTGAAACTAGGATCTTGTGTGATTTGTTTGTACATATATACTTGTGCATAACATAAACATCATGAAGCATCATATGCATCCACTAACCATTTCAAGGATTTGGATCTTCATCTTTGTTCCTATTTTGTAGGTAATGGATTCACTTCGCAGGTGTTGTACCCCAAAATTTCCCTCCCATATTCTTCAAAGTTTTGACAAGCATCACCCCAAATTGCTCAAGTCTACTCAAGGGTTACACAGTCAAGCATCCTCCTGAGCCAGTCAAATTAGGGTTTTGGTTCTTGCAAGGAAGTTGAGGTTTTCAAGGGCTCAATCAAGTCCCATATGCTCATACACATTTTCAAGCACCTACATGTCAAGTTTCAAGGCTCACAAGGTCAAGTTGCACAGTCAAAAACCCTAATTGCTCCACAGTCAACTGCAGGGGCAAAATGGTCATTTGGCAGTCAAAAGTCAAAAATTTTGGTCAACATCTTATTTTGAAGACACAATCATCATTTGGTCAAATCTTGACCATGATTTCACAAGAATGGCTCAAAAATCATCAAGATGTCAAAAGTTTCTATTTTGGGACAATTGAAAACTCAACTGTAACTTGACCAAGGCATAACTTTTTCATGGTTCATCAGAAAAATCCCATCCAATGCTCATTTTGAAGGGGAGGACATTTACTACAATTCATCTTCACATTCCAAGTCCAAGAAATGCTCTCACAAAAAGTTATCAATTTCAACATTATAGGTCATTTTCAAAAGTCAACAAAAAGGCATTTTAAGTCAAAGTCCATAACTTGCGATTGGTAAATCAAAATGACATGGGACCAAAGGCATTGGTTAGAGGACTTCACGGCCTTTCCAAAATGTACAAGAACATGTTCATAGCTTCAAAATTTAGCAAGATATGCATTGAAGAAGTTGGGAAATTTTTGTGAAATGGCCAAAGTCAACTATCCTTGAAACTTCATTTTTGACAAAAAGGGCCCACTTTTTCCACTTGATTCAGCTTTCCCATACCACCCACATGTCCCATGATTTATTTCAAGATTAAAGATTAATTTTTCTATTTTTATTTAATTTTATTTGATTTAATTCATTTTAAATCTTTAAAATTCAAATAAAAATCAAAGAAATTAATTAAGGGATATCTTTGAGTTTGAATAGCTTTGATACACCATTAAACACATACCAATTTCGTGCACATCCTATTTCAAGCATAAAAATTCAAATTTGGAGCAAAAATGGCAAGTTGTTCAATGGTGGTTATGGAGAAAATCAAAACTTTATTGCAAGGCTTAAAGACTCCTTATTGTGATTGATTCTCATGGCTAAACATATATGCAAGCCTTCCCACCCTCATGGACGAAAAAAGGCATCCCTAAAACGGCAGAGCAAAAACTCAGAATTTGTCAAAAAACTGTGAGATCTAAAGCAAGGTTGCAGGCAGTTTCAGACAAAACAAAGCACGTGAGATCCTTCATTGCCATACCCTGAAACTAAAGAGACCTTTACCACGCACTAAGACTCCATATCAAGCACTGTAAGTCATCACAAACTCACCCCTGTACACGAAATCGTGTTTCTCTATTCTTGCATTTTTTCTGGAAAATAATGGCATAATCATACTCCTTGTTTGAATTCTAACATAACCATATTGTTCAATTTCATTTTGGGGCTTTGTATGATGATACCCGCATCTAGGGTTTGCATTGTTTGTTTTTAGGCATTCTTTCTCCAGGCACAATCAAGACAAATCATAAGCATGAAGGGATTCAGGAGGTGGAAACGAGATCAGCTATGGTCTTGAAGTGGATTTTCATGGCCTGAGGAGCATTTTCAGAGCAAGCCTGCGAAACCACCTGCAGATAAAAATCCGCAGGTAAAAAACCAGTATCAAAGGAAGAAGACGCTGACGCGTCCCCTCCTCATTCGTTGTTTCAAAAAGAGCGCGTTTTTATATTTTTTTTCAGGCATATGCTTTTGTTTTCTAATTTAATAATTGCGTGTTATTTTGATAATGAATGGAACGTGCAGCTCAGTTGGTCAAAGCCTTGGAACGTGAACAATGGGACCTGGGTTCGATTCCCAGGTCCCCCCATAATTCCAATATTATTTTTTCAAATGTATTCTTGTGCAGATTCCCAAACGTGGAGCACCATACACCTCACACATCCAATGTGCCATGCGTCCTCAGACATCCATCCAAAGGCCAGGAGAGGGAGGAATACCATGTTCCAAGTCAAACGCGCTCTGGACAATCAAGGAAAGTCAAACGTGGCTTGGAATATTCTTAATGGGCCTGAATTCAACAATACACCTCCTATTTGGCCCAACCCCCCCCCCCCCCCCTCCCCACCCCCTTGGGTTTGCAATTTTTCTTTTTATACTTTATTTGTCTTATTTTATTTTTCCCTTTTATTAACTATTAACTTAATTAATATTTTCATAAAAAAATCAAAAAAAAGAACTAACATTATTATTATTATTATTAAAGTCATTTTATTTTTTTTGTAAAATAAATATTAACAAATAAAATAGTTTAATTAGGCAACTTTAACTTTTTTAATAATTAAAATAAGTTTAGAATTAGGTTTTATTGATTTTCAATTTTAATTCCTTTATTTTATTTTCATTAAAAAACATAAAAAATATAAAAACATTTTTCTTTTTAACTAATTAATTAATTAGATTAGGCTTTATTTAATTCAAAAAAAGACAAAAAAAATCAATTTATTTTCTCAAAGGGGTCAAAACCCTTAGAACGTTCTCGATTAATTTTTATTCGCACGCATTTACTTTATTTTGATTATTATGTAACTGCTTCAAGAATGTAATAGTAAATAGGTTCACCGCTTTATTTAATTTCTCGTACTTATTTACCAAAACGGATCTTTGTATTTTTGGCGATGTATAGACCCGCGCCTTGTAATAGCGTAGAATTTATATTTCCGCAATTTACTTTCCGCACCCCCTAACTGTTAAATGCATGAAAGAATGTATGTAAATAAAATCAATCTGTAGCTCACAAATAACATGTACAAAGACAATTAACTGAAAAACAATACACATGCACATGCCACCCCTAGGGTACGCCTCACTGGTTGCCTCGAAACGTGGTCATCAAGTATAGGGTGTCTTAGAGGTCGCCCTCCTGTCCAAAAGATCCAGTTGCTTCGAAACGGTTGCCTCGGATAAAAAGGATCTAGGACATTAGGGTTACTTCTAAGATGTCCTACCATTGCTTCGGTGACCACACTGTCCCGATAATCGAATCGACCCGAATACCTCCAACGATGGTGCTACCTACATCTCAATGGTGGGATAGCACTATCTAAAGGGCTCTTACACAGCCTAATTCCTTAGGGTAGGTAGACTTCTCTTAAGTACTTGCTCTTTTTCAAACAAACAAACAACTTTTCGCACCCCACACTTTCAAAAAGTTTTCAAACAAAACACTTCATACACTCTTGAGGACTGATACAAGAGTTACTTAGAAGTTTTTCAAACGAACTTTTTTCAAAACCCACACACACTTGAAAAGCAAACATCTTTTGAAAACATAAGAGCAAGTACCTAAGAGCCCGTGGATAACCACGGATAGAAAGGGTGCTAACACCTTCCCTTTCTATAAATCTACCTCCCGAACCGAGAAACATTCTCATAAGGAATTTTGCTGTGCTTTTGTCCTTTCCATGTTGGAGAACATAAAAGACGGTGGCGACTCTTGCTTACCGCGACATTTCGCGAACCAGCTTAAAAAACAGTCAGTTCTATTTCCACAGATCACAGAACTGGCGACTCTGCTGGGGACTTTAAAAGGGAGGTGTACCTTAGGATTAGATCATACTTATGTTTTCCATTGCTTTGCTTTGATTGCTTTATATTTGTGGGATTTGCATCGGAGTTTCATAGATCCTAACCCGGATCTAGGGATACCTTTTTAGGTAGCATAAGTTGTGAGGGACCTGTCCGGCGTAGACCGAAACGGGTGAAGCAGTGGCTAAGTTGGTGTGGCACCTTGGTCTGTACCGATATCCCTTGTGTTGCAACGAGGAGAATATGGGTCTTCTGAGGAGTCATTAAGCACCAACCGACCTTAGAACCCTAATGTGACCCAACTTGGCCATAGAACAGTAGCAGTATGCTACACCCATTGAGGCTAAACTCTTGCGATGGTTCTGGCCGCAAGAAAAGATTGCGACGCCGGAGTTATGACCGATTGAGGGTAGTCAGTGATATTGGGATCCTCTAGAACCCGGTTACTTTTGATAGGACAGGTCTTGACCAACGAAACTGAAAGAGGGTAGTACCTAAACTTCGTGCTGGCCTAAAATCTAAGGGCTCTTCTGTGTGACTTGTGTGCCTTCGTACTTGAATTACTTGCACACTTATTATCTAACAACACGAGTTCCTTGCAGGTTTTGTTCACAGTCCTTAATTGGGACTCATTACAGGGCCTACTTACATCACTCCATGCATAGCATAACATCATACCATTGCATGCATCTTGCATAAAAACTAATCCATTTCAAGGATCTAAAGGGCTTGTGATGCAGGTCATGATGAATCAAACTGTCTAGCAAGGGGCAAAGGGGATTTATTTTCCTCTAGCCAAGGTTAATGACTCGAGTCAGGGGCTATGACCCACTCGATATGGTGAGCCTTGACTCTTGAAGAAGGAATCTCAACAACATGAAGTTCCCTCAATCAAGCTACCAAATTCTAACAATTTTGCTTGTTTACCCCGCGAGATCTTTAAAAACATCGCATGCATACATACATATCATTGCATTACAGGTACCCTTGGTACAGGTCACTTACCTTCTCCGCTATTTATTTCAGCAATGGCTTCCCAACAAGATAACCAGGGTCTTCATGCTCAAGAGACTCAGTTCAGGGAGATCTTCTTAAGCCTATCCAAGGGGCAGGAAGAGTTGAGGACACTCCTCGTGGGGAATTTGGCCAAGAAAAGTCCCGAAGATGATAAGGACGAACGACTGAAGCGTCTGCAAGCTGAGGTAGATACGATGAGAACCCAGATACTGGGGCAAATGGCTCTCATCCAAGGTTTGGCTCGGGAGCAAGAAGAGTTGAAAGCCATGGTCAACCAGCTTCGCCAAGAGAGATACAACATGAAGAAAACAGTCCAAGTCAAGGACCGGGTCATTGATCAGCTTCCAAGAGGACAAGGGTATGGTATGGTGAAGAATAGACCTCTCTAAATTGCTACCACTTCACAGGTCCAACCACAACCTCGCCCAGAGCAACGGGTTGATCAGAGCAAGCCCAGGAGGCAACTCACCCAGCTCAACATGTCGTTGTCCCAAGCTTTGCAACACCTACTGAAGTTGAATCTGGTGACGTTGATAGGACCTCACCCTAATCCTAAGACTTCTTCACCCAACTATAATCCTGGGGCCAGGTGCACATACCATTCTAACAGCCCGGGGCATGATACTGGCGACTGTTGGAAGTTGAGGTACAAAATCCAAAGCTTGATTGATGAAGGAGTTGTGGAATTCACCCCAGATGGTCAGGTCGAGTTCTTCTACTATCCCTGCGAGATTCACCATTTGAAGTGACAAGTCCTGAGATGAGAAGACTTTTTGTCCATTAGAATTTTCAAGTTGTAATTTTCTTTTGATTGTTCAAACAATTATCATGTCAAACGCTGTTATTTCATTAATGCATCGTATATGTCTGTTTTGAATCAATATATTCGCATTCGCTATATTCAAACTGCTTTCATTTTTTGATGTCAACTCTCAATTAATAATTCTAAAGCCTCTTGAGGGAGGATGACGAAAACGATACCACGATCTACAGTATGCTTTTGAACAGACCCCGCTGATGAGGTACAGGCATTGTTTTAATTCCTAAACACTGGAGTTATAAGGAAGATAATCCCTCGTCAACCCCTTTTGAGCCAAAGAAGTCGGAGTTTTTCTTTTCGAAAATTAAAACCCTTAATCATAACCTGGGGCAGGGTAGTTCTCTCAGTTTGATCCAAGTGCACAACGAATAACACCAAAGAGGTCCTCACAAAACAAAGGACAGTGATGGTTCCGAATGATCATAAAGACAGGCAGTCATCATTTCTCAAAATAAAAGCCCAACAAGTCAAAACCTATGAAGGAGACTTACAAAATTGGGGCATCCCGCTGACTGTAACCACAAAAGAAACAGTTCAGGCAAAAAAAAACAGGGATAACGAAATCAAAAAAAAAAGAAAGAGGCCCCATAAACCCTCGACAAAAGGAAATGACCGCCTATTCAAAATAAACTGTCAACATCCGAACCATCACCGGAATATCAAGGCAAAGACTCAAACAAGGTCTAATGCACGATTAACTGAGTTTAGGTTTGAAGAACATCACGAAGAACGGGTGGGTACAAATAAAATTTGAGCCTTTATCCTTTGTTTCTTAAACCGTGAACCAGGCCACGTTATAACCCTTAAAAAGTCCTAGCTGAAGCATGGGTTAGTTCGAAGGCATACTGTTACGAAAGGTATCCTGACTCCTTAAGGCTTGCTGTAAAATACTGAGTTGACATCACATTTTACAAAATTTGCTTGTTTTACTGAAAATTCATTTTCAAAAATTTCAAGACAGACATAAGCTTTGCATTTTTAATATAACATTGCTTTCATGTGACTATTTGTTTGAACAACATAGAAGTTCGCACGAAGAATATCTAATGAACAAAAGCACCTCCAATCAAGGGGCATGGCATGATCATTGTCCAACATCTGGGGCAGTTAGGTCAAGATTCGGAGAATCTCTCAAAAGGCCAACCAGCTTGGGGCAAATCTCCATCTGGATCACTTGGGGCATTGGACGATTAAACGAAGACCTTCTGGAGGTGTGACAACACAATACTACTGACAGTGACAACTCCCTGCATCCTGAGAGCATGAACATAGTCGAAAAAACACTACGCATAAGCAAAGACCCGCTAGGTTGACACACCTAGGCAAAAATAAGGGATGAAATGAAAAAAAATCTGTACACCTGGCAAGTCGAAAACCTGAAAAGGCAGCTTGGGCAAAAATGAGTATCCCAGTGGACTGAAAACCCGAAAGGGCGGTCCAGGCAAAAGTTAGGGATTAAAGCGTACGACTATGTCCCGGCATCTTGTCACTTGCCTACCAGAAGAAGATTTGTCAAATCGGCAGTCCTCCAGCACCTCTACAAGTACCTTCTCTCACAGAAGCTGGGGAAATAAGAGTTGCCCAAACTGTACAGCTGCTTTCCTCCAGGTACAAGTTAGATTCAGTTGAAGAACGTGACCAAGATACCTTCACTCCCCGCAGAGTAAGATAAAAACCAACAAATACTCTCCTCAGGCAGAGTTGGTCTCCCATCAACCCCGAAAAGGTACAGTATCTCCAGCAAGTGAACAACGCTCTCCCCAAGCAGAGTTAGTCTACTGTCAGCCTTAAGGAAGTTTGGGTATCCCCAGAAAATCTCAATATTCTCCAGCAGTATGCAGATGTTCCTAAGCAAGCATCCCCGACCGTCTTAATATAAGATTATTCCCCAGCGGAATACAGACATCCAGTGGAGCCACTTCCCAGTGCAGTCCAAAGTCTCCCCAGGAGAGTTGAATCAATCTCCCCAGTAGATTCTTGAAGCTTATCCCCAGTAGATTCTGGAAGCTTATCCCCTGCAGGGTACAAACGCATCTCCCCGGCTCTATTCAGAAGGTTATTCCCCACCAGGGCTTATAACTGGGTTATCCTCAGCCAATTACCACGGAAAGATCGTCCTCGGCGAAGTTCTTCCTACCCCCCAGCGGAGTTCATCAATTCCCTCAACAAAGCTTATCAACGGTATCCCCAGCGGAGTTATCATCAAACCTCAGCGAAGTATCTCTCCCGACAGAGTAATTCCCTACAGAGTAATCTCTCCAACAAGTTTATTACCCCAACGGAGTCATCTTCTCCTACCGGTTTATTCTTGCAACCATCATCCCCAGCGGAAACGAAGAACTCCACTCTTCAAACATCAAGCCCAGGATTCAATAAACTCCCGGCATCCGTCAAGGATTTATTTTCCTAAACGAGAATACATTCATAAACATCGCATCGTCATGATACATGCATATACGCATCATACAATCTCATTTTATGTTGAGAACATCATCGCTTGATCCATGTCATGCATTGCATGTGACTGACCTTACCTTTTAGGAAGGATACAGTTAAATGATCAGCTATGTCAAAGAAGACAGATACAGTCAAAAGAGGCCAATCCAGTCAAAGAAGACAGATTAAGTCAAAAAAGACAAGTCCAGTTAAATCCCAAAGGTTTTTCTGGTGCTCATCCAGTCAAAGAAGACAAGTCCAGTTAAAATTAATTCCTAAAGTCATTGAAGACAGCCAGTCGTCATAGACACCCGTCATTATAGACACTCGTCGTCATAGACACCCGTCGTCATAGACACCCGTCGTCATAGACACCCGTCGTTATAGACACCCGTCGTCATAGACACCCGTCGTCATAGACACCCGTCGTTATAGACACCCGTCGTTATAGACACCCGTCGTCATAGACACCCGTCGTCATAGACACCCGTCGTCATAGACACCCGTCTTCATAGACACCCGTCATTATAGACACCCGTTGTTATAGACACCCGTCGTCATAGACACCCGTCGTCATAGACACCCGTCATCAAAGACACCCGTCGTCATAGACACCCGTCATGATAGACACCCGTCGTTATAGACACCCGTCGTCATAGACACCCGTCGTCATAGACACCCGTCGTCATAGACACCCGTCGTCATAGACACCCGTCGTCATAGACACCCGTCGTCATAGACACTCGTCGTTATAGACACTCGTCGTCATGGACACTCACACTCGTCATTATAGACACCAGTCGATATAGACACCCGTCAGTGAAGATAACCCGTCATTGAAGACAACCCGTCATTGAAGACAACCCGTCATTGAAGACAACCCGTCAATATAGACACCCGTCATTGAAGACAACCCGTCATTGAAGACAACCCGTCATTGAATACAACCCGTCATTGAAGACAACTCGTCATTAAAGACAACTCGTCATTGAAGACAACTCTTCATTGAAGATAACTTGTCATTGAAGACAACTCGTCATTGAAGACAACTCGTCATTTAAGACAACTCGTCGTTGAAGACAACTCGTCGTTGAAGACAACTCGTCATTGAAGACATCTCGTCATTGAAGAAAACTCGTCATTGAAGACAACCCGTCAGTATAGACACCCGTCATTGAAAACAACCCGTCATTGAGGACAACTCGTCATTTAAGACAACTCGTCATTGAAGACAACTCGTCGTTGAAGACAACTCGTCATTGAAGACAACTCGTCATTGAAGATGACTCGTCATTGGAGACAACTCGTCAATGAAGATCACTCGTCGTTGAAGACAACCCGTCCATGAAGACAACCCGTCCAAAGAGACAACTCGTCAAGAAAGACAAAACCTCCTCTGGTTCAGTTAAATCCTAAAGATTTTTTTGAGATAACCTGTCAGTAGAGACAACTCATCAACCTTCTGAAATTCCAGATTCGATTCCTGCATCCAGCCAGGGCATATCTGTGAGTAACTGATTGTAGATTCGACGCCTGTATCTAGCCAGGGCATATCTGCATGAAGAGTTTGAAGATCAACCCCTGTAACAGGCCAGGTAATTATCTTTCTTTCTCAGGTACGCAATTTCTCGCTAAGGAATCTCTTACGCGATCGACACCTAGATGGCATTTATAAGCCCATTTCCACAACTATCCATCACAGTTCCAAATGGCATCTATAAGCCCATTCCCGACAAGGTTCTGTCACATCTCCTAATGGCATCTATAAGCCCATCCTCCTATCCACCATCTCTCTAAATGGCATCTGTAAGCCTATTCCCGACATCACATTGCTGATACTCCGCTATGTGAGTGCAAATTTCTGGGCACTCTAGTGTTCAATCATCTTCCCCCTTCGGATCACGAAAGGCACCCAAGCCAATCTACATCCTCAGGTATAAGAAGATTGAATAGGGGGAACTGTTGTACCTCAAAATTTGCCCTCCCATATTCTTCAAAGTTTTGACAAGCATCACCCCAAATTGCTCAAGTCTACTCAAGGGTTACACAGTCAAGCATCCTCTTAAGCCAGTCAAATTAGGGTTTTGGTTCTTGCAAGGAAGTTGAGGTTTTCAAGGGCTCAATCAAGTCCCATATGCTCATACACATTGTCAAGCACCTACATGTCAAGTTTCAAGGCTCACAAGGTCAAGTTGCACAGTCAAAAACCCTAATTGTTCCACAGTCAACTGTAGGGGAAAAATGGTCATTTGGAAGTCAAAAGTCAAAAAATTTGGTCAACATCTTATTTTGAAGCCACAATCATCATTTGGTCAAATCTTGACCAAGATTTCACAAGAATGGCTCAAAAATCATCAAGATGTCAAAAGTTTCTATTTTGGGACAGCTGAAAACTCAACTGTAACTTGACCAATGCATAACTTTTTCATGGTTCATCAGAAAAATCCCGTCCAATGCTTATTTTGAAGGGGAGGACATTATCTACAATTCATCTTCACATTCGAAGTCCAAGAAATGCTCTCATAAAAAGTTATCAATTTCAACATTATAGGTCATTTTCAAAAGTCAACAAAAAGGCATTTTAACTCAAAGACCATAACTTGAGATTAGTAAATCAAAATGACATGGGACCAAAGGCATTGGTTAGAGGACTTCAAGACCTTTCCAAAATGTCCAAGAACATGTTCATAGCTTCAAAATTGAGCAAGATATGCATTGGAGAAGTTGGGAAATTTTTGTGAAATGGCCAAAGTCAACTATCCTTGAAACTTCATTTTTGACAAAAAGGGCCCACTTTTTCCACTTGATTCAGCTTTACCATGCCACCCACGTGTCCCATGATTTATTTCAAGATTAAAGATTAATTTTTCTATTTTTATTTAATTTTATTTGATTTAATTCATTTTAAATCTTTAAAATTCAAATAAAAATCAAAGAAATTAATTAAGGGATATCTTTGAGTTTGAATAGCTTTTATAAACCATTAAACACATACCAATTTCGTGCACATCCTATTTCAAGCATAAAAATTCAAATTTGGAGCAAAAATGGTAAGTTGTTCAATGGTGGTTATGGAGAAAATCAAAACTTCATTGCAAGGCTTAAAGACTCCTTATTGTGATTGATTCTCATGGCTAAACATATATGCAAGCCTTCCCACCCTCATGGACAAAAAAAGGCATCCCTAAAACGGCAGAGCAAAATCTCAGAATTTGTCAAAAAACTGTGAGATCTAAAGCAAGGTTGCAGGCAGTTTCAGACAAAACAAAGCACGTGAGATCCTTCATTGCCATACCCTGAAACTAAAGAGACCTTTACCACGCCTTGAGACTCCATATCAAGCACTGTAAGTCATCACAAACTCACCCCTGTACACGAAATCGTGTTTCTCTATTCTTGCATTTTTTCTGGAAAATAATGGCATAATCATACTCCTTGTTTGATTTCTAACATAACCATATTGTTCAATTTCATTTTGGGGCTTTGTATGATGATACCCGCATCTAGGGTTTGAATTGTTTGTTTTTAGGCATTCTTTCTCCAGGCACAATCAAGACAAATCATAAGCATGAAGGGATTTAGGAGGTGGAAACGAGATCAGCTATGGTCTTGAAGCGGATTTTCATGGCCTGAGGAGCATTTTCAGAGCAAGCCTGCGAAACCACCTGCGGATAAAAATCCGCAGGTAAAAAACCAGTATCAAAGGAAGAAGACGCTGACGCGTCCCCTCCTCATTCGTTGTTTCAAAAAGCGCGCGTTTTTATATTTTTTTTTCAGGCATATGCTTTTGTTTTCTAATTTAATAATTGCGTGTTATTTTGATAATGAATGGAACGTGCAGCTCAGTTGGTCAAAGCCTTGGAACGTGAACAATGGGACCTGGGTTCGATTCCCAGGTCCCCCCATAATTCCAATATTATTTTTTCAAATGTATTCTTGTGCAGATTCCCAAACGTGGAGCACCATACACCTCACACATCCAACGTGCCATGCGTCCTCAGACATCCATCCAAAGGCCAGGAGAGGGAGGAATACCATGTTCCAAGTCAAACGCGCTCTGGACAATCAAGGAAAGTCAAACGTGGCTTGGAATATTCTTAATGGGCCAGAATTCAAAAATACACCTCCTATTTGGCCCAACCCCCCCCCCCCCCCCCCCCCCCCCTTGGGTTTGCAATTTTTCTTTTTATACTTTATTTGTCTTATTTTATTTTTCCCTTTTATTAACTATTAACTTAATTAATATTTTCATAAAAAAATCAAAAAAAAGAACTAACATTATTATTATTATTAAAGTCATTTTATTTTTTTTGTAAAATAAATATTAACAAATAAAATAGTTTAATTAGGCAACTTTAACTTTTTTAATAATTAAAATAAGTTTAGAATTAGGTTTTATTGACTTTCAATTTTAATTCCTTTATTTTATTTTCATTAAAAAACATAAAAAATATAAAAACATTTTTCTTTTTAATAAATTAATTAATTAGATTAGGCTTTATTTAATTAATTGCATTTAATTCAAAAAAAGACAAAAAAATTCAATTTCTTTTTTCAAAAGGGTCAAAACCCTTAGAACGTTCCCGATTAATTTTTATTCTTGCGCATTTACTTTATTTTGATTATTATGTAACTACTTCATGAATGTAATAGTAAATAGGTTCACCGCTTTATTTAATTTCTCGTACTTATTTACCAAAACAGATCTTTGTATTTTTGGCGATGTATAGACCCGCGCCTTGTAATAGCGTAGAATTTATATTTCCGCAATTTACTTTCCGCACCCCCTAACTGTTAAATGCATGAAAGAATGTATGTAAATAAAATCAATCCATAGCTCACAAATAACATGTACAAAGACAATTAACTGAAAAACAATACACATGCACATGCCACCCCTAGGGTACGCCTCACTGGTTGCCTCGAAACGTGGTCATCAAGTATAGGGTGTCTTAGAGGTTGCCCTCTTGTCCAAAAGGTCCAGTTGCCTCGAAACGGTTGCCTCGGATAAAAAGGATCTAGGACATTAGGGTTACTTCTAAGATGTCCTACCATTGCTTCGGTGACCACACTGTCCCGATAATCGAATCGACCCGAATACCTCCAACGATGGTGCTACCTACATCTCAATGGTGGGATAGCACTATCTAAAGGGCTCTTACACAGCCTAATTCCTTAGGGTAGGTAGACTTCTCTTAAGTACTTGCTCTTTTTCAAACAAACAAACAACTTTTCGCACCCCACACTTTCAAAAAGTTTTCAAACAAAACACTTCATACACTCTTGAGGACTGATACAAGAGTTACTTAGAAGTTTTTCAAACGAACTTTTTTCAAAACCCACACACACTTGAAAAGCAAACATCTTTTGAAAACATAAGAGCAAGTACCTAAGAGCCCGTGGGTAACCACGGATAGAAAGGGTGCTAACACCTTCCCTTTCTATAAATCTACCTCCCGAACCGAGAAACATTCTCATAAGGAATTTTGCTGTGCTTTTGTCCTTTCCATGTTGGAGAACATAAAAGACGGTGGTGACTCTTGCTTACCGCGACATTTCGCGAACCAGCTTAAAAAACAGTCAGTTCTATTTCCACAGATCACAGCAGGAAAACAATTCAAGTCAACCTTGTAAGAATTCCTCCTCAACTAAAGGAGTTGGCGTCAAGGATTCCTGAGAATTCTCCGTTCACCGAGAGGCATGGTCGTCTTCTCAACTTAGTCAACACCAACACTGAGGAAGATATGGTGAAAGTTCTCTTCCAGTTCTTTGACCCCCTACACCACTGCTTTACATTTCCTGATTACCAGCTTGTTCCTACTTTGGAGGAATTTTCTCAACTCCTGGAAAATTTTATGTTTGAGAAAGCTCAAGAATGCTGGAATTCATTGGACTTACAAGCTTTTGAGGAGATTGTAGCTCTTCTCATCTATGGGTTGGTCTTGTTCCCAAACCCTGACTAACTTATAGATGTCAGTGCTGTCAAATTTTTCATGGCTCGCAACCCGGTGCCTATATTGCTTAGGGATATCCTCCACTCATTTCACACACGAACAATGAGGAAAAGAGGTGTTCTCATGTGTTGTACTCCTCTTCTAGCAAGGTGGTTTATTTCTCACCTTCCCCAATCAGTTTTGAAGAATGAGTAGGGTTTGAGGTGGTCACAACGATTGATGACTCTTACACATTCAAATGTTCATTGGTGTTCTCGATCTCGAGAAAATGTTATCATCATTGATCGTTGTGTGGAATTCCCTAATGTCCCACTACTTGGCATTAGGGTAGGCATCACCTACAACCCTTGTTTGGCTCTGAGACAATTTGAGTATGCCTGGAGGGATGGCCCATATAACATGCTGATTTCAGACTTGGTTTTTGACTTCGACAACAACGAGCAAGAACTTCGACAAAGGTTCATCCGAGCTTGGAGGATGCCCAACAAAGTGCACAGTAAGACCTTGGGACACAATAATTCCATCCCCCTTGAGCCTTACCTCAAGTGGGTATGAACCCGCGCCAAAGTATTATAATGCCTTATCCCTACATTCTGCCTGTGATCAAAGAGCCTGTTATGGAAGGAGAGGTTCCATACACCCTCCTACATCCTGACATTCCAACATTACTTGAAGATTTACAAAGGAGTTGGATACAGCTCAAGGGAGAGCGCGATACTTTTGAAGCCCAATTCTACGCCAGTGAGAAGAAGGTTTTGGAACTTACTCGTCAACTTCACGAAGAGCAGATTCTCAACACCTACATTGCACCAAAGAGGATGCACAACGTCTTCTTACATTAGAATTTTGTATTATTTTGCCCATGGGGCATTTATGTACTAACAAATTCTTCTTATTAATATGACGTGTGTTCCTTTTTGTTTACAACAAATTTGAATTTCTGAATCCTTGAATGCATTACATGAATACATATCATTCATCATATGCATAAACAGGTCATCACACCAAGTTTCCTTATCTCTTTGTTGTTTATTTCAGCCAGATGGATATAGAGCAGACGGTTAAAGACTTACAAGCGCAGAATTCACAGTTCCAGCAACTACTCATGACCTTGGCTAAGGGTCAGGAGGATCTCAAAACCTTGCTGGAGAAGGAAAAGGAGAAAAAGAAAAAGAAAAGAGTTGGCTTGGCTACTTTGGGTCGAAGATTTGAAGGTCAAGCTAGAAGGGTCCTGGATTTCCCCTCAACATCTGATGAAGGGGTTGTCAAAGGAAAGGGAGCTGCAGTGCCAACTGAGTCTGAGGAAGAAGAAGAAGAGGATGAAGACTATTCTGAGCAGCAGTACCCACATGCGGATGATAAATACAAGAATCTGGAAGAGCGTCTGGCTTCCATGGAGGTACAGAGGGTGCTGGGCTAGACTTTGAAGACCTAGGGTTGGTCTCTGGGATTGTGATTCCCCCCAAGTTCAAGGTGCCTATATTTGCTAAATACGATGGTTTGTCTTGCCTAAAGATGCATCTACGGTCTTACGTCAGAAAAATCCAACCACATTCTTCTGATAAGGATCCGTGGGTCCATTTCTTCCAAGACAGTCTTTCGGGGATGCAGTTAGATTGGTTCTACTAGCTAGAGAGATCTGATATGCACAACTAGGAGGATTTGGCTGCTTCCTTCTACAGACAATATCAATATAATGCGGATTTAGCACTAACCCGTACTCAATTACAGAGTATGGGCATGGTATCAAACGAAGGTTTCAAAGATTATGCCAAGAAATGGAGAGACTTGGATGGAAGGGTGCAGCCACCATTGTCTGAGAGGGAGCTTATTGATATGTTCTTGGGTACACTGTCAGGCCCTTTTTTCAATCACCTGATTGGAAGTTCGTCTGTGGGGTTCACCGAGTTGATTCTGACTGGTGAGAGAGTTAAAGCCGGAATCAAGAGTGGAAAAATTCAAAAGGATGCATCTACTTCCGCTGCCATCAAGAAGACCTTTCCAACAAATAAAGAGGTATCATCTGTCTACTCTTAAAGAAGTCAAGGAAGAGTTGAGCGTCGGCCAGTGGTGGGGGCTGTAATGATTCAGAAGACTGCAGCTGATCAGCCTAGAAACAATCAACCCAGAACCAACCAAGCAAGGGTGGAAAGGCCTGCACGGCAATACACCCGGATAAACATGACACCTGCTCAGGTTTTACCCCATCTTTTGAAGTTAAACCTTGTTAGTCTCAAAGAGGCCCCGAAGAATCCGAATACATCTTCTCCTTTCTACCATTCAAATGTAAAGTGTGCTTATCATTCAGACAGTATAGGGCACGACACCAACAATTGTTGGGCCCTCAAGAATAAAATTCAGGATTTAATAGATGCTAAAGAAGTTGAATTCGACGCCCCTGAAAAACCTAATGTGATCTCTGCTCCAATGCCGAAGCACGACCACCATGCCCATGATGTTGAAGAGGATCTTTTTGTTGCTACTGTTGATGATTTGATGACTCTGTTACCGATAATCAAGTTGAATTTGCTGAAGGCTGGGATTTTCCCAGGTTGTAAAGAAGATTGCTACCTTTGTTCCTCCTTACCAACCGACTGTCCATTATTGAAGTTAGGCATCCAACGCCTAATGGATAATCAAGAGATCCTTTTTGAGAAGACTCCTGTTACACTGACTCCTGTTAATGATGTTTCAATAATTACCATATCCTCAAATCTTTCCAAGGTCTCCAAAAGACCTGTTAAGACTACATCCGATCCAAAGATTGTACCTTTGAAGATAACTATGCCGAGGCCTATCCCGTACAAGTCCAACAAATCAATACCGTGGAACTATGGGGGAGAGATCTTTTACCACGGTATTAAACAAATTGAACCAACTGAAGAGAGTTCTGATGATGAGACTTCCAACATTGGAAACATTGCTGGAACGAGTAAAATCACCCGCAGTGGAAGAATTTTCTCTCCGGAGATTGCGCCACCAAAGGAAATCTTCGGACCCTCAGCCGCTCCTAAGGTTACCCCTGTGTCGGTCAACATATCTACAAGAACTCCAGTTATTGAAGAAGTTGTGAATCCTGAAGTTGTCCCCTCTGCTGCTGCTGATGATAGAGGGAAAGGGATCCAAACAGAGCCTGTCATGACGAGGGCTCAGCCGCTGATCATCCCTGAAACCACTCAGAAAGAAATGGAAGAGATTTTGAAAATAATCAAGAAAATTGATTATAATGTTGTGGAGCAACTTGGGTAAACCCCCTCAAAAATCTCTATGTTGGCACTGCTGCTTTGCTCAGAAGCTCATGCCAATGCTTTAATCAAATTCTTGAAGACGACCCATGTGCCCCAGGAAACCTCCGCGGACCAATTCCAGGAATGTGTAGCTAGCCTAACAGCAGACAACGGTCTAGGATTCTCCGATGCTGACCTAACAGTTAAAGGGAGAAAGCATAATGACGCCCTGCATGTCTCGGTGGAATGCAGAGGGACTACTCTGGCACACGTTCTGGTGGACACTGGTTCATCGCTGAATGTCCTACCAAAGAAAGCATTGGATAGGCTAAATTGTGAAGGTTTAACCTTGAAGCCCAGCAACATCATTGTCAGAGCCTTTGACGGTTCTAAACGGATGGTCCACGGGGAGGTGGACATCCCGATTAAAGTTGGAACGGAAACCTTCAACTCCATATTCTATGTCATGGACATTCGTCCCTCCTATTCTTGCTTGTTGGGAAGACCCTGGATTTATCATGCTGGAGCCGTTACTTCAACTCTGCATCAAAAGCTCAAGTACCCTGTTCAGGGGGAAATTGTGACAGTTCACGGTGAAGAGGAATACATGATAAGCCATCTTAATTCTTTCTGCTATGTGGAATTGGATGGTGAATTCATCGAAACCCCCTTTCAGAATTTTGAAGAGGTAGCTCAAGAGATTGCGGCAGTGCCTTCTGTACCCATGATTACCCGGCCTCCGCCTCGGATGTCTTCTTTGAAAGATGCAAAGGCTGTGATTGAAGAAGGAGGAAGCACAATCTGGGGGCAACTTCCAGATTTCCCTTTCAAGTCTGATAAATTCAGGTTGGGTTTCACTGCTTATGCTCAAAAGGACATGCGTCGCTCACGGGATGGAGGGCCACCAGTGAAGATCACCCATCATGGAGTCAGTGCTTTGGAGGATGATGAAGAGGAGAGCAACCTTGAAGACTGGATTTTCCCTACCGTTGAAGGAGGATTATGCAATTGAGAGGCAAAGGATTTTATTCTTATTACTTTCATCAATCAGTAATTTATCTTTCGAACATTTCTGTTGGTTTGTAATAATTCCTAAACAATACGTACACTTTTAACCTTGTGCCTTACCCGAGGTACATAGGTCTATTTGTAAGGGTTTGATTTTTCATCTTCATATGCCATTTTAATGAATCATGGACGTTTTCACATATAAACTTTTATGTTCATTTTCTTTCTTTTTACATTTTATTTGTTTAAAGGTGGCTATCCCTTACACACACCCACACTCACCAATGCAGGTACCCATCCACTCTAGATTTCATGGGTAACAATTTTGCTATGCCCTTCAGTGACTCTGAAGATCTGGTCTACCATGCCGAGTACGAAGGTGATGAAGACTGTGAAGTGCCTGGAGAATTGGCTAGACTGCTGCAACAGGAAGAAAGGGCTATTCTACCTCACGAGGAGTTGTTATAGACTATCAACTTGGGTACAGAGGAAGACAGAAAAGAAGTTAAAGTGGGTGCCAACCTAGAGCCAAGTGTCAAAGAGCGCTTAGTTCAGCTGTTGAATGAATATGTTGAGATCTTCGCCTGGTCCTACGAAGACATGCCGGGACTTGATACATATATTATGGTTCATCGTCTCCCTACAAGAGAAGATTGTCCACCAATTAAACAGAAAGTTCATCGCATGAGGCTCGACATGTCTGAAAAGATCAAAGCTGAAGTGATGAAGCAGTTCAATGCTGGCTTTCTTGCTGTTACTTCCTATCCACAATGGGTTGCTAACATTGTGCCTGTGCCTAAGAAGGACGACAAAGTCAGGATGTGCATGGATTACAGAGACTTAAATAGGGCTAGCCCTAAAGATGACTTTCCACTACCGCACATTGACATCTTGGTTGACAATACAGCTCAGCACAAGGTATTTTCTTTCATGGATGGATTTTCAGGGTACAACCAGATCAAAATGGCCCCTGAAGACATGGAGAAAACTAATTTTGTTACACAATGGGGTACGTTCTGCTATAAAGTGATGCCATTCGGACTGAAGAATGTCGGGGCAACCTATCAACGCGCCATGGTGGTTTTATTTCATGACATGATAAATCATGATATAGAGGTCTACGTAGACGACATGATAGCCCGTTCACAGACATAAGAAGAACACATCGACCATCTGCAAAAGCTATTTGTCAGGTTGAAGGAGTACAAGCTCAGACTGAACCCTAACAAGTTCACTTTCGGAGTCAGGTCCGATAAACTCTTGGGTTTCATTGTCAATAACAAAGGCATCGAGGTTGATCATGCCAAAGTCAAAGCTATACAAGAAATGCCTGCCCCTCACACTGAGAAGGAGGTCAGAGGTTTCTTGGGACGCCTAAACTACATTGCAAGGTTCATCTCTCACCTAACATCTACCTGTGAACCAATCTTCAAGTTGTTGAAGAAATATCAGGTGGTTAAATAGAATGATGACTGTCAAGTTTCTTTCGATAGAATCAAGGAGTATTTGCTAGAACCTCCTATCTTGATGCCTCCCGTCGAAGGAAGACCGCTTATCATGTATCTGACTGTCCTGGAGAATTTAATGGGGTGTGTATTGGGCCAACATGACGAGTATGGCCGAAAAGAGCATGCCATTTATTACCTTAGCAAAAGTTTACCGACTGTGAGACCCGATACTCACTGCTCGAGAAAACTTGATGCGCTTTGGTATGGGCTGCTCGCCGGCTAAGGCAGTATATGTTGACTCATACCACTCTGATAATCTCTAAGATGGGTCCAATCAAGTACATCTTTGAAAAGCCTGCTTTACTCGGAAGAATCGCTAGATGGCAGATGATCCTCACAGAGTATGATATACAGTACACGACCCAAAAAGCTATAAAGGGAAGTGTGCTAGCCGATCATCTGGCCCATCAAGTTGTCGAAGATTACAAATCCATGAGATTCGACTTCCCCGACGAGGATATCATGACTTTGAACAACATTGAAGAAAACAGACCGTATGACGGACCTGAACAAGGATCCCGATGGACCATGTACTTTGATGGTGCCTCCAACGCACTTGGCAACGGTATCGGCGCAGTACTTATCTCTCCAGAAGGTTGCCATACACCTTTCACAGCCAGACTCTGCTTCAGCTGTACCAACAACATGGCTGAGTATGAAGCTTGTATCTTTGGTCTCAAGGCTGCAATTGACTTGGGAATCAAATCCTTGATTGTGTTTGGGGACTCAGCTTTGGTTATAAGTCAAATCAAAGGAGAGTGGGATACTAAACATCCAAACCTCATCCCTTACAAAGAACATGTCATGACATTGTTACCACATTTCGAGCAGATTACCTTCGAGCACTTCCCGCGAGAAAAGAATCAGCTAGCAGATGCTCTAGCTACAATGTCCTTCATGTTTAAACTTAACTGGGATAATGAGGCTCCCAAGATCACCATTGAGCGGATGGACGAACCTGCACATTGTCACGAGATTAATACCGAAGAAGTAGTGGACCGATCATGGTTTCATGACGTCAAAAGGTATCTCGAAGCACAAGAATACCCTGAAGGAGCTTCAGTCAACGACAAAAACTTTCTAAGGAGGTTCTCGGCCAAGTTCTTTTTGAGCAATGGTATCCTATACAAGCGCAATCATGATTGCATTTTGCTCCTTTGTGTGGACAAGGTTGAAGCTGAGCAGATTATGGCTGAACTACATAATGGTACCTTTGGCACCCACTCAAGCGGACATACAATGGCTAAGAAGATTCTACGGGCAGGCTATTACTGGTCTACCATGGAAGTTGATTGTCATCAACATTCTCGTACTTGTCACAAATGCCAAATCTACGCGGACAAGGTACATATACCTCTGGTTCCTCTCAATGTCTTAACAGCTCCTTGGCCATTCGCGATGTGGGGAATCGACACGATTGGAGAGATCAAGCCTACAGCATCCAATGGACACCGCTTTATCCTGGTGGCAATTGATTACTTTACCAAGTGGGTCAAAGTAGCTTCCTTCGCCTCTGGTACAAAGAATATGGTTGCCCGCTTCATCAAGCAGAACCTTATTTGCCGGTATGGTATCCCTGACAGGATCATCACTGATAATAGTACAAACCTGAACAACACTATGATCACCGCTCTGTGTGAGCAGTTCCAGATTCAACATCCCAATTCATCTCCCTATCGGCCAAAGATGAACGGTGTTGTCGAAGCTGCGAATAAAAATATCAAGAAGGTCATACAAAAGATGACAATCACCTACAAGGACTGGCATGAAATGTTACCGTTTGCTCTGCACGGGTACCGTACCACGGCACGAACATTAACTGGGGCAACACCCTATTCTTTGGTATACGGCATGGAAGCTGTTTTACCTATCGAGGTTCAGATTCCCTCCTTGAGAATCATGAAAGATGCTGGTTTGAGTGAAGACGATTGGATTCAGACCTGGCTTGATCAACTTAACTTGATCGACGAGAAGCGACTTACTGCTGTTTGCCATGGTCAGGCGTATCAAAAATGAATGATCAAGGCATTCAACAAGAAAGTCATACGCCAGGTATATCAAGTCGGGGATCTTGTAATCAAGTGGATCATCTTGCCGCAAATTGATCCCAGGGGCAAGTGGACTCCTACTTACGAAGGACCATTTGTGATCAAAAACATCTTTTCTGGTGGGGCAATGATCCTGACCACCATGGACGGTGACGACCTGTCGCACCCTGCGAACGCAGACATAGTCAAAAGATACTACGCATAAACGACCCGGCAAGTTGAAAACCCGAAAGGGCGACTTGGGAAAAAATGGGCATCCCGGTGAGTCGAAAACCCGAAAGGGCGGTTCAGGCAAAAATTAGGGATAAACAAAAAAATCTGTACACCCGGCAAGTTGAAAACCCGAAAGGGCGACTTGGGCAAAAAAGGGTTTCCCGGTGGACTGAAAACCCGAAAGGGAAGTCCATGAAAAAGTTAGGGAATTAAAGCGCATGACTATGTATCGTCGGATCACTTTAAGGACAATCTCTTCACAACAAACTCCGGGCTTTTGATCAATTCAGTCATCTTCGGACGAAGCAGCGAATGGACAAGATATTCAGAGTTACGGAGGATATAGCAGAGTGGGAACCCCATGGAATTTTTACACATAGCCATCTTTCTTTGTATAAATTTTTCTCAATATCTATGACAACATCCTCTTACTAGGATGTATGTCTCCTTTGTACAAAATACTTACACAAAGTTAATACAAAGATACTTCAAAGTGAACAAAACTATTTGCCTTTTCTTTTTCTTTACACTTATGTTTTATTTGAAAACGTCCAATGGTTTATTAAATGAGCATATGTATTTGAATATAATCATTGTTTACAAATAAACGAAATAAGAAAGAATAATTACTGACAGGTTGAAAGTATGGGAAAATGTCTTTAGGCTATTCCGAGAGAAACCTCCTACAGCACATCATCTAGGTCCCTAACGGAGCTAAAACTTAGAAATACATATCCCCAGCGGAATTAAATTTCAAAATCCTCACCAGAGTCGAAACTTCAGACTCCCAATCCCCGGCGGAGTCGTATTTCAAACCTTTAATTCTCATCAGAGTTAAAATCCCCAGCGGAGCAAAAAGCTTTGGGTAATAAATCCCCAGCAAAGATGAAACCTTCTTCCCCAGCGAAGTCAAATTTCCAACTACCAATCCACAACAGAAACCATCCAGTTTCTCCAGACTCCCCGCAAGTTATCTTAAAATCTGAGAATCACCCAGATAACAGTTAATTTTTATCCCCAACTAAGGATAATTCCCCAGTAGATCGGCATACAACCCAAACTCCTGAACTTTTTTCAAACAGGAATAAGCCTTTTCCCCACAGAGTTCTTAATCCCCAACAAAATGAAGATTCTCATTCTTAACTCTCCAGCTTGAAGTCTCCAGGGATTTATTTTCCCCTAGCAGATTGAATATCCTCAGTCTGGATTTCCCAGTGAAGTTACCTGAGTATCCATGACTCCCCAGCACGAGTTTGTCAGAAATTTTAATCCCCTACAGATTGAAGATTCTCGTTCTCACTTCTCCAGTAAAGCCCCCAAGGAATTCAGTTTCCCCAGGAGATCGATGTTTCTCATTCTTAATTCTCCGCAGAAGCCATCAAAGTCTTCCTTATTCTCCAGCAGATCAAGGTCTTCTTTTGTCTAAATCCCCAGTAGAGATCATCAGAGTTTCCTTATTCCCTAGCCGAGTAAGGATTCCCCTTGTGTAATCTCCAGCCATAGTCATCAAAGATCTCTGGATTCCCCAAGAAGGTTTCTCAAGCAGACTTGAAGGATCCCTATATCCCCAAGAAAGTCATGAAGGATTTTCACATCCACAGAAGTTGTCAAGGTCTTGTTAATCAACACAAGCCGCCAAGGATTTTCCTCCCCAACAGTGGTCCAAGGACTTCTCATCCTCAACAATCAAAGAGTTTGAATCTCCAACAACGGTCAAGGATTTATTTTCCCCGACAGCAGTCAAAGTTTTATTATCTCCGGCTATCAAGGATTTATTTTTCTCAGCAAGACAGCGAATCAGCTTATATACGCATACATTACATTTATATATCATGAACATTGATAAAACATATGTTATTGCATCATATATTTCATGCAACATAACTTTGTGTTTCAGCTAACATTTTACCCTTTTCAGGATAAGATTAAAAGCTATCTTTAACAAATACTCAAAGAGTTCAGATACAGTACGGATACACTCCAGACAAGAATGTTGTTCTGTTACTCATACAGATCTCAACTTCAGATACAGTCTAGATATGCTCTGGACACGGTAGCCATGTTGTCACTTATTCTGACTTTTTCCCCAGCCCAGAGATGCTTCAGACACGGAAGTCATCCTGCTATTCATCCAGGATCAAATACGGTCACAACTCGGATACGCTCCAGATACGGTAGTTATACCCTTGCTCTTACAGATTCAGATACAGTCCAGATACACTCCAAATACGGTAGCCATGTTGATCACTCATGTTGATGTTCCCTAGCTCAGATACGCTCCAGATACGGTAACTATACCCTTGCTCGTATAGATTCAGATCCAGTTACAGCTTGGATAC
The DNA here is from genome assembly GCA_948472305.1 of Vicia faba. Classification (NCBI taxonomy): domain Eukaryota; kingdom Viridiplantae; phylum Streptophyta; class Magnoliopsida; order Fabales; family Fabaceae; genus Vicia; species Vicia faba. The sequence continues at coordinate 14,818 of CATIWC010001419.1, read as the reverse complement.
GCTCCAGACATGGCAGCTATACCCTTGCTCTTACAGATCCAGTTACAGCTTGGATACACTCCAGATACGGAAGCTATACCCTTGCTCGTATAGATTCAGATCCAGTTACAGCTTGGATACGCTCCAGACACGGCAACTATACCTTTGCTCTTACAGATCCAGTTACAGCTTGGATACACTCCAGATACGGCGGCTATACCGTTGCTCGTACAGATTCAATCTCCAGATTGAGTTCAGATACGTTCCAGACACGGATACCATTCTGACACTCATTTTTATGACTTACAACATACAATTCAACAAACATTCTTGGATGGCATCTTTAAGCCCATGTCCAACAAGATTTTATCACATCTCCGAATGGCATCTTTAAGCCCATTCCCTCAATATTTTGACGAGTGCAAATTTACGGGCACTCTAGTGTCCAATCATATTTTACCTTCGAGTCACGAAAGGCAAACTCGCCAATCTAACTCTTCAGGTTCAAGAAGATTGAACAGGGGCAGCTGTTGTACCCCAAAATTTGCCCTCTCATTTTACCAAGATTTCCCCTCACAAGACTCTTTGGACTCCAGACAGGATTAGGGTTTGCTCTGCTCAAGACATCTCCTTGCACTGTTAACCCGAATTAGGGTTTGATTTTGCACAAGGATTTTTGGACTTTAAATGCTCAAAGTGACTTTCATACTTCATGTTGGACTTATAAGATTGCTCATACCAAGTTTCAAGCTTTGAATCAAATTTTTGCCCAGTCAATTGGACAGTTGACCCAGAAATCAGCTGTATTGGGGAAAAAGTCAACTGTGGCCAATTTACAGTCAAACCTCATAATTTTTTATCCACATCAACATTATAAACTCATATGAACCATTTGATCAAGTTTGGACCACAACTCCTCAAGAAATTTGATCAGATCACCAAAAGGGCAAAATGGTCATTTTTAGGGTTTTGACTGCAGAAGGGCAATTTCTGATTTTTAACCTAGCCAATGGAAAATTGGGTTCAAGCATGGATTCAAGGACTAAATTGCATCATCTTGACCTAATCACAAGGTTCAAAAGATCTCAAATGCATTAGATTGACAGATGAATTTTCCAGTCAACTGATCAAAAATCAACTGTACACTGAAAAGTCAAACTTTGACTTTTTGGTAAAAATCAAGTGCCAAGGGTCATTTTTCATCAAGATGTGTTAAAACATGAAACTTGTTCACCAATAAACCTAATTTTGCAAATTAGGGTTTAAGATTGAAAATTTTCATAACTTAGAATTTTTCTAAGTTATGAAATTTTCTTATTTTTTCCCAACTTTGCCCAACATTTTCACCATGATGAAATTGGATTCAAAAAAAAATTACAACATGAAAGTTGTAGTCCTACACAAAATCTACAACTTTTATTCACAAAGTTTTCCCAAAAGATGCTTGGATCTCAAGTTATGATTTTGTGAACAAGGGTCCATGAAACTTTTAACTTAGTGAAATTTTGCCCTAGTTTAGGCAGGATTTTGACCTATCTTCATGGAACATTTTCACCTAGTTCCAATTGTAATATCAAAATTCATTTCAAAGATGGATTATAGATAATGTTACAAGCTTTCCAAAATGTCCAAGAACTATCCAAGATCATTTGTGGTTAGGGAGAATCGAAGGTTTGAATTTGGAAAAATATCACTTTGGTTCATGGCATTTTTCATGTTGACACAAGTTGCAATTTCTGTCCAACCATGCTTGTACTTGTTTACAAGTCCTTAAACCCTTCCACACTCAAAAATTGAATGCAAACACAATGGATTAAGGCATTGTTCTGATCAATGGGAGATTATACAAGGGATTAATCTAAAAATGGCAAAAAGTTAACAATGCCATTTTGATAAAGTTGGCTTTATGTCAATTTGTTTCTCTTGAGCATTGCACCAAGTCTTTTGCAGCAAACAACATCCACAAATATCAGGGAAAGTACAACAACTTTGTGCATGCTTGAAGCTAGCCTGTACAGGCCTGGCCTTGGTCACTTCACACTTTTCTTCAAAACCAAGTCAACTTGCAAAAAGGACATAACTTGGCAATCTGATATAACCAAGTGTTGTAACCATTTCAAACAAGTTTTGCATATCACACTAAGTCAGAAGCACGAGCTAGCAAGTCCTCAAGCCTTCCAAAACACCAAAACCACATTTTCTTGCAAAACAGGGCAAGTTCTGCAGTTTCACTTCCATCTTCCAATTGCCTCATGCGTTTTGCCCCAAACCTCTTCCAACACACTTCGTACAACCCACCTAAGTTATCCTAACCATTCCCAAGTGACTGTAACCCCATTTACACACTTCACCATTTTTGAATTCTGACTGTGCAGGTTGACTTCTACAAGCTTATTCAGGCAAGTTCAAGGCTAGCTAGGCATTGGGAAAGCTCAAAGGAACTTTAAGCAAGCTCACAAGCATCTCATGCCTCACTGAAAACCCCTACATTGCCATACTCGAGCTTGACTGAAATAGGTAAAGTTCAAACTTCTATCTCTCTATTCAGGAAATATTAGGCTTAGGTTTGTGAATAAAAAATGTAGTACTCATTGCCCTTGAGTTGTACATATGCATAGATTTCATTTAAGTTAACTGAGTTGGGAGAATTTGAATGATGAACTTTCTGAAAAAACTAGGTTAGAAATTAGGTCCAGAGAAATTCTCTCTGGTCTTTGAGAGTTAGATTAAGTTTGTTACATGGTTAGAATCGTATGATCATGCTCTATAACTTTCATGTTGCAAGTTTTTGTTTTTAAGCATAAATGCAGGATTTCCAGTTTTGAATACCAGGCGCGCGTATTTTGTCACAAGGTTGAAGATGAAGGCCATCTGGGCTGGGCCTGACTTGGCCTTGCTGTTTGCACCCCCCATTGTGCTTTCTGCACCCCCTTGGCCCATTTGTTTATTTTTTCCATATTTTTCATTTCTTTTTTAGTTTCTGACTTTTATTTATTTTTCTAAACATTAAAAATTATCAAAAATATTTTCTTAAATTTTTATATTTTATTGTATTATTTTTATTATTTTTTCTAGCATAAAAATAGTTCTTAAAATAATATACTTTTATTTTCTTAAATAAACACTTGTAAATATTATAAAAATATTATATATTTTTATTTTTATTATTTATACACTTAAATAATATTTTCTCACATATTTTTATTTTTTAGCATTATATATATATATATATATATATATATATATATATATATATATATATATATATATATATATATATATATATATATATATATATATATATATATATATATATATATATATATATATATATATATATATATATATATATATATATATATATATATATATATATATATATATATATATATATATATATATATATATATATATATATATATATTATTTTATTTTATTTTATTTTCTTGTACATAAATAAATGTTAATATATATATTTTCTTAAACAAAAAATTAGGGTTTCTACCCTTAATAAAAATAATCTTTTATTTTCTTATTTTTGATACATTAAATAATTCATTTTTACTTACATAAAAATAATACAAAAAACATTTTTTTGCATATTTATTTAATTGTCCATTTAAATATTTGCTTATTTATTATTTGCACAAAGACTTCAATATGGTTGTAATAATAATTTTAGGGCTTATTTTCTTGAAAATACCCCCCTATTCAAATTTGTACTCCCCTCCCCATATCAATGTTGTAATAGTCGTAGATTTATTTTTACGCACTTTATTGCTTTCAAATATGCCATGATAGAAAGATTAGGGTTTGTATGCAAAAATCTAAAATCAAACAAATAGCTTGACCTAATACAAGATAAAAATGCATGAAAATTGACAACACAATGCACACTAGCAACCCTAGGGTTTCATCTACTTGTTGCCTTAAAAAATGGTCATAGTATGCATGTTAAGTGTCTTGGAAAAACAAAATCAAAACAAAAGATCATAGTCCCTCGATGACGCTATCTTGGTTGCCTACACAAAATGATCTAGTCCCTCAAAAATTTGCTAAAGATACTTAGCACAATTGCTATCATGGTCAATACGATGACCTGCGCCTATCTCGTTTAACATCCAAACACAAGGTTGTTTACCAAATGCAATGGTAAAACAACACTGTCAAAGGGTTAAAAATGTGTAGGAAAGACTTTTGAGTAGATAGGGTAGACAACTCTTAGTTACTTGAACAAAACTTGCAAACATCCTTGCTAATTTCAAAAAACACATCACAACACAATTTCAAAACATTTTCCCAAAACAAACTTTCAAATAATGAAACATTTTCAAAAGACAAACACCTTTGTATACATTCAAACAAGAATCATTACAAAGGTTGCCTAGACAAGGCCTCTTTTCAAAATATTTTCAAAACCACACACAAAAGCACCATTTCAAACAATTGAAAAGCAAAAGCAAGTGATCTAAAACAAGTAACTAAGAGCCCATGGAAAACCATGGATGAAAAGGGTTCTAGAACCTTCCCTTTTCATAATCTACCCCCCGAACCCAAGAAAACATTTCAAAGGTCTTTCCTGTGCTTTTTTACCTTTCCTTTGGATAAATAAAAAGTCAGTGGCGACTCTTGCTAAACCGAAACATTTGCGAACACAAACGCAAAACCTCAAGTCAGTTCTCTCACCATATCACACAACCCTTCAAAAGTCCTAATTGAAGCATGGGTTAGTTCGAAAGCATACTGTTACAAAAGGTATCCTGACTCCTGTAAGGGCTTACTCAAAACCCTGAGTTGAATTTTTCTTATAAAAATTTCTTTACTTGCTAAAATGCATTTTCAAAAGTTTCAAGATAAACATAAACTTTGCATTACTTGAATATCACTGTTTGCATATGGATATTTGTTTGACAGCGGAGAAATTCACACAACGAATGTCCAGTGAACGAAAGCTCTCTCAGTGAACAAAATCATTTCAAGTGGGATGACACTTCCAATGACAAATCTCATATCAATAAGGGGGAATGATATATCATTATCCAGCACACCTGGGGCAGTCCAGTCAAGATTCTAAGAAATCTCTCAAGAAATGCGGAATAACCAGGGACAGGTCACTATCTCTATCGCTTGGGGCATTGAATGGGTTACGTACAGTGCAATATCTCCTGGCAGTGCCACAAACACTTGCTGCTAGGGGAAGTGACAAATCTCCCAAAAATCCTTCTCATAGGATGATTCCCCAACCATATGTTCAATCTCTGAGAACCTCTTCCCAACTGAGTCGACTTCAAGAATCCTCGAGGATTTCTGCCAATGAAGTTGCCGCCTCTCCAACAGAGTAAGCAACAGGGTTTATTTCCCCAACAAACGGCAGGATTCCCCCAGCTTAAGTTTGCCTCTTCGACTATTACAAATCTAAGGACCACAACTCCTCTTCTCCAGTAGACTACTGTACAATCCCCAGCAAGTTACTGTGAAGCCTGAACCCCACCAGATATCAGTTCAACTTCGTCCATCAAGAGATAACTCCAAGTAGAGAAACGAACAACCAAGACTCCTGATCTCTTTTCCAATCAGGAATCAGCACTCTCCAACAGAGTATTCTCAAACAGAGTCAATATTCCCCAGCTGAGTTCTCCTCAACAAAACAGGAATCCTCAGTGGAAACATTCTAGGCAAAGTTTGAAGACACACCTACTCTTCAACAGCAGTCTGGGATTTAATGACTCCCCAACACTTGTCAAGGATTTATTTTCCAAGACAAAATTACATTTCGACAACATTCATAGCATATGCATACAAAATACATATAACACAAATCTTATTTATTTTGAGAACATCATTACACAATGCATACATCATGACATTGCATACAACTAATTCTTTATCTTTTCAGGAAAGATCAATCAACAGACAAAGATCATCATATTTTGAGGTAGTAATCATCCAAGATTCCTTCACCGTCCTGCTGAGGTAGTAATCATCCAAGATTCCTTCATCATCCTGCTGAGGTAGTAATCGTCCAAGAATCCTTCATCATCTTGCTGAGGTAGTAATCGTCCCAGATTCCTTCATCATCCTGCTGAGGTAGTAATCTTCCCAGATTCCTTCATCATCCTGATGAGATAGTAATCATCCAAGATTCCTTCATCATCCTGCTGAGATAGTAATCATCCAATATTCCTTCACCATCCTGCTGAGGTAGTAATCGTCCAAGATTCCTTCATCATCCTGCCGAGGTAGTAATCGTCCAAGATTCCTTCATCATCCTGTTGAGGTAGTAATCATCCAAGATTCCTTCATCATCATGCTGAGGTAGTAATCGTCCAAGATTCCTTCATCATTCTGTTGAGGTAGTAATCATCCTAGATTCCTTCATCATCCTGCTGAGGTGGTAATCGTCCAAGATTCCTTCATCATCCTGTTGAGGTAGTAATCATTCCAGATTTCTTCGTCATCCTGTTGAGGTAGTAATCTTACCAGATTCCTTCATCATCCTATTGAGGTAGTAATCATCCAAGATTCCTTCATCATCCTGCTGAGGTAGTAATCGTCTAAGATTCCTTCATCATCTTTTTGGAGTAGTAATCGTCAAAGATTCCTTCAATACTCATTCAGATTCAACTCTCCAATACAGTTCAGATACGCTCCATATACGGATGCCATCCTAATACTCATTCAGATTCAGCTCTCCAATACAGTTCAGATACGCTCCAGATACAGGTGCCATTCTGATACTCATTCGGTTTCAGCTTACAGATACGGTTCAACAATCTTTTTGGATGGCATCTACAAGCCCATCTCCAATAATAGTCCATAATTTCTCCAAATGGCATCTTTAAGCCCATTCCCTATACAATCAACCACAACATCATCGAGTGCAAATTTATGGGCACTTAAGTGTTCAATCATCTTTCACCTTCAAGTCACGAATGGCAGATCCACCAATCTAACTCTTCAGGTTTAAGAAGATTGAACAGGGGGCAGTTGTTGTACCCCGAAATTTTCCCTCTCATTTCTCAAAGGATCACCCTGAACCCACAGGTTAACTTCCATCTAATTTCAAGCTTTGAATTACAATTTTTTCAAGAAAGTCATTCACAAGGGCAAAATGGTCATTTGGACACTAAAAAATCAAACTTTGACTTTTGGATCAAAATCAAGTTTCAAGAATCATATTTTAGCAAGACATGTTAAAATATGAAGTTTGTTTCTTTAAGAAAGTCAAAAGTCAAATTTGCTATTGGAAAAGTCAAAATTCCAAATACTTAGAAATTTTTATAAGTGTTTACGAAATATGACAAGCTTAGAACTTTTGATCAGATTATCACCATGATGAAAGTTGATTATGGATTAACTTCTAACACAAGAGTTATGGATTCAAACAAGATATGAAACATTCCAGAACAAAACTTCTCCTGGAAATGCTGGAATTTCAAGTTATAAATGTTCAAAGACACGTCCATGAAACTAAAGCACTCAGCAAATTATGGACACTTTCAAGACAGAGTTTGGTCTGAACTTCTGGGCCAGTTTTCACAAAGTTTCAGTCAGAGTTTGCAAGTGGAATTCAAAGAAGGTTACAAAGCATGTTGCAAGCTTCCTGGAAAGTCTGAGAGCTCCTTCAGAACATGCTGGAGCAAGGAGATACAAAGATCAGAAGTTAGATGTCTATTCTAAGTCACGCTGAAGCTGAACTTCAGATCCAGAATTAAGCAATAATGTAGAATATCACGTTGCGGGATTTCTGGTTTGATCAATCTCATCGTCATTTAATGCTCACAACCACTTTTGAGTTTTTATCCAAAGGATTTCCCCACGTGTGAGATGGAAGTACTGTTATTGTCCTTAAAAAGTAAACTTTTGTACAAAGTTATGCTAGGCCAATTCTTTGTTTTTGCCTCTGAGGGTACTTTTCCTTAATTCATGCTTACAAATATAACGTAGGCATGGCTAAAAGCTGCTAACCACCATATTTGTACCAAACTAGCATACGAAAATTGTGATAAAAAAATAGTGGAACAGTATGCCAAAAAAGGTTCAAATCCCATTTGTTTTCTCCCCCAAAACCACAGCAAACCCATCTATAAATAATTTGCTCCATCACACGTTCAAGGGACTGGTTTTTGGGAGGGAGAAATTGTCAAAAGAGAGAAAAGAAATTTGTGAAAACTTCATAAAAAATCCAGAATTCCCAAACAGAAAACCAAACCTTTGTTCTTCCCTTTGAATCAAAGAACTTGGCATTTTCTCTTCCGTTGCTCTTGCTGACTCCAGAACATCTGAAGGCAGCAGTTCAAGTTCCAAACACACGCTCCATATTCAAGGTAAGTCTTTCTGACTTTGCATCTTTTCATTCAGAACATCATTAAATATGTAAATATCATAGTATTGATGTTGTCCATATCATTGCATAAATAGAAAAACTGTGGATCAGAATTTCTTGATTAAGGCTGGGCTCATAATTAGGATTATAACTTCTATAAACTGTTATGCTTTTATCCTTTTGATTTGTTGTTTGTTAAGAACTGAATAAATTGTTGATGTGTTGATTAGTATGAGGAAAGAGTTGAAATATGGCATAGAACCTCTGATTTTCACTCACTGTTTTAGCACAACACATAACTTCTGAGTTCTTTTCACCATTTTAACATATAAAACTTCTATGATTTTCTCACTGTTTAAGCACACAGAACTTCTGAGTTCTCTTAACTATTTTAACACACATAACTTTTATGATTTTTTTCACTGTTCAAACATACTGAATTTCTGATGTTCACTCACTGTTAACACACTGAACTTCTGATGTTTACTCACGGTTTCAGCATAACACAGAACTTCAGAATTTCTTTTCAGTGTTTTAATACACAGAATTTCTAAGACTTTCTCACTGTTCTAACACTCAGAAGTTCAACACATATAAACCCATAACTTCTGTGTCTTTCCTTTAATGTTTCTTGCAGGACCTCAGAGTGTACCAATCCAGAACTTCTGATTCTCACTGACGTTTTTTTCTGAGTCACAGCACGCCTGGCATAAGAACTTCTGATCCCTTTTGTTCTGCTTGCAGCAGCACGTTGATCCTATCTCTCATTATTTTCCTTTTTTTTATCATTTTCAATATTAACACCCTTTTTATTAGTATAAAAAATCCATAAAAACATTTTCTTTTTTAATTAATTTATTTCTTTTTTAATCCATTAAGTCAAAAAACCACTTTCAAAATAAGTCCATTTTACATTTCTTGTGTACTATTTCAATATGGTTGTAATAAATAATTAGGACTTTAATTTCTTGCAATCCCCATTTGTAAATTTGTACACCCCATCCCTCTAATGATTGTAATAGCGTAGAATCTTTATTTTCCGCACTTTTATTGCTTTCATATATTGTTAGTAATTTGGGTGTGTATGGCAAAACATGAAATTGACAAGTAGATAACCCTAATCAAGACTAAAATGCATGCAATCAAACACACTTTCACATTAGCACCCTTAGGGTAATCCCACCTTGTTGCATATCGAAAAAAATAGTCATGTCCCTCGAACATGAGCATTTTAGCAAAAGACCCTCGATAAAAGATCGTAGTCCCTTGATGACCCTCGATGTTACCTTCGATAAATGATCTAGTCCCTCTCACGACATTGCTAAAATGTTCCATGGGTTGCCTTCTATGACTATAGAAAAACGTCCTGCGCCCGTCCCTTCACATCCAACGATGGGGCTTCTTACCAAATCAATGGTAAGATAACAACATCTAAAGGAAGAAGAAAAGAAAATCTAAGACCTTTTGAGTAGGTAGATTCTCTCCTAGTTGCTCGCTTGCTCACAACAAAAACATTTTATATACCAACACATCTCTTTGAACTATTTTCTAAACCAACACTTTGTACGCATTCTTATAGAGACGAGAATCATTACAAAGTCACATTTTCGAAATACTTTCAAAACCCACACTACAAAGCACATTTTAAAACAAAAGCAAGTGATCTAGCAAGTAACTAAGAGACCATGGAAAACCATGGATGAAAAGGGTGCTAATACCTTCCCTTTTCATAATCTACCCCCCGAACTCAAGAAAAAAATCTATAATGGTCTTTCCTGTGCTTTTCCATCTTTCCTTATTGGATAAAAGAAAAGTTGGTGGCGACTCTTACTATCCGCAACATTGCAATCAAACGCAAAAACACCCAAGTCAGTTCTCCCACTGTATCACAGTATTCTTCACTTTCTTCCCAAAATGGCAATGCAAATTGGATAAAGCTTAAACCACTTGGATTATAGCTCAAAAGTTTGTGTAATCCATTAATTATGGATAGATACACAAGTTAGAAGGCCTGCAAAGCAAGATTATGCAGCCTAATATTGAAATTGCATTCTTGTTCATCATGAAATGACCTATAATTCAAGAATAAAATGCCAACTTCATGCCTTCGATTCTCCTTGATAAAACATGATCTCAAGGAGTTAATTGACATTTTATAAAGCTTGTAATGTTCTCTACAACACTTCTTTGAGACACTTTTGAAAATTTTCACTAAGTGTTTAGTTTCATGACCATGACTTCATGGATTAGTAACTTGAGATCCAAAAATTTCTAGGAGAAGTTTTGTAAAGAAATGTTTTAGATCTCATGGAGATCTACAACTTTCATGTTGAAAGTTTCTTCTGAATCAACTTGCATCATGGTGAAAAATTGGCTCAAAGTTGTGAAATATATGAAGTTTTCAACACTTAGAAAAATTTCTATGTTTGGAAACTTTGACTTTTCAAAAAGAAATCTTGACTTTTTGATTTCTTTATGAACAAGTTTCATATTTTTACATGTTTTGATGAATTGTGATCTTTGACACTTGATTTTGACCAAAAAGTCAAAGTTTGACTTTTCAGTGTATAGTTGACTTTTGATCACTTGATTGAAAATCAAGTATCAATCAAATGACCTTGGGAAATGTTTTGAGTCATGCCATTAGGTCAAAAATGATGCAATTGAAACCTTGAGATCATGTCTCAAACCAATTAACCATTTTCTAGGTCAAAAATCGGAAATTGCCCTTTCTCAATCAAAACCCTAATTTTGACCATTTTGCCCTTTTGATGATCTGATCAAATTTCTTGAGGAATTATGGTCCAAACTTTATCAAATTAAATATATGAGTTCACAATGTTGATATGGATAAAAAATTATGAAGTTTGACTGTAAATTGGCCACAGTTGACTTTTTCCCCAATATTGTTGATTTTTAGGTCAACTGCTCAATTGACTGAGCAAAAATGTGATCCAAGAATTGAAACTTGACATGAGTAATCTTGGGGGTCCATAATGATCTATGAAATTCATATGAGGCATTAAAAGTTAAATTATACTTGTGAAATCTCAAACCCTAATTTTAGTCATCAGTGCTTAAAGAGGTGTCTTGAGCTGATCAACCCTTTTGCAGTCTTGAACCAAAGGAGATCTTGTGAGAAAATACTTGATAAATGAGAGGGAAAATTTTGGGGTACAACGCCTCTTATAAGGTAACAACAACATCTTCACCCGATTCTGAATCCAACTTAAATAAGCAACAAGAGCCACACTTCCACTTTTATCAAAGGATTGATTTCCTTTTCGATGGATATGTTTCCATACGACTTTCACCTTTTCGAGCAAAACAACATCTTCTCATTTTCCGAAATAAGTAGTTTCTCTTACTTCCCGCTCAGTAGGTCCATTCATCACCACAAATCCGAATTGGCGACGTGCCAAAATGGGATTGTAGTTGATACCCGCCTTTTGTTCCCATGAGTGGAACATTGGGAAATTCGCCATAACTCGTAATGAACTCCTTCAAAATTCCCATGTTGTTCTAGACAATGTCGTAAGAAGTGAATCCTATGATTCGTGGGGCCCAGAGAGATGACTCCGTAATATCAACAAATGGTCCTCTTGTAGGTATATGCATCATAAACCATTTGTAGAGCAAGGTTATACCACACATGATTTCTCCGTTCTTACCATGCCGAGAATAGATGGTATAATAAGTATCAGCAAGAATGGTTGGAACCAGATTACCATTCATAAAGACACATTGTTGTACCCCAAAATTTTCTCTCTTATTTCACCAACATTTCTCATCACAAGACTCTTGGAACTCAAGATCAAGCTAGGGTTTCCTCTGCTCAAGACACCTCCTTGCACTGTTGACTTAATTTAGGGTTTGAGTTTGCACAGGGATGTTTTGACCTACAATTCCCAAAGTGACTTTCATACTTCATGTTGGACTCACAAGTTTGTCCATACCAAGTTTCAAGCCTTGATTCAAATTTTTGCCCAGTCAATTGGACAGTTGACCTAGAAATCAGTTGTATTAGGGAAAAAGTCAACTGTGGCCAATTGACAGTCAAACCTCATGAAATTTGACCCACATCAACATTATGAACTCATCTGAACCACTTGATCAAGTTTGGATCACAATTCCACAAGAAATTTGGTCAGATCACCAAAAGGGCAAAATGGTCATTTTTAGGGTTTTGATTGTACAAAGGCAATTTTTGACTGTTTGACCTAACCAATGGCAAAACAAGCTCAATCATGGACACAAGGACTCAATTACATTGTCTTGACCCATTCAACAAGTTCAAAAGATCTCAAATGCATAGGACTGACAGATGAATTTTCCAGTCAACTGATCACAATTTGACTATACACTGAAAAGTCAAACTTTGACTTTTTGGTCAAAATCAAGTGCCAAGAGTTATTTTTCATCAAGACATGTCAAATTATGAAACTTGTTCATCAAGAAACCAAAATATGCAAATTAGGGTTTAAAATGGAAAAATTTCATCACTTAGAAATTTTCTAAGTTATGAAATTTTCTTATTTTTTCCTAACTTTGTCCCATTTTTTCACCAAGATGCAAATGGATTCAAACAAAACTTGAAACATGAAAGTTGTAGTCCATCACAAAGTCTACAAATTTTATTCACAAAGTTTTCTCAAAAGAATCTTGTATCTCAAGTTATGATTTTTGGAACAAGGGTACCTAAAACTTTTAACTTAGAGAAATTTTGCCCTACTTTTTAGGCAGGATTTTGACCCATCTTCTTGGACATTTTTCACATAGTTCCACTTGGAGTTTCAAGTTGCATTTCAAAGATGGATTATATTACATGTTCCAAGCTTTCCAAATTGTCCAAGAACTCCTCAAACACCCTTGTGGTTAGAGTGAATCGAATGTTTGAAGTTGGCAAAAACTCACTTTTGTCCATGACCAATACATGTTCATACAAACTTGCATTTTCAAATCAGCATGCTTGGTACTAGCTTGCAGGCATCAAAACCAGTTTATACTCCATAATTTAATTCATAACCATTGAGCTAAGGTATTATCTTGGTCATATGGACATTGCATACAAGATTAATCCCTATTTGGAAAAAGGTATAATGCCATTTTTGTAAAGTAGCACTTTATGTCAAAATAAAATCCTTGAGGCATGGGGCCATATCTCTGAAGCAAGATCCAATCTACCAATTCCAAGAACCAAGGGAAAATTGTGCAGCACAATATAGGGCTTGTACATGCTTGCATTGAGAAGATACACACTCTTGCTTGAAAAAGAAGAAACTTGCAAAATACAAGCCATCTCTCACATCTGAAGAAACCAACTTACACAAACATTACAAACAAGTTTGATACCTCCCAACAAGCCAGAAACACGACCCCTTTGCCTCTCAAACCTCCTTGTACACAAAATCATTTTTTTTCTGCAAAACAGGGCAAGCCCTGCAGAACCATCTCCATCTCCATATTCCATCGTGCATTTTTCCCAAAGATACTTCAAACACCTTCCAACTAACATACCTAAGCTATCCAGATCATCCATTGCTAGCTGTAACACCCTTAACACACATTGCCATTTTTGTTTCAAATCTTTGCAGGTTGAGTTCTGTGGCACGATTCAAGCCATTTCAAAACAAAGTAAGCATTGGGAAAGCTTCATTGGACCTCAGGCAAGCTCAAAAGAAGTTCAAACATCCTTGAAAGTTGCTACATTGCTCAGCTCGAAGTCAACTGAAATAGGTATTTCATGAACTTCTATCTCTCTATTTAGGAATAGTTAGACTTAGGTTTGTGAATGAAAGATGTTGTATTCATAGCCCTGAAGCCATACATATGCTTAGTTTTCATTTATATTAATCGTGCTAGGAGAATTTTGTTCATGAACTTTCTGAAAAAACTATGTTAAGAATTAGGGCCAGAGAAATTCTATCTGGTCTTTGAGAATTAGTTTAAGTTTTTTATATGGTTGAGTTCATTGTTTGATGCTCTACAAGTTTCATGTTATGAGTTTTGTCAAAAAATCAAAGAATCAGGAGATAGCCATTGATGTACAGAACGCGCGTTTTGGTGAACAAAGGAGGAAGATGAAGTCTGACTGGGATGGGCCTGGTTGTTTTTACTTCTAACACCCCATTATTCAGTTTACACCCCCCTGGCCCATTTATTTGAATATTTGTCATTTTGATGTTTTTATTTTTTATTCTGACTTTATTATTTTTTGTTCAAATATAAAAAATGCCAAAAAAAATTATCTTATATTTTTCATATTTATTTCATTTTTTTTATTTTACTAGCATAAATATGTAAATAGTTTATTTTATTTTATTAAAACTCAAAGAATAATGTAAAAAATATTTTCATTTTCATTTATTATTCTATTTATATTTAAAAACATTTTCTTGAATATACACATTTTTTTGTAAATAATTAATTTTTATTTTTATATATTTAATATGTTTAATATATATATATATATATATATATATATATATATATATATATATATATATATATATA